>MCFC01000040.1:0-160854 GCA_002105065.1 Naematelia encephala
ATCCAAGCTCTACCTGGCAAAGTAAGTGATGCCGATCATCAGATTAATATCGACAGGGTAACACGAGGGTCCATTGTCTGTAAAGATGATATCCTGTGCCGGAAATGTTTCGGCGACATGTTTTCCCTAGGTATATGTCGGTCCTGCAAAAAGCCAGTCCTTGGCGACAGAGACGAAGGTCATTTTGGCGCACACGTCAAAGGGCGGTTAGACGACATTTGGCATGCAAGCTGCTTTCGTTGCTACCGTGAGCTTCCCGCACGGAACAATCCTCATCCTAGATTGCGACGGCCTAGTCTATCGAAGAGAACATCTTCTTACTCCCTCTGGCGATCCAGCTTGTGCCCTGTGCTTCAATCTCCAAGACATCGAGCCAGATTTATGCGAGTCTCGCGATTTTGTTCGATACCATCCGCCGAGTAGAGGCCATTCTGTCCCGCAAGGTGTCGCTCTCACTGGCGGCGCCGAGCAGTCGTCATCCTTGCAATTTAGTTCATTGGTGGCCAGATTTCAGACAGACACAGCCACACCGGGTGACAGTACGAGCGAAGTAGGGCGAGTTGGACAATCTGAGATCGGCGCGCATCCCACTGTGACACTGAATTCCCGCCTCGAGATCCTTCCCCGGCCGCCGCGCGCTGGCAAGTGGCCGACTAGCGGATCCACAGACGTCAATGACATTCGATTTTCTCGAGCGCAGGAGGCCAAAACGCACAGTATCGAAAGTATGCGATTGATCATAGGATCTTCAGACAAGATCGCAAACCCACGAAGTACTGGGACGTCACAATCACGTCTGCCTGTTGGGCCAAGAGCGAGCGGCGAGAGCAAATCGCATCCACAGAAGGATCCTACTGCCTCACTATCGACTATAGGTGGCATGTTTACTTGTCCTGGCTGTTGCCAAAAGATCGCGCCGATGGAGCTCGGGACTGTGAGTGGGCCACGAAGTACACGTTGGCATCGAAAATGCCTTCGATGCGGACGGGGGACGAGGTCTGATAAAGGGTGTGGCAAGAGCGTTGACGAGGCAGCCGTCATGGATAATGAGGGACGAGTGCTGTGCCGCGCTTGCTTGTGAGTGAAAAGCTGTCTTAATTTCTAACCCCCGCAGCTTGATACGCAGTCGAGTCCCATAAACTCTTGGTCACATGGTTGTGGCCAGACTGCGCATCAATGATCGCAACACCTGTCAATTAAGTGCGAGTAGAACCTGCAGATAGCTTGCTGCTCCTTTGACCAACATTTAGCCAGAGTGAACGTTGCTTCATCCTGGCTAGCTCTTTGTTCTTGTTGATGCAAACGATGAAATGTCCATCTATCATCCTACTCATACCTCCACTTTCCAAAATATTTTGTGCTTTATCCTACTTTATCCTTTTCACCATTGATTGTTTAGTAAGAATTGTGATTTAGAGGGGTCAGCATTGGTATTGGTAGGGATGTGTAAGCTCAAGATATCCTCGTGTTATGACCCTCGATGACTAGAGGGTACGTGTAGGGTCATAACATGTCCCCTTTGATGCCCACTGTCTTGATCTGCCACCATTTAATGGTGCTCCGTCTCTTGGACTTTCAGAATGCATGGGACACTTTGTTGATAGGTCTATGTCTGTCTCTGGTCTTGTCAATACTTGCTGCCCTCAAAATTCAGTCAAACAAGCTCTTCAGAGGGTGCCAAAATGGTGTGAGTTTGCATATGACACACCCCATGTGTCCTACCCTAGGTCTACAAACCAGGATATCTGTTACAACTCGACTCCCAAAGGATGACAATTGGGAGATAGGTTGGTGTTTTGGGGAACAGCTTTAAGTGACGGAACACTAGTCGTGTATGATGTCTGCGTTAGTTGGTGAAGACCCCAACAATACAGTTGAAGAAGTAGTTTCTCAGCTATAATCAGAGATTATACCCATTTGATGGAAAAGTGGATGATGGTCAAAGTAACATATGATTTTATATCCTTATGGATCAGAGAGCACTACGGTAGGGTTTATATACTGGTCCTACAAATGTAACAAACTATCCTACTAAGGTAATGAATGTTGGTCACAAGTCTGTAAGTGTTGTCCGAAGATATCGGTGTGTAATCAATTGACTGAGTGTAGTCAGTGATCGAGTGGTTGGGTCTTCACAATATCCATCTTTGTCTGCGATTTTCCATTTGAGACATTTCTTGAGCCATGCAAGAATATTCTCACAACAGGCTATGTGACATAGCAATATCAGCCAGGCTGGGAACTAAGTAAACAAGTCTCATCCAACACACTGCACATTGTTCTTGGATTGTTAGGTTTATGTTATCTTGGTTGCACTTCCCAGTCATTCCACAAAGAATCAAGTTGAACCTGAACCAGCCTTGAATAAGTCAAGTCTTCTATGGATGTCTGCTTCACATATCATTGTGTGATACAGTAACAAATTGCTAGACTGATTCATGATCATGTAGGTCTGGTCAACCGGCCCAACCAGATCCAATTGATGAATTGCATGGGACACATCAGGTTTCAAAGAAGATGTTACGACCCGACTCCCAAAGGACAACGATTGGGAGATAGGTCGGTGTTTTGGGGAACAACTTCAAGTGATGGAACACTAGTCGCTGACGATGTCTGCGTTAATCGGTGAAGACCCCGACAATACAGTTGAAGAAGTAGTTTCTCGGCTATAATCAGAGATTATAGCCATTCAATGGAAAAGTGGATGATGGTCAAAGTAACATATGATTTTAGATCCTTGCGGATCCGAGAGGACTACGGAAGGGTTTATATACTGACTAGTCCTACGAATGTAACGAATTAATCCTACGAAGGTAATGAATGTCGGTCACAAGTCTGTGTGTGTTGTCCGAAGATATCGGTATGTAATCGGTCGAATGAGTGTAGTCGGTTGTTGAGTGGTTGGGTCTTCACAGAAGATATGCACACTTTGGATAATCACAGAATATTTGCAAGCTCTTGCAAGAAACCTAGCAAACATTCTGTTATGACCCATCTTCTGACAAGGACAACTGGGAGAAGTGTGGATGATACAGTATTGACTGACAAGTGATGGACAACCAGTCATCACTGGTAAAACCCATGTTCATTAATAAAGCCCATGTTTCATTGGCAAAGACAAAATAAAAGATCATATCCATCAGCTTACCAGCTGGTACTGGAGGCAGGGAGACCAAGGTTGTTGACCTTGTGTCAATTGTGTCACTAACTCATAGTTCAACATAGTAAATTAATAAACCTTTTGTAGTATCTGCAGATCCGCAAAGATCTGAAATTCTATGTTACTTTACTTTACTTCCTCAAAACTAGAGACTAGAAACCGCTTCCAAAAGTGTCAGGAACCTGTCCCAAGTTGGTCTCAAGGGGGACTTGAGACAGAGTAGACTGCAGAAGTTTACTAAGCTTGAACTACTTCTGACAAGTGTAGTTCATGAGACTTGTGTATTGGTCGACAGCAAAGAATGATTGAGAAGGGAACAAAGAGCAGTGACAAAGGCACTGCTCTGAGAGACCGTGGTAAGATGGAAAGACAAATTGATAAATCTAATTCTGGGAGAAGTACAAAACTACAGAATGTACTCCTTTTCTACCTGTACGTCATGATAAAACCACATTGTGGGATCCTACGCCAAGGGTGTCCATGTTGTGGACATCCACGTCGAGCCAGTCCACGTTGAGGGAATCCACATCGAGCATGCCCACGGCAAGTGAGTCCACGTGACTTGGTGTCATGACCAAACTGACTGGGTCATGACAAAAAGTAACATTGTTTCCTGGGCTTACATGCGGTTAGCTATGGCTTCATGACAGTCTCTTAATTACATCTGACTACTCTTTCTTCTTCATCTGTGATATTTTGGTCTTCACTGATTGACTGTCACGTTGCTTTGCCTTGCCTTTGGTGAATAGACCGTCAACACAACTGAATAGACTAGGAAATGGGCGAAATGAGCTAGTGGGTAGATGAGAGAGAGTATGTAAGGAAGAAAGAAAGGAAAAGGGACGGTTGGGATCACATGACTCATTGACTAAGTAGACGAGAAGAGCTGATTAGAGTAAACAAGGAAGGGGATCATAGAGAGATACGTTGTATATCTCTAAGATGACCGAAAGCAGGACAAGGACGTGTTCTTCAGTATGAAACAACTAGAATGACTCAACCGAGAGATCACTGGGGATCTCTCTGACAATTGATGGCTAACTAAATATCTACAAGTTGTCAAAAACTTGATCAACCAGCCACCTTCTCAATAGACAAGACAGTATGGCGCCTGAGCCCGAGATGGCCGAACACGTGGTCGTCATGCAGTCCGTTATGACCGTCCTTTATGAAAGCAACCCAGGAGTCTTTTAGCACAATTCTGGTTATTATGATTGCGCTGACTATTGGTAAGGTCCATGCTTGCGGTGCCAGCCCTCTTGTTTTCACAGGTGATGGGCTTGATAATTTGATAAGCATATCTACAAGAAGGTTCATGATGGAAAGAAAGTGGGAATTCCATATTTGGTTGAGCACCAAAGTTTGCCATAGAGGACTACGGAAGGGTTTATATACTGACTAGTCCTACGAATGTAACGAACTAATCCTACGAAGGTAATGAATGTCGGTCACAAGTCGGTGTGTGTTGCCCCAAGATATCGGTATGTAATTGGTCGAATGAGTGTAGTCGGTTATTGAGTGGTTGGGTCTTCACACAGTAGCTCTAGTCTCAGTGAATGGGCAAAGACTAATGAGATGACAAAGGCAGAGAGTCATGACCCCGTCTGGATTATCATGACCCAAGCTATAGTGTGGCCTTATCTCAGATTCATAATAGGCATACTTAGATGTGGGAAGGGCACATTGTGGACCTATAGTGGGCTTACTTATTGGAGACTTATAGTGGGAATGTGTTATGAATAATGGTATCATATGTAGTCCGGGTTCTAAGAACGCTTCTAATAGCTCTTCTACAGCATCTCTAAGAGCGCTTCTATAAGCGCTTCTAAGAGCATCTCTCTCAGAGCATTGCCCTGAGAGCTGAGCCCCTGTTAATAAGGTATAAGAACTAGTCTTCTAGATGTCTGTGAAGACCCAACCACTCAATAACCGACTACACTCATTCGACCAATTACATACCGATATCTTCGGACAACACACACAGACTTGTGACCAACATTCATTACCTTCGTAGGATTAGTTCGTTACATTCGTAGGACTAGTCAGTATATAAACCCTTCCGTAGTCCTCTCTGATCCGGAAGGATCTAAAATCATATGTTACTTTGACCATCATCCACTTTTCCATCGAATGGCTATAATCTCTGATTATAGCCGAGAAACTACTTCTTCAACTGTATTGTCGGGGTCTTCACCGATTAACGCAGACATCGTCCGCGACTAGTGTTCCATCACTTAAAGTCGTTCCCCAAAACACCGACCTATCTTTCAATCGTCGTCCTTCGGGAGTCGGGTCGTAACAATGTCCTTTTCCACAAGGATCAAATTATCAATAGTTACTTCACTTGACACCACCAGCTATGCTCATGCATTACTTTATGCTGCTTGATGGATCCTTCCAAGCATATTATCACAACCTCACTGTTGACCAATCTATAAGTATGACAATCTTAGTAAACCATCACAATCAATCTGTCTTTAGTCAGTCCAAGGTCGACCAGGGACAGATTGTAACAAATGCCTAGACATGGCGGAGCTACGTTGTGGGCCTATAATGGGAATGCTTATGTGTGGCGCAGCCACGTTGGCAAAGATATGAAAGACCTGCGTTTTGTAGTCTTGTAGTTCTTCAGTCTTTAATTCATTTCTACTGTCACTTACCATTACCACCTGGTTGACACTACCTAGTTGACAATATTCGTCCCTGCCTGTCGTCCAACCAATACACAAGCTTCACGGTCTACACTTGTCAGCCATAGGCAGAGCCTAGTGAACGTTTGCAGTCTGCTGTCTCAAGCCATCACTACTTGAGGCAGATCCATGACCCAAAGAGACAAATGGACAATTGAAGTGGTTGGCAAGATCTACTTTAGAAGAGTAACTTATGATATTTCAATGAGGATGAGGATGAGGGGATGAGCCCGTCTGGCTTGTCTTATATACCTCTACTATTACCAAAATACCTTTTACTGAATCCTTAAATCCAGCAAAATACGTACTAAGCAATGGTTAACAGGATAAAGTGAACAGGATAAAGTAGCCAGCTTAGAGTACTTTGGAATCTGGAGGTACGAGTAATAGACAATTGGTGTGGGGAGATTAAGATTAAGTATGAGTATGGGACATAAATCCCATAAACACTGACCCTATTCCCCATTGTCTCCCTCGGGAGTCGGGTTGTTCTAAACAACATTGTCATCCTCCTGCCGGATTATAAACCGTCGCTCGCTCTCTGGTTACTCATGACAGATACTTCAATAACATTTCACATGTCACAACAAGAATGCCAAGAGACAGCCGAGACAAGCATCTTGATAGCTAGGTTGCCTAAGTCTGACCCCAACAAGCTAACACGCTTGTAATAGCAACCATCTCAGGTTATTGTAGTAAAGACGCAAGTAAACAGACTATTTTAATTTGCAGCTGTTGCCCCTTTGTTGTCATCGCAGAATCCTAGAGTGCTAAATCGCCTTATAAGCAAGAGCAACCAAACCTGATTGACGCGCTACTTGCAACGCCACTCACTGCTCAATTCCGATGCCCGTCATGAAGACGCTTCGCTGTAGCTTTCGGCTCAAGGCTTTCGTCACATGTTGGGAAGGTTGACCAAATTCCATATCTACCCCTTTCCAAGTGCAGTGAAACAGTTTGTAGGCACAACGACTTGGGTTTCGCTGAAGACCGGGCCCTCAAGCGGATGCTGAGCGTGGTGACACCGAGCCAACAGTTCCTCGCCGCAACCTAACCTCTGATTAGTCCTTCAAGTTGAGCTGATCTGCAACCCTTGCCCCTCGTCAGACACTGGATGCACCGTACCACGCTACCACAACCATGTGCCGGTCCGTGAAGGCATTGTGACAGTCAGTTCACCACAGGGAGTCTGAGCCTGAGCTTGCGGGTGCAGTAATCTCCTCGCGTATATATCTATGCTCGATGTGGGAATCAAGAGGAAGCGCTGTAACCTTGCCACATAAGCTGGTGTCTTAGGGACGTTGAAGATGGTTGCCATGCCTTGCAGCATGCATGTAGAAGATGTGGACAGCGTCATTTAGATAGGCCTGCCGCCTTTCCTCGTAGGCGCCAAACCGTGTTACGTTTTGAATCGAGGGAAATGCCTAATCGGGTAACCTGGTAGCCGGCTCGAGTGACCGATGCTTCTCTTGACGTGTGCGCAGTGAATCTAACAGCGTTCAGCGTTTCCATCGACATTATCAGGACCACAGCATTACCAGCATCAAGCACGACTCGCTGCCAGATACGCACTCAGGTCCGATGCCGACACGAGACCGCGTCCGCTGTTGACACCAATCAGGGAATTGATCGTCTGGGAGAGAGATCCGATTAGTCCTACCCAAGTTGACATGTCGGGCACAACGAGATGGTCCAGCCTGGATCGACGGACAGACCGTGCTGCAGGCAGCATGGAGTATGCGTTCAAGAGTAGTCGTCTGTCTGATGGGTGAGTGAGATTACACGCATAGTGCTCAAAACAAGGTCAATCGGTGCACCATCATCCGTATCCCCTTCGTCAAACCCTCATGCCGGATTCCATCCATCTTCCTACAGCCAGCCATACCCCTTCTCCGCAGTAACATTAGGTGCTTCATCATCCAACGCATCCTCCTCTTTCGGTATGAGTGTCTCTCCGCCACACTGGCAACAGAACGCTGCACCGGCTTGGGGCCCGGCCGGTAGTTTTGGCGGCAGCCTTGGTGCTCTGGGGACCAGTTTTGGACGCGAACGTGACCGGGAGCTGGAAGCCAGATACGTCCAAGATCTGGCTTGCTGTGGGAAGCAGCTAAACGGCATGCATGAGCTGCTCGAGCAGTACGTGTTAAATCTTTGTCTTTGCTTACGAATAGCTTTGAAGAAGAGCACGCCAATCTTCCTCCTGATGTCCGTCTAGCGGCGATCAATGCAGCCCAATCCGGGCTTCCCATCAACAACATCCGTTCTCGTCCGCTGCCGAGTACAGTATTCAACTCAACGCCTTCTGGTAGCACCATCGCCATGCCCCAACCTCTTCTCCATCACTCGCAACATGACGATGCCCCTGTGCCCCCAGGTATGATGGATATCGAGATGGAGGACGCTACGGCACCTTCAGCCGTACTGAGATTGCAGCAGAGAGCCAGCGGCCGCCCGGTCGGTGTTAATTCTGCTCCAGCTAGCCCAATCCCTTGGACTCCAGCCTTCCGGCCCCCTTCCGCCAACCCCTCGACGCAGCAGGGCGTACCTCCCAGTCTTTTGTCATACCATGCCCCCTCGACCGCGGGCATAGCTCCATTCTCGGATACAATATCCACAAGTGACAGTCCTCTGCCTCATATAACGACTCAACGCAAGCCGGATAAATTCCCGAATCGAGACGAGGCGTCGATGAGCGATGCGGAAGGTGAGAAGAGGTTCCCATGTCCTATTGAAGGATGTGGCAAAGTGTACAAGCAAGCCAACGGTCTCAAATATCATCTCACTCGGTCAATAAATTCTGGTCACGGCAATCTGGCAGCGATCGGTGGTTTGGCTGCCTTGCTGAATGAACGCGAGGAATCTGGCGGATAACATGTCTCGTATGAAAGGGATAGGATAGCAACAGCATTGTTGTAATGATATGATGTTGTACAAGTTTATCATTGAGAATCAAGGGCCCATCTCTGCGTCTTCCCCGTCATCCGCAGCTGAGTGAACGCCGGCAACGAACCCCACTTCTTTCGACCAGCGGGAACCCAGGTGTATGCGGAATTCCTGTTTACTCAGTCTTGTGACCTTTGCGCTAGTGACTCACTGCCATCTGGATTCCAAGCAGCTTGAGAATACGGCATTTCTCGCTAGACAGCGTTTCCCCCTCGCTGCATAAGCGATGTGGGTTATTGAGGGAGGGAATTCCTTTATTGAGCACCGTTGATAAACCAAGAGCTCTTAGTTGGGGTTCCATTGAGTGTGGAAACGGGTCGCCGGACGGTGGTTCGGTGAATGGTGTAAGAAGAGGACCTTGCGCGATCAGCTTTGAAAGTAAGATCGGGCTGTACCTTCGGGCAACAAAATCTCTCTGGAAGCTTTCCCACCCATTCGGGCATACTCTTTAATGGACCAAGACTTGAACCATTCGACTGTCTCATCCACGGGATGCGATGTCAGGAAAAGACCGACAGGACCGTGCAGTCGCTAGATACATGAGCTCTCGTTGACCGGGCGCTTACCTTTGCGAGCATGGACAAGCCGGTCTGATATTCGGTCTCTGGTGTTTCGCCAAGGGCCTTTGCCATGACTTTGCCTTTGCCAAAGAAAAAGCGACCAGTTCCCCTCCATTGGACTCTTACTTGCTTGAGACCTTCGTTCCTCATGTCACCTACACTAAACAGCCACACATGGTCGTAGCGATCGATCTCTGAGCGGACTTGATTCACGAGGGCAACCTTGGATGACTTCGTATGCCTGATCGGAGTCTTTGATAACGTGGTAACCTTTGAACGCTTTGATTTCGGCATCGTGTCAGTGTTCAGAACGCCAAAATACGAGACTGAAGAAGATTCAAAAGGATTCTCAGACGGAAATTTCAAAAGCACGTGGAGACCACGTGATCCAACGCGCCACGATGGTGCCACTTTCCGGTGCTTGCACCTATGAGTATAACGCCGAGAAGGAGAAGGGCCTCGAGTCGCGCGTCGGGTTTGTTGTCGAAGCGCATCAGTCGTTTGAGTGTGATCCTCTCATTCTTTCCTTCTTTCCTTCTTTCTCTCTCTTTCTTTCCTCGATCTGCTTCCTTCCTCTCTCCCTTTGATCATGCCTCACGCTCCTTCAAACACAATGGACTCTGACATCGTCGCCTTTAGCAACAGTCATCCTCCTCCTCCCTACCCGGGCTCGGATCTCACCTCTGGTCAATATGATCTCACGCCCACTCCGCAGATTCGCAACCGTCCCAGGCTGCCGGAAGAGAAACGCAACCCCCATCTCCGAGCTCGTGAGTCCTACTCACTTCACAGCTGACCCATCTAAAGTCCCCGAAGATGCAACACTCGTCAAGTTTCAGACTATCGTTAGAGAGGGCAAGGAGATTGTCGTGGGGCGTATCAAAGTGCCAACAGTGAGTTGGATATCAAGCGTCTTTCGCGCTCTGATGCCAATAGCCTGGCACAAATGCCCACGCCTTTATCCTTCGCCGCTATGACACGAACGCAATCTCTCTTACCACCATGTACAAGGTGGCTTTTCCCGGTGCAACCGAGGAGGATGAGAGGCGAGAGATGGATTGGGTATGCATGGTTGGCTGAGACTTATGCTCATTTGACAGGTCAAATCTTCGTATGACACCAGCAACACAAACGGTGGGCATGGGTGCGACGCTGTTCGACTGGCCGGTCAATGGTATGATATCTAGGAGGAAGCCAGCTTACAAATTAGGGTGAGCCGTCATCTAGCCATACATCTTGCGCCAGCCTATGGTATAGACGCACTGGTTGCGGTGAGTTCAGTACACATATCCAACTGACTCGCAGGCTCTTGCGCGCGCGTGTCCGGACCCAAACGTAGCCTATCGCAAATCTCAACGGTCTATTGCGGCGGCGGAGGAGATGGCACGTCAACGAGCTGTACCTGCCGTCCCGTCTCTGAATGCTGAGACTGCATCGCCTGCTCCAAAGCGGCAACGCCGCGAACCAGCGGCGGCGGCATCCGCGACTGAACCGGTCAGCGATCAGAGACGACATTACACTTTGGAAGCTACCACAACAATCACGGCTCCCACTGGGACTGCAGTTGACGCTGAAGCAGAAATTGAAGCATCTAAACAAATGGTCATGGATCTCAAGCGAGAATTGCGTCTCCGCGCAGCCGCCGGAGAGCAGCTGGAAGATCAAGGTTTCGAGGTAGCAGAGGGGAGCCGAGGCATCAAGAGACTCAAGGGTGAGGACGAAAGTGTGCTGATCTCTGGTGGTGGTGGCAAGGATGCGAGGATCGTCAAGAAGAACAAGAGAGTAGACCAAAACGTGGTCGCCGAGACAGCTAAACGGGTGGCATGGGTTGGTCTGATTTTTGGCCTGGGTGTCGGAGCAGCATCGTGGGTTTCCGACCGTCAGCTGACGCTGATTTACGCTCTCAGTCTTATCCCACAGCTTACTGCCTCTTTCTTCTAACCTGCAAGTTTGAGTAGCGTACATAGGTGTTGTAGCTCTCGTATACCCTACATAGTATTTCCTTGATAGCAGTTAGATACTTTGTACTATTCTAGTGTTTATCTAAGTTGCTAGTCTTCAATAGCCCGAAGTGTCCCGCGGAGAATGTCAATGCATCGTGATGCTAACAATGTGGGCCGAACCAGTCGACCCAGCTCTAACGTCTAAGGTTCTTCCTCCATCAACACACGCCTGCTCAGCATCGAGCCTTTTCTTCCCCTTCTGCTACCTCCAACGACAAGCCCTTCGTCATCGGGATCATCGTCTCCACTAGGGGAGATCAGTGACCCTTCCAGTCTTCCAGGGATTCCTGCGCGCTCGTCTGGAGATACTCCTTCTGGTCGAAAAACAGGCCGTAATGGTGAATGTGAAATTCGATTGCTGGTTCGAGATGAAGATCGAAAGAGACTGTTACCAACAGATGGACTGGGCGGTGAACTGCGCACGGCGGGACTTCTCGGTGACAGCTGGATGGGACTGTGAGGAGATGTGTCGGGTATAGGATCCAAGGTGGAGGCCACTGACGCTGAGCGCGTTGCATCCGCATTTAAGCCCAGCAGATCGCCTCGGTCACGCCAATCAGAAGTGGCTCGAGGCAAAGCTTGTGCTGAAGACACGTCATCGTCGTCGTCGTCAGAAAGTGTTTCGTTCCAGTCAATCTCCTCTTGCTCGAGCGTGTAGTCCTCGCTGAGGTTGGAGCCTCGCCTCAGAGGCTCTCTAAGACGAGTTTCCCAAGCCGGCAATCCGAGCCCACGGTCAGGGCTAGGCCCAATTCCATGGCTGGACGAGTTTGAACTA
The DNA here is from genome assembly GCA_002105065.1 of Naematelia encephala. Lineage (NCBI taxonomy): Eukaryota > Fungi > Basidiomycota > Tremellomycetes > Tremellales > Naemateliaceae > Naematelia > Naematelia encephala. The sequence continues at coordinate 12,132 of MCFC01000040.1, forward strand.
GAATCGAGAGTCTCCGTGCTGCGACGAGGCATCGCTTCCCCATCAAGACTGAAACTCCGCTGGACGGGCAGAGGCAACGCTACAGTTTCGCCGCCATCTCTTCTGGGGAATCGTGAATGCTGACTACTGGTACGTGACAGCAATCGAACAAGCTTACTACCGATCCCATTGCTCGACGAACTACTAGGGGAGCGCTGCCGACCTCCATCGCTTTGTTGCCGGCGATTCAGACTGTTTGAGGGTGAGCCGTCTCCTGCTGCACGAAGCTTGTCGAGGGAGCTCGAAGACGTCATTTGCCTGGGCGGTTTGGGTTGATCATCGACGACAGGCATCATTGTGAGTGCTGGATTGGTTGTTGGAGGGGCCAGATGAGTTGACGCTGTGCGGTGCACCACAAAGTTTCGATTCGTTGCTCCTTGCGGAGCTGCAGCGGGCATGTCGGGAGAGACAAGTGCAGAGGATGATGGGAAAGGAGGAGATGCTAACTGAATGGTTTGCCAACGTGGAGACGCATTTGCATCGAGGTTCTTTGAACCGAGGATCGAGAACCGCCTGGAGATGCTGCTGCTAGGTGTGGGACTCGTTATCGGCGAGGGGTTTCGTGAAGGTATAGTTTTTATCGTCTTTGCTTGCGGAGTACCTACCAGACTCGCCATGCTCGATTCGGATAAAGATGGGTTATCTCCCTCTCCAACGCTCCGACCACGACTACGACCCGAGGCGCCGAAGATCTGGAGTTTGTGCGAGATGGTCCTGATCCCTTTGCGAAATTTTTCGCGGAAGCTGCTGGACTTGATGACAACTGCAGCAACCTCGTCGTTGGACACTGTCACAAATGTCTGGGCATGAGGGTCTGTACTGGCAAGCCAAGCACCGGGGTCGGGTAAACCGCGCAAGGTAAAAGGGTGTTTCTGTTGTCAGCAATCGGTATGAAGACAGACTCACTTTTGCTTGTTCCACCGTGATGCGCTGGGTGGGGTCCTTTTCCAACAATCTTCGCAATAGATCTAGACCTTCTCTAGCTTCTTCGGATTCGATCATAATTCCATCTCTTCCGGTCGGCACCATATCGCTGCCCATGAACGGGGGTATGTCGATTTCAGCCGTCGGGATCACTTGCATCAAGAGATACTCATTGGGGGCATCAAATGGTGTCTTTCCGAACAGCAAGCAATAGAGGGTGACTCCAAGCGCCCAGATGTCGATAGCGTTGGTGATGGGCAGGCGTTCTTTGCGGACGACCACCGATGACAAGAGTCGAGCTGATGGCGGTCGGCGAGAGAATGCTGATTCATTGCTGCGAGTTGGTTTGAGCGGGAAGGATTGCGCACCGTGGACGAGGGGGTCGGACCGACTTGCTCTGGTCTCCTGTATCTCCTCCCCAACTGATGGTGGGCGCAGGGTGAACGCAGGAAGCTCCTGCGCTGGCGACAGAGAATTCACCGACTCCACATCATCTACGCCCGAGTAGCACATTTCAGGTGCGAAGAAGGCAGGCGATCCAGCGGTCTTGGCTAGCTCAACATCATCAACGTACGCTTCGCCGTCTGGGCCAGCCTGTGCTGAGGCCACACGGAGAGCTTCAGAGTAATGCGAGCAGCCAAAGTCGGAGATCTTGACGGTGTCATTCGCCCACAGTAGATTACTCGGCTTGATGTCTCGGTGAATGATGCCTTGATGATGCACTATTCTTCAGCGAGATCCTGCTGGTAGACTCACGATATTCCAAACCCAGCAATGTGTCCCGAAAGATTTTGCGTGTCTCCGCAACTGTCAAAGCTGGCACCCCTTCATCCAGCTTCCAGTGAATGTCTCCTCCTTCACAGTACTCTAGAATCATGAACAGCTTGCTAGATTCAGGGTCATCGATAATCTCCTTCATTCGAACCACGTTGGGATGATTGACTTTGCGGAAGATAGCGATCTCTTTCCGGATCCTGGCTATCAGTGATTTCCAAATCAGCTACTCACTCGTTCTCGTTGACCATCTTCCCGCCGTCTTTGCCTCGTTGGCGACCAAGCCCAGCAAGACGTTTCCGTTTCGGATTCCGGTCAACGATTTTTATTGCCTGTTATCAGCCGGGCTAGTGAGAGGGGCGCTCACATAGTAGGCCACTCCCGATTGAGCTCCTTCGTCACCGCTGAGCTCGGCGGACATATCACGACCCAGGCGGACTCTACCATGAGTGCCACTGCCGAGCTCGTGTAGCACCTGAGATTAGCTTAATTGGCCGAGACGTCCTCACCAGATATTGGTTGATCATTTTTCGACCTGTCTCTGGGTCACGCTCCAGTCGAACTTGAGGAGTCTCGATTCTGCCATCAGCCGGAGAACCCCTACCGACTTACACTTCGGTGCTACCGCTCTCTGACACAGATGTCTTCTCATCCTCCTTGGCCTTGCGCCTCACCGACTCTCTCCTGGTGACAATCTCATCCTCCTTTGCCTTGCTCCTCGCCGACTCTCTTCTAGATAGCCGACCTCGCAATGAGCTCCCACGCGAGAGAACCTTTGGGGTTGGGGCAGAACTCCCAGATTTGGAAGTCGAAGCGGAAGATGAGGGAGCAGCGGGAGGGAGCATGACACTGTCGAGGCGGGGTGAGGGGACAAGACCAGAGCGTTGGGAGTCTTGGCGGTTTAGCGGCGTTGGGGACATGCCAGCATGGGGCGTCGGCACCGGGAGGGAAGAAGAACCCGAGACCAACTGAGCAGCCAAGGAAGGCTCATTGATGGACGTGGCTTCGTGATGCGATACCATCCTTGACCTCGGAGCTGTGCTTGTTTCGCAGGATCGTAGTACTGATCAACGCAAAGCTACGGTGGCAGCGGGGGGCCCGAATGGTATCTTCTAAGCTCTGTCACTCGACATGAGGGAGGCACACTGCACACGCCGTTCCGTGGAATTGGCGGGAACAACCGGATTGTCCGAGCACACGGGGAAGGAACGGGTGCGATGGGACGAGTAGGACGAGTGCGCGAGCGGGTAGGGACTAGAGGGTGACCTGATAGCGTCGACTAGCGGTATATGCAGGTGAATTTACGAGGACAGAAAGGGCGATATAAGAATAAGTAAGAATCAAGGAGGATGAAGGACGGATAAAGGATGAAGGATGAAGGATGACGATGCTGTCCCAGGAAACGCGTTTAAACCGTTTAAACCGCCGCCGTACACCATGTAGCACAGCGAGCCCTCTCGTTCAATTTGCTTGTTCCATGCAACATGCTCATGCATCCCTCCGATCGTGGTAACATGCAGATATCTAGGACACGTACTCTGACCCCGTCACCGAGCTCGTGACTGCCTAGCATATATCTATCAACCCCGGCGCTTCTATCCGTCCGATTTGCTCCCATGCATCGCGGTGTATCACTCAGGCAAGTCATGCATGGCTTGGGATGCTATGTTTTGTTGAAAACGAGGCAGAGTGCTGGAGTATCGAACCCATCGAATCTCAAGACACTCGTGAACTTATTATATACGGGACCCGGCTGGTGAAACATACTAAGCCTAGATCTCGATCGGCTGCCTTTGACACCACACTTACCAGCTGTGCTCAAATACTACTGTAATCAACTAAGGCTTGCGATTAATGGTGTGCTGATGGCTGTCGCCCCACATCAAGTCGTAGTCTTGCGTCATGCCAATGGAAGCGATGCTTCCGATAGTTATCATCCAGATTCCCAGCCTGTATGCACGCAAGTCGAAGCCTCTGACAAGATATGCATGACCGCAGGAGTCAGCTCGCTGGGTGCATCCGAGAGGCTCCAGCCTTCTAATTAATCTGCTTCTCCAGTAGCTAATATTATACATCATTGACGTTCTCCGTAACAAAAGCTCAGGATTCAGCCTGCTCCTGCTTGTGTTCCGGGAACAGCTTGTGGTGGACTGGGCGGGTTGCACTCAAATCGAGCTCGGTGTCCTGAGAGATGATCAGCTGTAGAGCACAAGAACAGAGCTGAATTGCGCTGTAGAACGCAAGAAAGAAATAAGGATAACTCACCTCTGCTTGGGTGTGCACGGTGCCAGCATTCCTGATAAGCCACTCGCCCTGGTGGACCACCAAAGTCCGTTCGGACGCAGCTAGGCTCTGCTGCAAAAAAGATACGACACAAAGAGTACCGAAGAGCAAGGCGCAGAAGACAATAGTCACCAGAGGTCTCTGATACCTCGGCACCCGAGGGAACCTGGGCTTGAAGGCATTGATATTGACAGACTTGGCAGGAACGTGGCCGGCAACGCGCTCGCTGGCGTCGAAGCTCTTGTCGAAGCTACTACGTGCCTTTGCGAGTCTCGATTCGCAATACGGCAGAAGCATTTGGAAAGGGTCCAGAGCTTCCGAAAGGCCAACAGGTGTCGAGATTTCGTCTTCCTCTGAGCTCGTTTCCTCCTCGATGGAGCCAAACGATGGTGCCGAGGCGAATCTGGGGCGGAAGTGCTTTGGGGGAAGTCCAAGCTCCGAATCGCTAAGACAGGAGACTGAGGCACGGCTATGTTTCTGCCATGGCCTGCGGCTGGCTTCGAGAGGCGGAAGAGATTCATCCTCACTCATGCTGGTGGGACTCGGAGGCGAGTGCGAGCGGCGGGGACGATGGGGAGGGGGTGCGTTGACTGTCGTCCAGACAGGCTTGAACCATTCTGGAGACTTGGGTACAGCCTGGTCAAAGTCGGTGGGTGACTTGAACGACGAGTATCGCGTGGACTGGCGTCAGCTAAGCATGGAATACATCACTCACAATCAACATCTTTGATCTGGGTCAGTCTGAATGATAACTGGGGATCAATGTCTACGAGCCGTTGTTAAGTATCCTCCAGTCGAGGGTCAATGAGACACCAATCCAAAGATAAAAGAGCCCCCAAACCACAGTGGCTGCCATGGCTGATTCTGTCTCGACATTGTACTCAAGCAAGAGAACGCTAAGAAGGACAGAGAATGCGATGGCGAGGGTGAGAGGAGAGGCAGGATGGATGCGACGGCATGACAATATCTTACTGTCGGTGACGGAAAAATACATATGATCCGTCCGTGCCTGAGATACATTGGAGAGAGAGAGTATTTTTTTCCGGATCAGGTACCACCTTTTCCAGGCGTAGCTCATACTGATCACTCAAGCTTGTCTCGCAGAAGCAGGTCGGGTTAGACCTTAGACATTCGGCAAGCATGCCGGCAAGCATGCCGGCAAGCATGTATCAGGAATAGTGAATAGTAACCACGGATGTCGGCGAAAAAAACTTCCCGCTTCCGTGTGCAGAAGGCACCAAAACTTTATTCTGAAACGCGCAATTGACCTCCACCGCCGCCGCCGCCATGAACGCTATACGAGTACTTTCAACCATCCGCAAGCAGTGAGTAGGGCGTTACGACCTATGCATCACTACGAACAGGAATTAGAGCACAGGTATACACAGAAAGCTCGTCTAGTATTCGCCCTCCTCCTCTTCGGCGTCCACCGAGTCAATGCCGACCTCTTCATAGTCCTTTTCCAGTGCAGCCAAGTCTTCGCGAGCTTCGGAGAATTCGCCCTCCTCCATGCCCTCGCCTACATACCAGTGCACGAAGGCTCGTTTCGAGTACAAGAGATCAAACTTGTTGTCCAAGCGGGCCCATGCCGTGGCGATACTTGGGATTAGCCATATCATGGGACGCACTCACGATGTAGTGTTTGACAGCATGCAAAGAGATCGCGAGACCTTGGCAAGATCACCGCCAGGTACGAGAGCAGGAGGCTCGTTGCAGATACCGAGCTACAGTCTCAGCAAAGTCACAAGTTGCAGCTAACCTTGAAACCGGTGGGACACCAGTCTACAAACTGAATAGTTCGCTTGGTGCGCACGTTGGCCACCGCGGCGTTGACGTCTTTGGGGACGACGTCGCCTCGGTACAAGAGACAGCATGCCCTGGCTATGAGCACGATCTATACGATGGCTTACATGTATTTGCCCTGTCGTGGGTCACATTTGACCATCTGGTTGTTGGACTCGAAGCACGAAATGGTCATCTCAGACACAGAGTTTGATTCGTGGAAGGCTTGGGTCAGCAAGGAAAGGACGGGTACTCACCCTTATCTGCAGAGATGACCGGAGCGTATGTCGCCAGAGGGAAGTGGATACGGGGGAACCTGTCATTGGCAATGTCTATCTCTGTCACTTACGGCACCAAGTTTGTCTGGAACTCGTTCAAGTCCACATTGAGAGAACCGTCGAACCGGAGCGAAGCCGTAATGGAAGAGACGACCTGGGCGATAAGTCGGTTCAGGTTGGTGAAAGACGGCGACGAGATGCCGAGGTTTCGTCGACAGATGTCGTAAATACTGACATGAGCTCCGGAAACAGGGAGCAACTCACGCCTCGTTGTCTACCATGAACGAACAATCCGAGTGCTCCAGAGTAGTGTGGGTCGTCAAAACCGAGTTGTACGGCTCAACGACCGAGGTAGACATCTTGGGCGCAGGGTAGACGGAAAACTCGAGCTTGGACTTTTTACCATAGTCGGTAGAGAGACGCTCCATGAGGAGAGCACCAAAGCCGGAACCGGTACCGCCGCCGAACGAGTGGAAGACAAAGAAGCCTTGTAGGCCGGAACAGTTGTCCGCAAGCCGGCGGACTTGCTCCAGCACTGTGTCAACGAGATCCTTGCCGATGGTGTAGTGGCCACGAGCGTCTACATATCAGCCGCATCCCACTCGTTACCCACAGTTGTTTGCAGCGTCCTCCTTGCCGGTGATCATAGTTTCAGGATGGAACAGACTTCGGTAAGTTCCCGTTCGGACTTCGTCTATGACGTTTGGTTCGAGGTCGACCTATTGTTAGCCATGTAAAACAGTTCAGCTTACATAGAGAGATCGGGGAACATGCTTCCCAGAGCCAGTCTCAGAAAAGAACGTGGAGAAACCATCGTCATTGCTTGAAGGAGAACCCTCCATCAAACGACCATCAGGCTGGACTCTCAGCCACAATCACTTGTCGTCCACTCACGCTCAGACCATGCTCGATAGTGTAAAGCTCCCAGCAAGCGTTACCGATCTGGACACCTGACAGTCATGAGCGGCGAAGAATACATGCAGAGAGAGAAACTTGCCAGCCTGACCAACGTGGACCTATAGCATGTCAGTCATTCATGCCATCATTGGCTTTTTCAACACTCACCGAGATGACCTCACGCATATTGCTATTCTAGTGAGTTGAAAGGAAGACTGTTGGTGTACACAAAACAGCACGAGGGTTGGGTTGACAGGGTAAAGAGTTGTTTATCGTGAGCAAATCAAGCCACAACTTGCATGCGGACGCACCTCAATGTACGAACCGTAGATGTCAGTCGTTGATGGATGGATGAGACCTGTGGATGAGCAAGCTGCAGAGGTCGCACAAGAGGAAGGAATTGGTGATGGGGGTTCAGAGTCGAGTTCGAGTTGCGAGTTTGTTGTGTGGCTAGACAGGACGCGCCTCGAGGCTCGAGCGCGTCAGCGGCGATTCTATTTCGCCGAAATATAAAAGTCATGTGGCGGTTCATCACGCTGCCAAACACACCGAGAGAACCGGTCCAGTCAAGAGAAAGTTATATATCATGGAAAGTTCCTTGGCAAACGTGCAGGATAGGTGGGATAAATCCGTCTGGAAATCTTGAGACTCAGTCCTTCTCCTGTGCCGCCCTCATTGAGCCGCCTCGTAATATCTCTTGTTCCCTCAACATCGCTTCAGAAGCCAGTTCCGCCAATCCTCTAGCACCCTTTGCCGCTTCTGGTCATCCTGCTCATCGCGGCCCACCTTCAGCATCACTATGGCCGTAAGTTTAAGTCGATTTTGGCACCTACCGTGCTCGTAGCCCTCGAAGACTTCCACCTCCTTGTCTTCATTGGGCAGTCGATCAAACAGCTTCAGCGTGCCCACGTGGGATGTCGCACGATCTGCGGAACCATGGACTAGGCGGATCGCTTTCATCAGCGGCACGTGCGCATGTTTGCACCTACGGATGTCTATCTCCTCCGCGCGGCGTTGCAGCTCGAGCATGCCGTCTAGCAGGGACAAGCCAGTCCCCACACGTAGATACCCGTGGTAGCACAAAGCTGAGATCAGCTGTCTCTCTCTGGACACTCACGGTCTTCAAAAAACTCTTCTTCGACTCGGGGATCGTCTGACACGTTACCGCGCACTGCCTTTGCCAGCGGAAGAGATCCGGCAAAGTAGACGATCGCCTTTGCGATGTACTCGATGACTGCTGATGGGCGAGAGTTTTTTGCCGCTGCTATTAGCGCTGTCCACGTCGGGCGTACCTTCTACCATAGGACACATGACATATGCTCCTGCGATGCTGGGCCTGACCTTTTCCGCATCACGAGGTCTCTCCGCATTTCTGTAACCTTTCCCTTGACCTCCAGGCGGAGGTGAATCGTCGTGATCCTCGGCAGTCGCTACGATATCGAGAGCGGAAGAAGTCGGCGGATATTTCAAACAGTAGTATAGTCTTTCATCAGCCCTTCCCTATTCTTTATACCTACACAGTCCAGCCGCCCATTGACCTATGCGATCAGCTTGTGCTTGGCAGCGATCACTTACGCGCCGCTGAGAAATACCTTGCGTTGCTCTCGGCCTTTGGCGAGATCCGAGCTGACAACGTCTGACAGTACCGCGTGAACTGCAGCGGGGAGTAGTAAGAGTGAGGGTATGTAGGAATTGATGCTGCATGTTAGAAGAAGGCATATCCTCGACTCACCCTGTGGATCGACCGTACTGACAGACCGTCAGAGGACTCTGGATGAGGACAGACTACTCACGGATGGCAAATCGGGTAGTATCACTCGAAACCCGGCTCTCAGAAAGTACTCGACATGCGGTGCATAGCGCAGGCCATAATCGCTCAGGCCGTGCACGAGGAGGAGATCCCGGCCTCGACCTCGTCCACCACCCTCCCACCCATTTTCGGGCTCTTCCTTGAGCTCCCAAGTGCTGTAGAATATCCACCGGCCCCCTCGCGCCACACCTGTAGCCAGCTCATCGGGTGTGAGAGTCACATCCTCTGCAAAGGTAATGGCGGTGCTGTCGTAAGCCTCGGCTTTCGTGTGGAACGAACTGTATGGGGGAAGGAAGACTCGTCTAAAGGTGTGTGTGATCGCTGGGTTATCTAAAAGGATGCTGTGCCGAGGGTATGGCGGCAAGGCCCAGCGTCCGTACGCTTCAAGTAAGTACACGCAACAAGACAGCACTTACTAGGGTCCGTAACCTTGTAGAGACCGAGATTAACCAAGTATGGCTCGAGGATCTCCCTATTCTCGTCAATCCTTGGAATGCCAGGTGAGAAGAGGGAATTACCACAGAGGATTATGAAGGGGCATCTTGTGATGTAGAGTTCAGGAGAGTCTGAGCAGCCGTGCTCCTTGGTGTGCTGTTGTAGCAAGTGATGCCTTTGACACTGCTCAACGACAGATGCATGCCCGAGATGACCACTCTACTGCGCAGCGACTACTCGTACAAGCTAAAAGCTGGGGCCCAGCTTTGGTCGCGCTTTTCACTCTCTCTCTCTCCACTCGAATCAGTCTTTCATCTACAATCTACCATTACGCTGCTTGCGAGTCTCTGTGATACACTGCATTCCACCAGACTTCATTACGACGGAGAGATCACCGTGGGTTTGTAAGTCACACAAACCCGTCCTTTGGCACCTCCCTCCTCCCCCCCTCGTACACCAATCCAGGCTCCAACGCAGGCCAACTTCGACGTCGGTGTTGTGTCGCTCAGTAGCTTGGATCTTAGATTCTGAAACATCTCAGAGACAGCGTGACTGAAGGGAGCGGTCATTCTTGAAGCCGTTCAAGGGTCAAGTCAGTCGGACAACCTTTGGTGAGTCCTCGATCGGCCTTCTTTCGGAGTGGTGCTCAGTGTTGCCCTCCCATCGAGTGGAGTCGGCATTAACGCCGTTCTATGGCGCTATTCTCCTTTGATCTGTACTTGACCTCCTCACTTTTGAGGCTGCCCAGCCATTCAAGCACGCAATTCCAAGGGTCGTGCTTGCTCGCTCTTTTCAGGCTCGAGCAGGCCTAGCCTTCTGCGCAGAGCGTTGTATCTGCTACAAGACAGTAGCTTGCTTGAATGGTTTTTTGTTCATTTCCACCATGCCCCTCCCCCCCGCGGACTCTCCGAACGATGCCAAGGAAGCTTACGCCAATGCTTTTCGTCCCTTCCGTCCCAAAGTCGCTCGACTTCCTTCTGTTCATCCTCTTGAGCCAGACCTCCATCCTCGGTCTCCCGAGGAGCTTCGCCTCGAGTTCTCGTCTCAACCCTCCTCCCCACTCCCTACGCCCGTAGGGTCCCCAACATCACCTTCCTCCTCAACTTCACCCACCCCAGCTTCGCCTGCGACCCCACCCGACGAGCCACGTCCAGGACTGCTTCGGAGGGCTCAAACGTTGGCAGTGATGTCCAACATTCCGGAAGCCAAAGCAAGGGTGCGTAGAGTTTCTGACGCTGCTGACCGTAGCTACCTATTCCTCGCAACCTCCTCTTCATCGAGCCAAATGTTCCGACATCAAAGTCTGCTTCAACGTCTACCACCCCCACCAACCAGGACGTTGCAGACCCGCTCGCAAGTGCAGGAGCTCCTGAACAACTTGCAGCTGCTCTTACTGAAGATGCAGCCGCCCCGAAGCAAGTGGACTTTGGGAAACCTGAAAGAAAAGGCAAGATCGGGCAAGTTGAGACCAAGTTGCCAGATGTGAACGCAGAACCAGCCGAGTATTATGGAGGCAATCAAGTGTCCAGTCGTGCAAGGACATTCAGCAATGTAAGCAGTCTACAGTGATCATGCTGATATTAGGTTGGAGTCGCGGGCTATAGTAAACGGAAGCCTTTGGATCCAGACTTCGGCCCAAGGATTAGGCGCCTGTCGCATGGTGAGTTGTGGACTCAGCACCGCTCATGCCCAGACGAAAACTCGCGGTCGGCTCCTAGACGATTTTTGGTGGATGTTGAAGAGACCATGCGGATCGTTCTACAGCAGGAGGACACGGATGCGGAGTGGGTACAACTTTGAATTGAGCTAACATCAGCTACCAAATCTCCATCCATGACTCCGGACCGAAACTCGTTTCTCTCGGTACCGCGAGCTCGAACGCGCACAAGTCGTTTGACGTCAGAGTGAGTTCTTGTATCGGATTGGCTGACTTTAGGGGACATACATGCTTTCCAACCTTTTACAAGAACTTGCGCTTGCTCGAGACTTTGGGCGGAAACGCATAGTCCTCGACGAGGCTCGTCTGGCAGAAAACCCCGTCGATCGATTGTCCCGCATGATCAAGAATTCGTTTTGGAATGCGTTGACCCGCCGAATTGATGCCGAGGGGCTTGAAGTGGCTTGTGCAGACCCAAAGAATCGCAGCCGCAACCTGCGCTCCATCATCTATGTGCCCCACGGTGAAGAAGAGATTGCTGCTCACTATCGCGAAATGTGAGCCTGCCATCATGCAGAGCTGATGTTAGTGCCTCCAACAAGCCCAACTTGCGTCTCGAGGTCATCATGTTGCCGCCGAAATGCGACGATCCTGCATTCGTAAAGTCTCTCAATGAACAGCCTGGTATCCTTGCTCTTGCCATGGACCGCAAGGTGAACCCGACTACCCAAAAAGTTGAACTCGAGGCTATACCATTTATTGTGCCAGGCGCAAGATTCAACGAGAAATACGGATGGGATAGCGTACGTCAGAGCTCAAGCTCACGCTGACAGCAGTACTTCATGGCGCTTGGCCTCCTCGTGGACGGCAAGATCGACCTGGCCATGGGAATTGTTGAGCACTGTATCTTTGAAATCAAGCATTACAACAAGGTCCTCAACGGCAACAGGTCCTACGTGAGTAGACGCCTTGACATTGCTGACGGCAGTACCTCGCTCGATCGCAACCTCCATTTTTCACCGATCTCGCTCTCCAAATCTTCAACCAGCTTGACCGCTCCAACATGGAAAAGAACAAGAATTGGTTGAAGAGGGCGGTCAAAGCTGCGATCAAGGAGTACCACGCATACTGGATGGTTGAGCCCGCTCTTGACACAGTATCCGGGCTATCTCGCTACCGACCGGCTGGCCGGGGGATTCCTCCCGAAACCGAGGCCTCGCATTTTACTCACATCTTGCAGCCGTATGCGCAACGACTAGGGATCTCGGTGAACGAGTACATTGATGGGTACAATGACGGCACCATCTCCGAGCCTGAACTCGACGAGTACTTTTTGCACGATCGTGGTGTACGCGAATCCGGTCATGATACTTCATACCGTTTGGATCGGAAATGCGCCGATCTTGGAACGGTTGATCTGAATTCCCTGCTTTACAAGGTGAGTTATGAGCTGCGCATGCGTCCTGACAAGCAGTACGAGATGGACATTGCTCAAGCCATTCAATTCATCTTTGACGATCAACTTGAACTGGACGAGGAGTTTGCGCTCTCGCCATGGCCCATCACATCCGAAGCCTTCTCACCAAACGCTCCCCGCGAGTTGTCGACATCCAAACCAATGAGCAGCGCAATTTGGTACGAACGTGCTGCCATGCGAAAAGAAACCATGGACCACTTGTGCTGGAATGACGGTGCGGGAATGTACTTTGACTATGACTGCAAGGCCCAAAAGCAAACTCGCTACGAATCCGTCACCACTCTTTGGCCTTTGTGGGCTGGATGTGCGTCCGAAGATCAGGCTCTCAAACTTGTGTAAGTGCTCGAATCGCTCCCTGCTAAGATCTAGACGCCATGCTCTGCCCAAGTTTGAAGTAGCCGGTGGTCTCGTTTCAGGTACCGAGGAGTCGCGAGGGATCATTTCTCTTGACCGGCCAAATCGGCAGTGGGGTGAGGAAATGAAGCGGACCCGCACTGACCATCAGACTATCCCTTCAGCTGGCCACCACATCAGATCATGGCATGGGTTGGTCTCGAGCGATACGGGTTCTTGGACGACTCGGCCAGGCTCGCGTATCGCTGGATATACATGTGAGAAATAGTCTGACTAACGTGAGCGGCAATCTGATGTGGACAACAGGATGACTCTGTCTTTTGTTGATTTCAATGGTATTGTTCCAGAGAAGTTCGATGCAGTGGAGTTGAGCCACATGGTAGACGCGGAATAGTGAGCTTCTGATCTCAGCGTCGCTAAACGGAACAGCGGAAACCAGGGCACGGATTTCCGATACGTCCCACGCGAAGGCTTTGGCTGGATGAATGGTGCGTAAATCTCGGAACGTAGCTTATGGTAGCTGCCTATCAGATTGGTCTGCAATGTTTGACTACGGGGATGAGGCGCGCTGTTGCTGCTTGCGTGCCGGTAAGTAGCCATCGCGGAACTAGCTGACATCAGCCATGGGTATTCTTCAACCTTCCAGCACCCGACTTCCCCTCGGCTCGTCGGCGACGAGCAGAAAGAGAAGCACGAGAAGCTGAGGCTGCTGCATCGGGGCATGGCGGAGCACCGAAGCAGTCGATGCACCACGAACCGCCTTCCTTAGAGCAGGCGGTTGCTCAGCTCAAGTTGGAACTGGGAGGAAGGTAGTAGATCGATATCCTAGCATGCGGTATTGTATATGCAATCGGTTTGTGTAGCCAAGCCCTAAGACCTCCTTGCGCCATTCGAGCCTCTCAAATTTATCCCTTCACACCAACCCAAGCCCACACTGAGACTCTCCTGTCCCCACTACTCGGCCCTTGCAGCTCTTCGCTGTGATTCGCCCATTTCTTAGAATTGGCTAAATGCAACTCTCGCTGGACCCTACGAATGAGCCCGTCTTCACTTTGCCGTTTCCTGACGATCCCTGTTGCCTTGCACGCTAGTGAACTGGTAACCCTGACCATGATTGCATCCCTGAGCGCGTCTGGCGGGTTGGTCCACGTCCTCTCATAGACCGGCTCAAAGGTCGCCTTGAGCCCTGGGGTGGAAGAAAGGACGAGGCGGAGGGGAAGAAGCGGTATAGGTTGAACCAGGTCAGCGAGAAGGAGTGATGCAAACGAGTTGCGCAGAGATGGCGGACATGCAGAGGGAAGTGTGTAGGACGTTTCGATAATTTCGAGCTTGCCGCCTGGTTTGAGTACACGCGTAGCCTCATCCAACAGGTCGCCCCATTTCGTCTCTGGGACGCCTAGGCCGACAAAACGTATATGAACCATGTCAAAGACGCCGGCCTCGTACCTCAACGGTTCGAGACTGCGCCTCATGAGCTGCGGCCAAACGTCCTACTCACAAGTTGGCCCTCTCCCATGCGATGCGCTTCTCAACGCCCTCCCAAATTCCTTGTCCTCTTCTCACCGAGGCACACCGCCCTTTTCTCTCTGCCCAGGCTAGGCTTGTCAAGTCGACCTGACATGGGACGGGATCGAGACCCACAAAGGTCGTTTGTGGCCAGATGAGTGCTTGAGAAATCGGCCAAAGCCCAATACCGGTGCCAATCTACGCTCAGCTCCGCTTGAGGAGTACCCACTTACATCGAGGACAGCAGTCGGAGCGTCATCGACAAACGTGTGCCGCCCGGCCATCTCGTACATAGTCTCGTGAAGTCTGGCCTCACTAGAGTCAGAGCGAGCGACGTGGAACTCACAGATCCAACACCTCCCTCTCCCATCCCACCCGGTACACGCCTGCGATGTCCTGCCCATACTTGTCCACCCAGATCTTCTTCCCCACGGATCCTGCCCGAGGGCTGTGCAGGATTCTCCACCCTTCCTTACGCACTTGCTCATCCTCTGATGCTCCACCAGAGGGCTTGAAAGAGGCAGGGAGGTGCAGAACATGCTCAGAATTCCACGCTGGAGTTGTCGGAGAACTCGTGGAGAGATTCAAACACCTGTCCTGTGATCCCACGCCGCTAGCAGTCTGAGACCCTGACGACTTTCTCTCAGTCTGTCGGTTGGTTCTCTCCCTCTCCATTTCATTGAGGGACAGCAGCTTGGCTCTGCTTTGGGAAGACTGTTTGCTTTGCGGGAACATTAGTGGGACGTGAGGAGGGAAAGAGGTCGCGATGGAATGAGAGCTGATTCTGATCGCGAATGGTAAGTAAATATTGACCTATGTCATTCCGATACCCTGGCATCAGTGACAGGGAGCTGTGCGTTAGCGACAGCACCTGCAGATGGCGATCGCGATATACAGTAGAGGGAGGGCTAAGGGGCAAGGAGGCCCAAGCGCAGGTAGCATAAGCGACTGCATCAATGTCCGAGCGCTTGTGCGATTATTGCTCGACACTACACCTCCATCACCATCTCCACACACAGTCGTCTCGTTTGGCTGGAAACGGTTGCTGGGAAGCATGAGCCGTGGCGAGGTCATACCGCCGTTGCACGCCCTGCCGACAAATCGAGACTGGGAAGAGGAGGCTCCATAGGTATTTCAACTGTACGACAAGAGCGTTCACTAGTTGCCTTTTGCGCAAAGATGAAGATTATACGCCAACGCTTGCTTTCACTTTGTGGTTACAAGGTTTGGATAAACTCAAAAGATCGCCACAAGGGTGCTCGTGCCTGTGCTCTATTGCGACTTTCGTAGATAACAAACTGCATTCTCGCTCGCTTCAAGCTGTAACGATGCCGACGAATGCCGTCCGAATCGTGAGGCTGACGTGCACATGCACAATGCTGTCCGCCATTGTGACCACCGACGACACTGGCTGCAGAGGGGGACTCTTTGGAGGCTGTCGATTGCTGATGGGCGCGCGTGAGTAAGAGTAGAGAACCGTGCCTGATCCAGCGACCCAATGATGACCCAAAAATGAACAATAACGCGCGTTCCTGTTCCTGGCGAAAGCTTTCCCTTACTCTCCCTACTCCCCTCCTCTCCCCTCTCTCCCTATCTCCCTCTCCTCCCCCAAATTGCGGCATTTCCCGAGATGCGAGCACCTTACGGCTGTCTTGACTCAGTTGCAAGTACGCCTACAAGTCGCTTCTGACATGCCATCCGGCCATTCTGAAGCCTTACACATGATACTGGACGTCGCCTCCTGGTATCTTTGCGAATGCAACGCTATAGCATGCTAGATCGACGTTGAATTGCGTCGAGGGGGCGATCTGGCACGCGACGAAAATCCCAACTCACAGAGCATATCACGAAAAAGGCACGAGATCCGAGCGTGTCTGTGCGTGCCGTTAAATTTCCGGAAGCGATCGTCCGAGAAAGGGATTTCTGCAAGTCTTGAACTGTGGCGTTACCAAAGTTTGGGCCCACGAGCAAAAGTCTCAGCTCAAGAGGCGCTCCTCCATGCACCAGCATCAGCACAAGCACCACCGCCCCACACACCCAAAGCACAAGCCTTCACACAGCCCAGGCCACCCTCCTGCACACTTTCACCTACGAGAGCTACGAGAGACCACTTTTCGGTTCGGGCAAGACCTGTATGACGAGAGAGTATAAAGCATCCATGTCCAGCACCGAGTCCGTTCTTCTTCACCGTTTTTCTTCTTCTCTTCATTAGACAGCTTGTTCTCTGGTAGGCAAGTTCATCACGATCGACAGGCGGTGCCAACAAACGATCAACACTTCTTTGCTATCCGGTGATTGCTCTTTGATTGCCCAGCACAGCCCGTCTCGATATCTTCACCCGAAGATCCTCCCGGAGATCAGCAATCGAAGTGAGTTCCATATGACTGATTGCCCGTTTCGCATATGATGTTGACGATCCGCAGTCAGAATTATTACCTCCTTAATCGGCTAGACGTCGATCAACGTACCTTTGTCTGACATCTGTGCGAGTCTGAATTGCAATGGTGAGTGTCTCTATTTGGACGGGTTTTTTTTTCATTTTCTTCCCACTCGCGTCCCTAAGCTTGGTCTGCCGAGACGCAAGCTGCCTCAAAAGCAGCGGTCCCCGTGTCCTTGTCCGGCATCCATCACGGTATCCCACGCACTCTTCTAGAGAGAGAGCAAGGTGGAGCCATCGGGAAATCACTCTTTACGACTTGGTGTGGGACAATCCCCGCTACATACAAATATACTCAGGGACTTAGCGTGTTTTCCCTTGTCATTACTTCTTTAGCGCCCTTCCATTGAGGATCCTCACTTTATATCTTTTCTCCTTCATCGCACACCTTCTGACATCAACAGTCTTATTTTCCTCCTTCCGCCGTGCAGAGAAAAGTACCTCATCCTACTCTTACTCTGCCAAACTCGCCTCCGCCAACTCCTCCGCACGCCATGGAGCCAATACAGCGACATACCTACTCTAGCCACACACCCACCGGCACCGCTCCTTCTTCGCCTCTCTCCCTACCTCCTCTCCTCGCCGATGAAGAACCATCGCCCGTCAGCACGAGCTCGCCGCTGGACACTCCGTTTTCGTCGCCAGTCGCTCATACGGCCACCATTGTGTCTTCGCACTCTGAATTGTCCTCTCTTGCGCATATGCCCACCCCTCCTCTTGGCAGCTCGTCAGATGACTACTCGCCCCGCCAAGGTTTCCCCCTCCTTCCACCCCACCACCCTCTCAGAAAGAAGCTTTTCACCAGCTACGAGCGTGATGCACCGTCTCCGCCAAGCACACCGAAAGGTCATCCCTTGGAATCCCGATCAGCCTTTCCTTTCTCCAAGGTCAGTGAAATGATACGACTCGCAATACATGCTGACATGTTCAGGCAAAGATGCTGCATCCAATTAGCAATCCTTACCGCGGAGTCAAACAGTCGTACAGCTCCACTTTGACGTATCTCCTGCGTGTGCCACGACGGCTGCGTCCAGCGCTGCTCATCGGATTTTGCCTCGCAACTTTTGCACTCGTCTTCCTCGGCCGTGCATGGTCCGAGGCCGGACAACTCGATGCAGTTGTGCAGCGCAACAAGATGTTGGGGCGGCGCTTCATCGAGGTGGAGGGTCTGGTGGGAATCAACGACCGGCGCAAGCAAGCGGTCTTGAGCGACGTCGATGCCGAAGAGGCGGTTCATTCGGCCTTTTCCACATCGCACTCCACGGCGTCTCTTTCCTTTGAGTCCCACAGCGAGGAATTGGCTGCACTCATCTCGGTATGTTGCTTGGTAAACCTTGGAATTCCACTAACATGCCCAGTTTGTGACCTCGACAACTGCCAATGCCCTGCCTCATGACATGGACCCTACCCGTCCGCTCGACCCTCACGTTGTGCTCGACTTCGATCCGTCCCGTCCGGATGCGCGTGAGGATCTCGAGCTTCTTCAGGCCGAGATCAACATCATCTACCCGGTCGTCCTGCTCGGCAAGATGCGCGACCCATGGCAACGCGAGGTGAAAAAGATGCTGGCCGAGTACAAAATTACCCCTGCACCGCTCGTCATCGACGTCGACCAGCGTCGGGACCACGGCGTCTTTATTCCTCTCCTCCAGCGTTTACTCGGCACTCGTGAGCTGCCTCAGCTGCTTCTCCAGGGTCATTCGCTTGGATCTTATCACGAGGTCCTTGAGATGCGAGAAAAGGGCACGCTACGCCAGGTACTCGAGTCGTCAGGAGCCGTCTCGGTGCGTGACGCCAAGAAGAAAAAGAAGGGTGTGAGGGAGCGCGAGCGTATCGAGAACGAGCGCATCCTCGGACCGGCTCCCATCTTGGATGATACTGCCGAGGGGCACACTCACGACGAGGAGTAATGTCGTTTTTTTGGGTCAGAGGGTGTATGGAGATCGGTTGTCATACCATTACGTACCTTGGGCGTTATCTATAATTGGGAAGTGTACCCTAAGAGATCTAAGCTCGTATCTTAAGCTAGACACTTTATATAGCATGTCGTTGCGGCCATATGCATCATGCGTCTCTAGAAACTGTCTCGCGCAGGAAGCGTCTTTCTTCCTCTCCAATTTCTTGTTTCCTCTCTTGCTTTCCTCACCGACTTGACCTTCATTCTCAATAGATCCCCTTTTTCTCCACTCCAACTCTAGTTGACGCCGGTTCGTGCACTCCTGGCACTCTCAACAATTGTACTAACGGTCTGCTCTCGACGGCCAATTTGCCACTAGTCCCCATTTCACCAATGTCCTCGACAACTAGATATCTCGGGGAACACCCTCATCTTGGACCATTTCGTCCCTCTAGGCTCATCAGCGGGCAACAGAGTCCGCGGCGCTTTGACCAGAACAATCTCCTGTACGGCATGACTGAACCTGCGCCACTTCTACCAATCCAAGGACACAGTCACGCGGCAAATCATATGGCGGCCGAACAGATACGAGCGTTTTTTATTGAAGACGCGAACGAAGACCCCTCCCCCTCTATGTTGCTTACCTCCCAATACGTTACAGAAGAGCTCGACGAACCAGCATCACCCGAGAATACAGCGCAAGAATCAGCCGAGACAGAACAGACAGAGGAAGAAGACTTCCAGCCCATTACGGACCATGGCGCACCCCTTGAAGGTGGCGAAGTCGAGACCCAGTCTAGCAGCTCCCAGGAGGAGGTCAACTCCAACCCCACTGTGCTCAATTCGAGCACATTCGCAAACACTTCCCCAGTAGTCAGTCAGCCAAGTCGTGTGTGGAGAGTTATGTTGCGATCGCTCGGAGTCGGGATGCAGCCTGTCCTCAAGTGGGACTTCACTGAGGAAGATGGTCGAGGTTCGCTGTTGAGCCCATTGGGAGTCACGACTAACCAGTCGACGGGTAGGCTACATTGCTCATCTGACGATCGCTCTCCCTCCCACTCATCCCTCCGTCGCTGATCACCCCTTGTTCCCCATTTTGCCGAAGAACCCCTTCGTCAAGGAATACGTGACTGCGATCTCAACCATCGGCGGGACCAGACGCTGGAGTGGCGAGTCCCGCGGGACAAAGGTAAGTCTTACGGACTCTACTGTCTTTGACGATCCATAGCGCGAGGCACAGAATGAAACTCTGGTCAAGTGTATCACCGAAAATGCGCTAGACTGGGTCGTCGAGCCATCCTTCGGGTCCGATACGATACATGATGCAGTGTAGACGAAAGTAAATGCTTCTGTAGATGACAAGCTTAGTCATAATGCTCATGGGGAAGGCATATTCTGAGAATCTACACGAATGGTCGTACGTCAGAGATTGTATATACATTTCAGATTCTATATGCAGAGTATACAGTATTACGGCAAACTTGAAGACCGAAAGGTAGCCAAAGCGAAACGTCATTAAGCAGATGTGAATCGTAAAGCTTCATAGTCAAGGTGAGAAACCAAGACTTGCAAGTCATTGGTAGATGTCCATTGATATTGTCCTCCTACTTTAGGAGAAGCTTGTGGCGAGGGAGAGGTGGCAGGTTTGGAGTACGTTGAGAGCATGTTAATGATGAACGAAGGTAGAATTGGCGACTCTGCTGGGGTACTAGGCAGAGTGGATTCTTGCGATCCAGGCGTGGAGACATTCTCCCCTGGACGGCGGAGTTTCATCTGGGCCTGTGATTCGTCGAGAGTCGTCGAGCTCGTATGGAATGACTCTGCAGAGCCGTCCCCCATGACGCCAGGCACATCATGGTTCAAGACGATCCTCTTATCATTACGGTACTCAGGGACGTCTCCATCAAGATGCAACTCGTTCAGCTTTCGTTGAAGCGAACGCGAATCGAAAATGCCCTCCTGTGGTATCTGCGGCCTTGGGGTAATGGTACGGCTGAAGCCAGTCACAGCTATGCCGGTCTTTTGAGCGAAGTCTTCGAGGGACTCGAAGGTCGTTGCGTATGACTCGGAAGACTGCATTGCTGCTTCCGGCTGCTCTTCGACGGGCTCGACGGAACTCAGATGCGGTACGACGTGCGTCATGTTGGAGTCGGTGCAGATACGAACGGTTAGCTGACGACGGACAGAGTCAGGTCTGCGCAAAACTCCGCCAGGAACTTGAAGCTGGAAGGCAGCAGTCTGGTTGGGCGGATAGAGTGACATGTTCAACGGTGTGAGGCGGTGCGAACGTGATGTGGATGTGCTCTGCTCCGACAGCGATTGATTGAGGTATCGATCCATACGGCGTGCGTTTCTGGCGAACCCTGCTAGTTGACACCGACGGCGATGTGCCTGCATAAGATCGTCAACTAAGACTTCGGGGAGCAAACTGCCACTTACAGCCTCTTCGACCCTGTCCCGATGTTCATGCTTGGCAAGGAAAATTCTGGCTTCGTCTTCTACGTATTGAGAGTCTTCGAGCAGTGTAGGTGCCTTGAAGAAGCCTGGGAACCAGACGCAGTCGCCGTTGGGTAGTTTGGCTGGGATTCGACCACAGCGCAGGTTAATGTCTCGAGGGCCAAATGGAGCCGGCATGACGATACAAGACGTGTGACGAATAGGCTGTCGAAGTGGAGGCAATATGAATGGGCGGTGTCTTTGGAGCTGTTAGATCCAGAGCGAGTGTGACGGATGAATACTTTGATGAGAGAAGAGCGCATCTGGGTTCGCTGGCAACATATAGGCCTCGTTTGATGACACCCGAAAACGTACGATGTTGAAAAGGATTAGAGTATATTTTGATTTCCATCCGACGCGCTAGTTTAGCAGAGGCACAAATGCCCAGTAGGCTCTTTGAGAGCGGTAATGAGATGAGAGACGACATGGTCAGGATTAAGCTAAATCAAAGTCAAGGTAGCGGCTAAATGGGGGCTGAAGAGTAAATACAATCTGGCCCGAGTCGGGTAATCAGGGGAACATCTTTGTAAGCTTGTTGTTTTGATTTTTGGTGTTAGATGCAAGCGAAGAGGTGGTCAGTGGTACATGGACTCATGGTGGCAACTGAGGGAGCTGTGTTCACAAGAGAAGTCATCTCGAGCTGTATCAGTTCCAACCGGAGGGCTCAAGCTGAACGGCGGGACGATGGAAGTAGCATGCCACCGCTTCAGCAAGAGCACGACTGACATGCTTGCTTCCTTCCATACCATCCTGGATGTGACTTAGAGACCAAAGCGTTTTTATAGCTATTGAAGAGAGAGCAGTAGGAGCATACACAACGTTTCGTGCCTGGATCAGTCTCTCCCTCTTTGGATGACAGCTCGTTCTTCCCTCTCTCTATCCCATTTCTGAGAATTCGATAATGGACTTTGATCCTACAGAGTCATTTATCACACAGTCTTCTACGTCGACCTCCCTATCCTCCGCCGATGCATTCACTACAGGCGTACCGACCGATCCTATCTCTCTCATCGCTACCCTCACCTCTACAGCACTCGACGTCATTTCCACGGCAATTGACGACTCGCCATTCGACTGGACAGCAGAGAATAACACTATCTATAATACCACAGAGCCTATCATACCTGTAGAAGGTGGTCTAGATGCTGGAGAGGGTAGTTACATTCTGGTTAGTCCAGCAGAGAGATCGTGAGACCAAGACTCAAAGCAGACTCAGAACACACTGCTCGGCCTCGTCATTGTGCTTGTGGCATCCTGCTTAAATGCGCTTGGTCTGAATCTGACCAAGCTGGACCATGTAAGGCAGCAGTCAATACCAAAGAGGCAGAGGCGAAAAGAGTACATGCGGATATTATGGCTTGCCGGCATGGGTACATATATGTGAGCCCGCTCATCTTTTCCCGCAGAGTTGGCTAATGGGAGCATAGAGTATCGCAAGTCTGTGAGATAGAGATGACTAAAGCCTACAATGGTCGCTGATAACATAGTTGGATCTCCCCTTGCCCTGAGATATCTCCGCCCAGACTGGGTCGCTCCTCTCGGCTCTTCCTCTCTGGTGTTCAACTTTCTCTTCGCCAGCTGGCTGGTTGGAACCCGTGAGTCAACCCAACGCCTACGCTACTGACCACATCCAGCGGTCACACCTGCCGATATTCGCGGCACCATCGTCATCGTCCTTGGCGTCATCCTCATCCTCATCTTTAGCAGCATCAATCACGGCCTTCAACAATCACTGCCGATATCGCGCCTTGATACGCTATGGTCCCGCGGCTCATGGCTCGCCTACTTTGTCTTCCTTATCCTCTTTACTGCGTCTACCTACTACGTGTCTCACCTCTTGGCGGCTCTCCTCAAAATGAGAGGATCATTCTCGCCGTTGCCTTCTCCCTCTTTGGAATTGCCCCCGGCTCGGCCCAAGACGAGCAACATCGTTGTTGGGTTTTTCAAGAAATGGTCTGCAGTTTGGAAAGCGATGGATAAAGGGGTTGTGACACGCCTGGAGAACATGCTGCAGCGGACAGATGATGCGCGCATCACATGGCTGCAGGGTATCGGCTGGGCCGTCGCAGGAGGCAGTCTGGCGGGGTTGTGCTTGGTATTTACCAAGGCGATAGTCAAGATTCTCCAGCTGCCTGGTCACCCCGTACGTGTGCTGCTACCATCCTTGCTTCTGGCTGAAAGAAACAGCTTGTTCATTTTTCTGCAATCATTACACTGCTCTTCGTCATCGGGACCGCCGTACTTCAAATTGTGTGTCTCAATAGAGCGTTGGTCTGCGCAGACACAGTAGTCGTGGTACCTCTTTTCTACGCTGGTAAGTCGCTCAATGTATAGTTCAGCATTGGCTAACCACCTGCAGGGTACACTGTATTTGGGTACGTCTCGACTAACAGGGGTTAAGCTCACGAGTGTCAGGTTTATAAATTCCCTAATCTTCTATGACGAGGCGGTCCAGTATGCTCGTTGGGTGCGTTGCCGCAGAACTTTCCGAGTGTTGTCGCTGAAAGTATTCAGGTGCTGGTTGCGGTGTTCTTGTCGATTGGAGTTCTCATTGCGGGAGTAGTGAGTGCCAAGCATATCCAAACAGCTGACCCGCAAGGTCCTGTTGTCGCTTAAAGCATCCGCCAAGACAGCTCCGGACCCCTACACCGTTTCTGCTCAACCGGCCAGCAGCATAAGGCTCCGTCCACAGAGACGAAAATCCTATGCAGATTCCGCGCCGGACGACGGGGCTAAGAACGACGGACTGGAAGACGAACATCAGGAACCAGATGAAGTTATGTGGGAGGTTGGCAGTGTCAGTGATACATCTGAAGATGGCAAGGGGAACAGCAAAGAGCAGAGAGGCGTGGGTGGGACCAAGGGTCATGGCGGTGAGCGGAGGGGCTTGCTGGACGAGGATGACCGGGGCGAGGAGGAGGGAGGCGGACCGTCAAAATCAGGAGGGGATGAAGAGAAGAATCCCTTTGATGACTCGGAAGGTAGAGCTGATGACGACTTTGGAGAGTATGAAGCGGTCTCTCCTCTACCAAAGGAGACGTAAGAGCAGTGACGGTTTTGGGACATATCTGGGTAATCATAATGTAGAACAGACCATGCATGGTGCAGCTCCAAAACAACAGTCTTACTACTCCGTCCCTTCCGCATCCCCGGAATAGAGAGCCTGGTACTCCATGGAAGTGAGAGTTCTCTGCCACTTGTTCGTCCGTTCCTCCCAAACCTTCCTTCGTTTGGCACGGCGGTCCTCCTTCTTTGCCTTCTTTGCAATGTCCCTCGCTCGTCTATGTCCAAGAGCCTTTTCAATTCGCTTGGCGCCTACAGCCTTGCGCCAGCCTCGAATTGCCCACCCTTTGGGCAAACCCTGGGGTAACTCAGGCTGTGGAACTCTGACTGATCCGTCCGCTGAGGCTCTGGTCTCGCGCTCGGTACCGATGCGCACGATTCGTTCGGGCTTGGACGTAAACCGCTTCTCGAGTGCGTCTATTGCGTCGCCCTCGACAACAAGCCATCGATATTTGAGTACGTGGTAGACTTGAACCTCGTCCGTGGACAGCATGTCGATACCAGGAATATTGCGGATTACACGGCCGAAATTCCAGACCTCAATATCGGGCTTCGAGGGCGCATGCAAGAAGAGAACCGAGAGATCCTTCTTTGACTTGCCAAATCGCCGGATATATTCAACGACTTCTGGACTCTGCTCAAACTCGTCGTCTGCAACCAGGTCGGTAGAAGATGACTCTGCGTCGATTTGAGTTTCGACAACTTGAGATTCGGCAGAGGTAGAAGCACTGTTCTCTGCAGCTGCTTGTTGCCCGTCTACAGCGTTCGCCTCGGTCTCTGCGCTTGCCTCTGGCTCGTCCGCGACACCTTGATCGAGAGCAATTTGTCCAGCTGCAGTCTGCGTATCCCGTCTCGTGATCTTCTTGTCTGTCAAAGCTTTGAATGCTTGTTTTGTCTTATTCCATCCACCCTCGTTGAAAGACTTGACGACCCGAAGCATACCCATATCAAGTTTAGAGGACAGCGCAATCCGCATGCCTAGCGCCCGAACCTTGCGCGGGAGAAGCTGAGACCAATCGCGCGGCTGAATGGGATGTGCGTGCGCACCACCCTTGACTATGCATCGTATAAGTTCAAGATACGAGTATCAATGAAAAAGACGTACGCATGGGATTCGACCGGTCCGCCAGACGAGCTTTACCAGATCCCTTCTGCGGACGAAGTTTCCGACCCGAGTAGGCTACTTCGGAACGACCTTTTGTCTTTTTCGTACCCTGATCCAATGTCAGCATCTCGAAGGAGGAGATTGAATGCAGCTCACATAACGCAGGCCTGCCTGGTACCAAACAACACATCGATGCAGGATGTCCTTGCGAAGTGGCTGGGCGAAAATGTCGCGAGGTAGTTCGACAACAACATTCTGATACATCAGCTGTAGGTCGTGAGATCGAGCACGACTCACAGAGGGGGATGCTTGAGTAGGGTTCTGCGAGATAAGAGAAGAAATGGGTAGGAGGATTGGGGCATCGAAGTCTGTTGGTAATGTGTGAAGACGAGCTAAGTCGTCGTCAGCACGATCCTCCTGCAGGGCTCAGACGCACATCCACGGTCTTCTAAGCCACGATCAATCTCCCGCTCGATATCCTCCAGCGTCACATTATCAGGCAGATCGTTCTCGTCGAATTGAATGTCCTCTTCTGGTGAAAAGGCGGTATCGGTTGGTTCGGAATTCGGTATAGATGGGAGGGCTTTCCGTGTGGTCTGTTGTAGGAGAGTGGTGTTTGATGTCGCTACGTGTCGCAGAGGTAGTCGGCTAGGGCCGGGGATACATGTGGACAGGAATGTAGGTCGAAGCACGGCAGAAGGGGCTCGAACGGACTACAGGTATTTTAGCACTTCAAGTCCCAGTGCACAGAATGGGCCCACCTGATGGATAGTTGGAATGATACGGGCTGCTCGCCGCATCTTTAGTCGAGTGAGCGCGGGGGTAAAGACGGCTCAAGAAGACGAGAATCGCAAGATTATCCCAGAACTGAAAGAACGAATCTTTGGTGAGGTCGTTCCTGAAAACTGAAAATAGTGGCAGTGTGGCATAATCCCAGAGGTTAATTTCCTCTGTCACCAAGTATCCATACGTATCTCATCAAATAAGGCGTGTCCACCGAAGAGGAGCAACCCGTAATTCATACTGAAGCATCACATGGAGAGTTTAGGACAACTGATCCCTCAAGCTCAACCGCTGTATCCTTGGAAATAAGGCAGTGAATGTCTGCTTTACATCCCGCCATCAGTGGATCACGCTATGAAAGCACGTCGATCACCATAGGCCAGAAGATCCGGGCTGTCTGTGCTTCATTACCCCTAAGTATAGCAAGGACGGATAACCTCGAGGCCGCGCGGTACGTCGACCAGACACGGTGGTCTAGGCGACATTACAATTCTCATCTCCCGCCTCTTCCGCCAGGCTGGATTGGGAGCCCTTGTTGACGCCCAACAATACGCAGCTTTATATAGAGCTACACATGTCCAATATATTCTCATTCAACACCCGCATCACATAGTTTTAGTTTACATCGCTCTTTCACTTTCTGCTTCACACCGCCCGCCACAGCGCCTTTTCACTTTCTGCCCAACCCTTTGTTGATCAAAGCTTTTCTTTTGCCTTACTAGTAAACCAAAGCCTACGAAACAAGATGTACTCCAAGACCATTCTCACACTATTGTCCCTTCTTCCCGTCATCATACTCGCCGCTCCAGTTCCTGGAGATGGCGGTTCAGCTTACACTGGTGCTGGCGGTTCGGCAATTGGCGGTACCAATGCAGAGACCAACGGTCGAGGCGGTCTGCTCAACAACGCTGGTGTCCTGAATGTTGCTGGAGGAAACGCTGGAGATGGCGGCAAGGCAGGTTCGGGAACTGCCTTTGGTGGTGACGCCTCATCGTGAGCTCCTCCACTTTTCGAATATACTGACTATCCGTAGGGACGGCAATGGCGGTAGCGCCTACTCTGGTGTTGGCGGCGACGCCAATGCTGGGTCCATGTAACTCCACATCAGTCCGTCATAGCCGTTCGTGCTGACTTTCACAGCAGCGAAAACAACATCGCCGGTACGGGCGACTACTACGGAGCCAACGGCGAAGGCGTTGCTGACAACCTCAATGCCCTCAATGTCGCCAGTGACAACGCTGGTAGCGGTGGTGCGTTCTTTCCTCGTCCGCTTGGAGTCTCTCTAATCTGATACCAGGTGACGCTTCCTCGGGCAACGCATTCGGTGGTAGCTCTGGAGGCCCTTACTACCACTACTACTAGTGTAGCTCAAAATGTTCTTGCCTCGTAGTGTTTTAGTTTAGAGACGCTTCAACAGCGGGTTAAATTCCATCGCTTCATTTCCCCATCTGAACAGGGTGGACCAGGCTCGTCGCTGGGCAGACGGTGCCTGAGCTGTGTTTGGAGAGGATGGAGTTTGTTCCGAAGTGGCCTTCGATTTGTGTGATGCATTCTATATTCCTTGATTCTGGTGTAGACTTGCAAACAGAGTACTCGAAGCATTACTTCCCGCCACCAAGTCTGCCGTAACTTTCGGATTTAAGTCTCTTCCATTTCGGCGATAGTCACTTCTGCCACAAAGACTTTTCTCTCTCGTTGCCGGCGGAGTTATGGATTTCTCCGTTGGCTGCTCGCTGGCTGGCTGCTGGATGTTGCTATGCAGCTGGGACTTGACACTTTTCCTCACGTCAAAATCGTGAGTCAACATAATCCGGAGTTCTGCAGGACGCTTGCTGATCTAGTGTTCTTGTCCCCCCGTATTTTGATTCACTCCTCATCTGTCGTTTACCGATCAACTCGTGCCGATTTCAATCAACCATTATCATTTCGACATTTCACGGTTGTAAATCTTCTCTGATTATTTTGCTGGGAATCTCGCCTCGAACTATCAGACCATGTCCGCCGTCCAAACTTTCGGCAAGAAGAAGGTGCGCTCGACTCTGACAACAAAGGAAGGACGGTTGCTGACTTGTACAGACCGCCACAGCTGTGGCTCACGTCACTCCCGGACGTGGTCTCATCCGATTGAACGGATCCCCCATCTCCCTCGTCCAGCCGTGAGTTGTGCTTCCATCCTGATCGATGAGATGAGGAGAATGGTGTAGGGGAGACTGGATAGTGATGGGAGGCGGATCTTGGCGCAGGGAAGATTGTAGTTCATGCGAAGGGGGACGCTTGCTTTGAATGAGGGCGATTGTCTCGTTCTGTTGCTGACACTGTCAGTGAACTCCTGCGATACAAGGTTTACGAGCCCGTCCTCATCATTGGTCCCGAGAAGCTCGCCAACATCGACATTCGTCTGCGAGTCAAGGGTGGTGGTCACGTCTCTCAGCTGTACGCTATCCGACAGGCTATCGCCAAGGGTGTTGTTGCGTGAGTTTTGCAGGCTCTTTCGCGTAACGTTCTGGCTAATCGATACAGCTTCTACGCCAAGAACGAGGACGCTGCATCCGCGCTTGAGTTGAAGAAGAGCCTCATCGCCTACGACCGTACCCTTCTCGTCGCCGACCCCCGCAGGATGGAGCCAAAGAAGTTTGGTGGTCGTGGTGCGCGTGCCAGGAGACAGAAGGTGCGCTCGTTGATACAAGGCTGTGTTCACGCTGACATGTTTGTGTCCAGTCTTACCGTTAAACGCTGTCTCGTTATGGTATCTGGTCATCTGGCGCATTGTGTTTGGGGCGGTGGTCAGAATGGTTGGGTGCCGGGCATGGCGTTTGTCGGGATGTATATCATGATCAAAATCTTGTTCGGCACAGAGAGCCATCGTCTTCAACCCATTGCTAGTGTGTGATTGTTGGGGTTGGGACTCGCCAGTTGGCCATCTTTAAAGTGGTCCAAGAATTTGCAGGATTGAGAATATCAGGCACGGTTGCCTGCACAAAGTGACAGAGAATATCGACTTTCCATCTCTTTGAACAACAATGCGTTGATTAAAATACATGAGTATGCCGTCTCATGGGCTACTCGAGGGGCATCCGCCGCCGTCTCGCGAGCTCCTGGCTCAATGGCTCGATGCCCATGGCGTTATCCGCAATGACGGCCTCGACGTGATCGACATGGAGGACGGCTCTGGTTGGACCATACGAGCTAATCGAGATATTGAGATGGGCGAGGCTCGTGAGGCTGCGGTGATTGGATTTACTGCCATTTTGACTGACTCTATATCTGTAGTTTGCCAGATACCTAAAAGCGCCGTTCTGTCCAGCAGGTCCTCCTCTCTTCCACCTCTGCCTGTCTTGAACCTACAGCTTGATCTGTCGGGCAAGAAGCCAGAAACTAACAACCATACCATTCTTTTTCTTGCTCTTGCGCTCCTGCATGAGTTCCGCCTCGGTGCAGAGTCAAAATGGTATGGGTACCTACAGAGTTTACCAAGGGAACCAGTACTTTTGCCAGTGTTATGGGAGGAAGAGTCGTCAGCGGGTCAGGGTGGGAGGATCGCCTCAGGATGGCTCAAGGGGACCGAGGCTGAGAAGGAACTGCGCAGGAAAGATGCAGAGGGTCTGTCATTGGTGAGTTACTCTGCCGTGATGACTCGGTGCCGGTTCTCCGATTTTATGGTTGCTGGCGACCATTTATTGATATCATCTACAAAGAGTCAAGCTGACCCGGGTAGGGCGACATAAGACAATTCTACCTGGCTACGGCCCAACATCTCCCTCCAACGACGTGTCATCCTGCTCCTTCCCCAGAGTCCGCTTTTTTGTATGCGTATTCGCTAGTATCGACTCGGGCTTTCATCATCGACTTGTATCATATCATCGCCCTTTGCCCCTTTGCGGACCTCTTCAACCACTCGTCACTCAATCCACACTCATCGCTCACGTCCGATGACTTTGTGTGCCATATCTGCGGCTCCCTTACGCCGTGTTCACATGATGTCATTTCCACGAGCGGGGTAGTCATGCGACTTGATCACCTGGGCGATTGGGAGCTGAGACGGATCACAGAGGACGGCAAAGGTATTGGCGATTGTGTGGAGATGCGAGCAGAAAGAGAGATTGCAAAGGGCGAGGAAGTTTATAATTGCTATGGAGAAGGCATGGGAGACGCTAGGCTGCTGGTCGAATGGGGTTTTGTGGGCGAAGAATTCGCAGGGGACGGTATCACCTGGGACGTTGACGAGCTGTCTCTCAAGGAGGATACAGGAGAAACTGTGGACATCGATTGGAGCGAATTGGCCGAGAAGACCCCCGACGCAGGCGAAGAGACAGAGAGGCTCATCGGAAGCTCCAAGGATCGATTACTTAATCTTGCGCAATCTGGCGAGATATCTCTAGAGCTCTTCGCACACCTTTTCGAGGACACGACTGGAATGCACGACCCGAAGACCCTGCTGACAGAAGTGGCGAAAATGGTTGAGCACCTCCAAATCGCTTGGATGAGCTGCCAGGACGGTAATTCTGCCAATCTTACAGATACCGAGCTCGCCGTCGCGCGGCGCATTGTCCATGTCTTCGACACGCGATTGGGACAGATGCGTCGCTCCGATTTCCCTCTTGAAGAGCTTTTCGAGCTGCGGGATGTGAGTGGCAAGTGGAACGTTGGAAAGTATGCTGACGTGATGTAGTCGTTGCCATCCGACACACGATGCCAGCAAATGGCACTGACACTGACTATCAACGAGCGAAGTTTGTTGCAGTCGGCGAGACAGAAGTGGGTGGATCTGCTCGAAGCCTCGAAGCTGCGGGCTTGATCGCCTTTCATGATTGATACCCTGCACACAGATTACCATGCATGTCTTCTTTAAGCTGTAGCGCTTTACCTCACCATACTCAGATGTCAAAGGGCGAACAGACTCACAATCATCTCTTGCAGAAGGTGCGTGCGATCGAAGAGTCTGATAACGCATATGGTGAGCCTAATAAGCGGAGGTGGAGGTGGTCCTCGTCAACTTCTCCCTTTCAACCCTTTCAACCTCTTCTTCCTTCCCATCAGACTTTCTTTCTTGAAAGATCATTCAGCGTCAATAAACCTGCATCTCGCTCGTCGTCGAGCCCTCGATGTCATGGCAGCCTCTGCCGAGTCCTTCATAAGACTCTCGAACGTCCCAGTTCCAGGCAGCGCGCCTGCACATCCGCCTACCTCAAATACGATGCCCGTTGCCTCACATGCAGCACAAGACCGGATTGCAGGAGAATCACGTCATACCACCAGCTCACTTGAATTGATCGAACAGCTCAATGCCTTCCGCCGCCGTAGTGCACGATTGTCCGGCAGCTCTGAGTATACCGCAACACCAATCGAGGTTTCGGCGGCGAGAAAGCGGGGCCGACCGAGAAAGTCAGCACCGGATCCAGTCACCTCTACGAGTCCGGTGGGAGAAGACTGTTCGCATGACGAGTTAGTAAAGCGTCCGAAGAGAACGTCCAGGCTTTCGGTAGAAGTGCAGGTCAAAAGGAAGGTTAAGAGAGAAGTTACGGTCAAACAGGAACTTGACCAAGCTTCCGGTCCAAGCACGAGTCTGGGTCCGCCTGTCAATTTGGACGCAAGAGTTAAGTTGGAGCAGGAGGATGACACACGACCAATTGGAGGGGATGAGAAGATTCCGGGATCGTCTACCCTGCCTGGACGTCACGGCGGGGCCTCCGCGCCTTCCGGCCACCCATCGACGCTGAAGACGGAAACCTCGGAGCAGTCGCCTAAAGAGGGGATCCCCGGTACACAGCCCAAAGCTGAAGGCGAGGGCAAGGGTTTGCCGACCACAGCCCCTCAAGAGGTCAGAAGTGCAAGGTCGGTCCGTCCGCAACCCTTCGTTGACTAGCTGATCCTCCGACAGGTTTAGAACTAGGTATGATATGTTGACTATTCCGGGCAGTTTGGCTCACGTCTTCGAAGCTGTCCCAAGACCACCATGGATCGTGCCAAACGAGTCCGATCGCAACGAATGGTCGGTTATTTCTGTGCAGGGGACGTTGTGTGGCTTAACGATACTCAGTTTCTTGTCAATCGAGAGAACATCGGAAATGATGTAGAGCCCGTAGAGAGGTTTAAAGTGGTATGTCAGACAATGATAACATCTTGATCGCTGACATGAATTCAGCTTGGCTCGACTGGCAATGTTTACGTCAGCTTATTTGACTGGGTGTCGCCATAAGCTGACTCTACCCAGACTATTCATATCTCTCGCTCGCCTGTATGCGATTGCCCAGACTGCTCCAAGGGAAATATACCGTGCAAGCATATCATCTTTGTCTTGTCAGTGTAGTGCAATTCCATGGATCACGGAGCTGATTGACTTGCAGCTTGAAGGTTTTGAAGGTGCCCGAGACGTCAATGGCTTGGTATCAAAAGGGCCTGACAGTGGGATCGACATCTTCATCATCTGACTGCTAGAACTGACGGTACGTAGCTGAGCGAGCTTTCAGATATCTTCAACGCTGCGCCGCCTACACCTAATGGATCTGTCTTGGTCTCCACAAAGGTAAGAAACGCGTTCTTGAAAGCTACCGGTGCGGCCGTGTCAGTCGAGGAAGAAACCGTCGAGATTGAGAAGGACGTTATTGCTCCAGGCGGAAAGCGCCTGTCTGCAATCGGCGAGGACTGTCCAGTGTGAGTTGCAGAGTCCAACTTTCAACAGAAAGCTTATCCTGGATGCAGCTGTTACGAGGAGATGACAGCAGATGAAGAGAAGACCAACAAGCTTGTGTTTGATGAGGCGATCACAGGCTGTGGGAAACGTACGTGGCTTGGACAAGCAGCGTGGCCACGGCTGAAGTTTCTCAGCACTCCACACGGAATGCTTCAAGATGTGGTTGGCTACAGTACGTGCCAAGGGTGATGCTCCTACTTGTGTGTGGTGCCGTACTCCATGGCCAGTGGCAGGGGCTGCCGTAGCAGGAGGCAGCAAGGGCACCTCTAGCGGCGGTGTTGATTATAGCGCTCTAGGCTAGTAAGTCACGTAGCTGCGCCCTGTCAAACCGGTCTGATATTCCTAGCGTAAACATGGCAGATGTGGCTGGAATGAGTCGGAGCAGGGACACGAGGTATGTTTTCTAAAGGCAAAGAGCTCATCCAATAGTTCTTATTACCACGGTCCCATGCGAGGGCGCCGCATTTGGGAACCGCGATACGAGGATGACTGATTGGAGACGTGCTATCCTGGCGCGAGCTTGAAGACTGATTTGGAATAACGACCATTGCTGCTTGTATATTGCTACCATGACGATTCCTGTACATACGTTTATGACGATCCATATGAGTACATGACCTGTGCCTCACGACACTGCCACATAAAACCGGGCCGAGTCGTCCGGATTACGACCCAATATGACGGACATCGGGTATAGCCGTGTTCCCTATTTGGAATACCACACAAGTTGTCCTCTGCTCTCCTGCCAGGAAGTGATAGCGTAGGTTTAACGATGGTGCCCCCTTGAACAGCGGATCGTGGGGGTCGCCAACTCAGGGCACATGTACTCAACAAAGGGTCATGATGCTATGTGCAGTTTTTTTCCAAGTGGTGGAGGTGAGGCATTACGAAGGGTTCAGACAGAGTATGCTGCTGATGGCCCTGTCGGATGGAGTGTCTCTTGCATATATATACTTTTCTAGCTGTTTCTGTTTGTGTGTCTTTGTCTTTGTCGAGGGGGTAAAGCGTCTCTCAATTGTTCGATTCGATTTATCGTTTAGTTGAGGACACTGTCTAACTCATTTGGTTGAGTCGGACGTAGACCGAGTCTATTTGAAGAAACAACGGATCGCGATTCGGAACGTGATCCATCATCTGATATCATAACCCCAGGTATGTCTGATCTCTCAGATAGGGTGTGCTGTAGACTGGACTAGAAGAGGAGTAGTTCTTTACCCCGTCTATCTCAGCTAACGATCTTTGGCAGAAGTGGGAGCGGAATGCCATCATCCCGATCTTTCTTGAACAGCTGTGATTCCGTCCGATCAAATACGCACAATGATTTCGAGTTCGTCACCGCACACTCCTGTGCCGTACGCACAAATAGGAGTGCTCATGCTCGTCCGTCTCGCCGAGCCCAGTATGTCGAAATATCGTTCACCATATTGATGATTCGCTAATCTGGCATAGTCTCCTATACTGGTTCGCTACCCTTGTTTTACCCTAATACTGGGTTGAAGCAACCACTGACTATACGTAGTTATCTTCCCATTCATCAATCAGATGATCGAGGAGTTGGGAGTTACAGATAACGAAGATAAAGTTGGATTCTACTCGGGACTTGTGGTATGCCCGTGCCCACAGGAATGGATTGGAATAACGCTGAGAGAATGTAGGAATCGGTGTTTGCTTTTGTTCAGTTTTTTACGGTATATCATTGGGCCAAGCTCTCAGAGTAAGTTGCCACCAAGTTACAGTGATACGGTATGCTGACGTTCATATAGTCGTATAGGAAGGAAACCCGTCATTCTTATGGGATTGTGCGGTGTCGCTATTTCCAGCTCCTTATTGTGCGTATATATATATTTTCTCTTGATATTAACATTCCACCTTCGGCAATTTGGTGCTGATGTCACTGTAGCGGTCTCACGCAGACGTTCTGGACGATGATCTTCATTCGTTGTTTATCTGGCGCGCTCAACGGCAATGTCGCGGTCGTCAAGGCTAGTCTGGGTGATATCACCGACGAGTCGAATTCGACCGAAGCATTTGCATTGTATGGCCTGGCGTGGACCGTTGGTCAGATTATCGGGTATGCCGATGTTCAAAGACTTTTTTTGATCTGTAAGACTGATAACGGACTCAGGAGCGCGATAGGCGGAACACTGAGTCATCCGTTTGAGCGTTGGCCACAGTTGTTTGGCACTTTCGACATTCTCAGGGTTCACCCGTATCTGCTTCGTGCGCAATTCGGCTCCCAAAAGGAACAGAGCTGATGGTATTTATAGCCTGCCTTGTGGCAAGCTCTTGCACGGTGCTCGGTCTGATATTTGCGACTCTGTTCTACCGCGAGTCGCTTCCTGGGCTCATGTCACTCCCACATAATGGCTCGACGTCGTCCTTCTCGCTCAAGATGTTCTCGCCGAACCCATCACATCGACGTATAGGCAGCACAATGTCTGTGTCGGGCATGAGCGAAGCCGAAACCTTGGTGGAGGATCCCGAGTCACCGAGCACAGAACGACTTCTCGCCAAGATGCCACAAGGCATAGACAACTTTGCATTCAACGGTCGACCTGCGGGAAAACAATGGGGATTTTGGGAACTTATGCGTTGGCGTCCAGTACAGATCATGTCGATGACCATGTTTCTCAATCAGTATGTCGAGCGTTCGGAATGCAACTAACGTATCAGATTTGTCTCTGGAGCTTGGGGAGCGGCATCGTTGTTGTTCTTCTTTGATAAGAACAAGTAAGCTGAACCGATAGATCATTCACTGACAATCAGCGGTCTTGGCATGTCCGCCTCGGCCATCGGTACTGCTCTTGCGCTGAATGGCTTCTGGTCCATCGCGTGTCAGCTGTTATTCCTGAATCGAATCAGACGGTGGCTAGGTCTCGATCTCGCGTACAAACTTCTATCCCTTGGCTGGATACCCGTCTGGATTATCCTGCCCACGTTACGATCCCTGCTAGAGGCCGCTGAGACACCGTTACCCGTTATCAACGAGTTTGACCCTGTCCGATATTCCGAGACTCGTGGTTGGGTTGTTTCAATTGGAGTCAACGCCCTGCTCTCTTATGTCACCCTTGTTGGATTGAATAACAGCATCTTGATGGTGCTTGTGAATTATTCGAGTCCCGACAGGACAGCCTTGGGAGCCGTCAATGGAATCTCAACTGCCGTTGGCGTAAGTCCTCGCCCACTTTACTGGTCTTAGGGTGTGCTGACATTCGAATATAGTGCATGTCGCGAGTCCTTGGCCCATCGTCCGTCAGTGCAGTGAGTATTGTCAAGCAAAGTAACAAGTCCAATCTGACCGTCTCAGCTGTTCGCCTATTCGATGGACGGCAAAGCTCTAGGAGGCCGCCTCTGGTGGATTTTCATGGTCGTTATCAGCGCTATCAATTGGACTGCTTGCCTGTTTGTTGATCACGGTGCTATGACTCAACGTGGACTCGCGTCCATCGCGGAAGAGGACGAAGAGGAGGAGTCGTTAGATCCTCGGCCTTCGGAGCAGTCAAACTGGGCGTTTCAGGGCAATACTAAGAAAGCCTTGGACACGGTTTGAGGCGTGGCAGGCAGAGAGCGTATTCTTTAGGACGAAGGTTGTGTTTTGTTCTTCTCGTGCATTTTATGTTTGTTTGTTTTTTCCCCTTTCTTCTCCCTTCCTCCCTTGCGCATCTGCATTGTGGCTTGACATTCAGGTTATCTTCTTCTTCATTGTATCCGTACCCTGCATGTATCTAGCGTTTGTGGATGACGGGCTTTTGCCATGTCACGTGGATCCCGAGACTGGCCGTGTTCGAAAAAGGCCCGAAACGCGGGCCTAAAAAAGGGGATTAACCAATATAGGCGCGCGACCGGAGATCTCGGAGTCCGGGGCCGTTGAGCGGCAAAAGGAGTTTACCGGAGCCAAATCCGTCGTCAACTCGACAAACTCAAACGTGACCTGCTCGCCCGTCGACATTCAAATCCCCATTCAATTATATAACCTCTCAACCTCTCAACGCGAGTCCGTCTCTCAACCCCTCAGCATCCTACAAGGCCCCACTCACCTCCGCAACCGGGGCCTCTCCCTTTCAATTGCGTGTCAAACGCCTTTGAAGTGACTCGATCCAGAATTTGGGCCTGGACTTTGATCGGCGTGCCGGTCCTAACCTTGGCTGCAAACGGAGCAACCTCCTTTACTATCCCTCTCGACCCATCACCCCCACAATGGCCATGATAGGCTCCTCTTAAGCACCACGCACCCCTGCGACTCTTCAACGGCGCGCGATTCTTATACTCCCTCCCCCCTTGTGGTAATTGGACAAGTGATTCTATATTGGGATCGGCGGCTGTGGCAATAATCTCAACCAGAGACGTGTACCGATAACATGTATCCAGCACAATAACTCGTCGCCAGTCGATTCAGCGCTATTACCTGTCCCGTATAATCAAATTCCTCTGAATATCGAAAATGTTAAATTCATCCCCGACGTTACCCTCCACTACATCCCCAGCCGGGCGGTATCCTCAACCGCAGTCTGTCCCCCTTTTCAGTCTGGCCCCGCCTGCTCTTGCACTCGGAGATGCACTCGCTCTAGGAGAACCAGGGCAGGAGACCAACATGGGCGAACTTTGGAATGGTTAGCTCCCAACTATGTTGCAATTTTCCCCCATGATGCTGACGGTCGTGCAGTTGTCACCAGAGCATCGGATCTAGTCAAGGATGGAACTAGGCTGGAGAATCTTGCGTGGCGGTGGGCCTCATGTAGATGTCCGCAGATCAAGCTGACCTCCACAGACACTGGGCAAGCCGACCCCGGACCCGCAGCATGTCGACTAGTACTCTTCGCACCGAGTCGACCACGTCACTGCACACGCCTACGCAAGAAAACCCGCCGTCTCCCGAAATAAACTACAATCGTTCTTTCGAGCGTCGAACGTTTGGTGGTTCTCTCAAGCTGTTGATGGATCGTGACAATTTTAAAGACTGGGTCAGCGACGCCAAGAAGAACCTTCCGCCAATCCTGTCCGTTCCTGATACTCCTGTCCCCGACGTTGAATTCCGCCTGGTAGAGCCGACACCTGTACCCAGTCGTGTTGGCAGCCTGGGTGGTAGCATGGGTGCCGGAGGTTTGCTGGGCGCAGCTACAGTCCCTCCGCTCCTCACCGAGGAGGAAGAGGAAGAAGAATTGGATGAGGCTGAGCTCAAGGTTCCGAATCTCACGCGCATCGACACTAGCAAGTCGAGGTCCCGATCACCAAAGAGGAAGGGCAAATTCTTTGTGCAATCTAGCCCAACTAAGAGCGGATCCGAATCATCCCATCCCTCACCTGTGGTAGCGGTACAAAAGCAGGACAATCCAGTCATCCCTCCGCCTCAACGAAGGAGTTCTGGTTCATCCTCTGGCGGCATCGTAGTCAAGAAAAAGAATAAAGATGACGTTAAGAAACGACATGTCTCCTTGTCGACAATGCGCGGCAAATATGGAGAGGAGAAACGCAAAGCTGCAGCGGCTATTGAAGCCCAGAAGGAAATACAGAAGGATGAAGAGGGAAGTGGATACGAAGATGAAGTCGAAACCGCCGAGCCCGGGAAAGATGATGAGGAAGGGTGGAGCGACGAGCCAGAGTCACCGGAGAAACCCAAGCGACGATCATCTTCTCATTCGAGGTCAGGAATCGATCTAACGCAGCTGGTCATGAGAAAATCGTCGAGACGAAATGGCGGTACTCGAAACGAGCCGCCTGCACCTAACACCACACCGCTTGAGAAGATGACAAAAAAGCAACGCGCTGCAGCCGAGGCGGAAAGAGACCAGATAGAAATCGAGCTTGACGCCAGGACGAAGAGGGAGATGTTTGCTAAAAAGCAAATCTTTGGATCTCGTAATAATGAAGAGGGCTTACTAAGTGGCATGTTTAAACGGGGCGCCAGTATGGTCGATTTGGTGAGTCAGTTCGTAATGTCTGGTAAGCTTATTCGTGCAGACTGCCCCGGCAAATTCACGTCCACTTCGACCATCACCAACACATGTCCACCTTCCTTCGATGAGCCACTCTCCACTGGCTGGTCCAAGCCTTCTTCGAAGCAAGTCAGCCGTTGCCATGCCGATTCAAACGGGCGTCAGTGTGACTGTATCGCCGCACGGCGTCATGGGACGCAGTAGTGATCACTCGAGTTATGACAAGAAGACGTCTAGTCAGGGCAGTGCGCGCAAGAAGCGTGCACCTAGTGGGGTCGTTCTCGAAACTTCGGACGAGGAGAGCGCGGCAGAAGACAATTACCTTGCGACCTCTTCCACGCAGCGAAAGCTACAAGAATTGGTGGCCAAGAAGCAAAAGACACAACCTGTCCCGCAACAGTCAAACGGGCCCGGGGCAGAGATGGACGATCCAGACTTGGATGAGAGCGGGGTCGTGAAGCCTATCTCGCCAAAGACTAGACGGCGGCAGATCATTGTGCGCGAGATGAGCGAGTCGCTCCGGACCAGTGAGTGGCCCCAGCTACAAGTAAGATTTGACTGATGGCATCATAGATGTCGTGCTTGAGCGACAAAAGTCGTCTGCGAATGTCCAACGACAAGGCTCATTCGCGCATGCTCGTCCTCCGCCATCAATGCACACTTCGCATCTCCCCACACGGGGATCTGCAGTGAACCTTTCGCAATTGCCGTCCTTAGGCCCACCACTTTCTCGCGCAAGTTCACAACCGGCCATTTCTCACCCTGAGCACAATCTTGGCACATCGTCGCCTTCACCGCATGGACCACCGGCTTTAGAACCTCTGCGACGCCGGACACAGCCCAACGTTCTCGGCGGCGGCTTCCTTCGACCTCTGACGCGAGTCGGCGATACAGCAGGGCTCAATCGTACCCAGAGTTCGGCCAATCTATCTAGTCCAGGTAGTTCTGACGGCCCTTCACCAGCACGCAGCGATATCGTTTATGAAGCACCGGCTATGGTGAGGAGATCGACAGACGGTGATCCCCGTGAATCGAGTTACGAAGCCAGGCGTAAAGCTCTGGCGGTGCGTAGCGAGGGCATGGATACCAGCTATCGAACTCATGGTTGGTGAGTTATTGGAGTCGCGGAGTCGCAGAGGATACTTGGATTCGTGTGATCAAGATGGTTGTTTCTGGGATCGGCAAGGAGAATGCCACGTTCGATTATAGCTTACTGATGATTTTTCATTGACGATGGACAGACTGTTGTCATACTCTTGTAACACCAATGCATTGCTTTTCGTTTGCAGCGGGTGAGTCGCTCTTGAAGGCGACGATCCTCCCGGTGCAAGGTGACGATTCCAACGGAAGTCAGCGGCGCGTTCGAAGCATCCGGCTGTCTTTGTCTAGTCGTAGTCAGTCTCGAGACTCTCTATACTCGAACAGGATCTCGGAGGGAGTCAAGCAGCGACGAGAGCTGTGAATAGCTCGCTGACGACGGCAGGATAACATGTCGGCCTTCCAACGTTCTCTCGTTACGGGCTCTTCACCACCCACTTCGATCTTTCATCTCATCCACGACCTCCACACGACTATCACTCAATCCATTGACACTGCACTCACATGGGACCAACTGAACACTCCACCTATCAACTATACACTTGTCAGGCCCATTGTGTCACGCTTTGTGCCGCCTTCTACGGACAAGAAACGATCTCTGGCAGGCACGAACGGTGGTGGACAGCTGGCCGTGCCAAGAGAAGATGGTGGTGAGAGCGGAGCAAGTGGGTCGGTTAGTGAGGAAGTTGCGAAAGGGGTTGGACTGGGCGGTATACTACATGCCTTGATGGCTAATAGGTAAGCTCTATACCTAGGTGATAAACGGGTTCATGACTGAGGGAATATAGGATACAGTTCATCACGCTTTCCGCGGGAGACTTGTCCTACGCACCATTGCAGACTAGCCGTGCAGCATTTTGCGAACTA
This sequence comes from Naematelia encephala, assembly GCA_002105065.1. NCBI lineage: Eukaryota > Fungi > Basidiomycota > Tremellomycetes > Tremellales > Naemateliaceae > Naematelia > Naematelia encephala. The sequence goes on from MCFC01000040.1 coordinate 52,718, forward strand.
CTGGCTAGTCAGTATCTCTTCACGTTGCCTAGCACTCTGCTCAAAGGACCATAGACAAGCTGCTCCGATCATTCCCACATCCAGAGGACGAGGCCGAGCTGGTCGGACAGCTGGTCAGGGCGTGGTGCGCTTTCGAGGGTGCACCTGAAGGCGTATGGACAAGCATGGGCGATGATCGGAAAGATATCGAAGAGATGCGAGGAAGTGCGCTCGAGGTGAGTGGGCCTGTCATGTTTGTCTGAAACATACGGTATGCAGCTCGCAATTGTATCACAAGCAAAACATTTCCTCTCGCTTCCCTTGATCCAACACCTCGTCAACGAAATCTACCTAGGCCACCTGATATACTCTCCCATCTCATCCAGATCTCTCATTTCTGACTCTTACGTCTCGGAACGTACCAAGCAACGGCGCCGACACAGTCATTCGAACGAAGCACGACCGTCGAAACTCGTCGAAGACGATGAAAGTCTGGCAGAGGTTTACGTGTATAATCCATACGAAGCAGGATGGCTAGATCATCAGAGACTCAGAGTACCAAAGTGGAGAAAATGGTTGGAATTTGCGAGTTTTGCGATTCTGCTCAGCCTGTTCGTGGCTACTTTGGCAGGTATGTCTAGCCGAATCCACCTTAGGCTTCAGGAAAGAACTGACCATTTCAGCCAAAGACTTTGGTCGCGTAAATGCTGTCGAGGTCATCTTCATAGTATTCACATGGGGATTCATCCTGGAGGAGTTTGCAGCTTCAAAAGAGCATGGTTGGACAGGTATGTGCGACATTCAACGCCAGATTATCCCTGATCCCCATTCGCAGTATATGCAGCCAACGCATGGAACGCATTCGATATGGCATATGTACGTTCTATACAGCCGAAATAGACAAGCTGAACATGGAGCAGATTGTCATTTTCCTCCTGTATCTGTTTCTACGCATATTCGGTTTGGCGTCACGTTCGCCCGATACTTCTGATCTGGCGTTCGATATTCTCGCTTGCGGAGCTTGCATTTTGTTCCCAAGGCTCGTGTTCTTCCTAATCAGGGACAACGTGATCATCCTCGCTGTGAGTGTTGAGCTTTTTAGTTGGGCATGCTTGCCAAACTGATGTCGCCTAGCTGAAAGCGATGATTGCGCGTTTTATCAGTTTCATGGCGCTTGTTAGTGTGTGAACGACCTGCATGGTGACTGGAGGCTCACAGAGCTAGTCCTGTGTTTCAGCGGTATCTGTTTCTGCTTGTGGACGCTTGCCAGAGGTACTTGGACCGTTCGCCAGATTGTGTGGTTGATGCTGTAAGTGGCGATATTTGACTCGTGTGGTCGTTACTAATGGGAGCTCAGACAAATCTGGGTATGTGACAGCAAGGTAAAGAAGCTAACACGATTTGCTCAGTTTGGATCATCTTACCTTGGTATGTATTTCACGGCCCCATCATGATCGTTCGCTGTACTTACGAAACCAGGCTTCTCATCCAGCGAATCCTTCCATCCAATCTTTGGACCCATCATCCTTATTTCATATGCGTAAGTATTCCTTCAGTTGATCATACAGGTTTCTGATGATCCACAGGGCTTTATGCAATGTATTGCTCATCACGATTTTGATCGCCTTGCTCTCCAACATATTTGCTGATATAAACGCAAATGCTCAGGCAGAGGTACGGCAAAATTCGAAAAACCAAAGCAATCGTCCTAGTGCTGACATGTATCCTCAAGCATCTCTTTCAGCGAGTAGTGAAGACTGTCGAGGGAGTAAAGTCAGATGCCGTCTTTTCGTATCTTCCCCCACTCAACATCTTGGCGTTTATCTTTCTAGTCCCACTCAGTTGGGTACTTTCGCCCCGCAGCTTTCATCGTATCAACGTGTTTTGCATCCGCACGACTGTGAGCTAGCTTGTTCTCTCTTGCGACTTTTGCTAAGCTAGAGCAGAACTTTCCTATCCTTATTGCTATTTCTGCGTATGAGCGATGGAGGTTCCATCATAGGCAAGGTGCACTGCATCTCCGTGGACCGTCATTTGAGCGTATGGGACTGTTCGAGTAAGTCTTGTTGTCGTTGTCGTTGTCCTTGTCCCAGTCTTTGTCCTTGTCCTTGTCCTTGTCCTTGTCCTTGTCCTTGTCCTTGTCCTTGTCCTTGTCCTTGTCCTTGTCCTTGTCCTTGTCCTTGTCCTTGTCCTTGTCCTTGTCCTTGTCCTTGTCCTTGTCGCACGCTCCAGAGACCTCTAATTCTTCTCCCTCTGCCACGAGTCAGAATGATCTAACAATGATAAAGCTCCTTCCTGGGTGGCGGCTCCGAAGTCTTGATAGCTTCAGTCTTTGAAGTTGCTCCTCCCGCCCGAAACGGGATAGTGACTCCTCCCAAAGCTTCATCACTCGCTGGTTCCGATTCCGACGACGGCGAAACAGAGAATGAACGAGGTCCACGTCCAAAGTTCGATAGTCCACTTGCTAAACTATTTGGCAAGCCCAGCGTCAAGGCCAGTCCAGCCAGGCAATTGCCGAATCGTGAGTTTCAATCGTTCAAGACCGAGGTGGAAAGTGTTCGTGAGAGTCAACTGAGGATGGAAGAGATGTTGGGAAAGCTGTTGGCGGGTAGTAGTGGGAGTTGATAGCGTAACATTCTTAAGCCGGACGACCTATTTTTGGTTGTTCGAAGCGCAAGGAAGACTCTTGAGGGCTATAACTTCTTCAACTCAACATGTGATCTATGAGTCATATCGACAAGTGCGTGTGCGTGTAAGATAATCTGATATTAAACCCTGGACGAGATCACAACACGTGTACATTTGCATTATACTCTGCGATACACTACTTATCGGCTACACCGTTCGGTATCTAATCGCACAACCACACGATCATCCCTCATTCACAAATACATTGACGCTCAAATCGCCTTTGAAATAGGGGGTGGGCCTGGGGGAGGTGCATAATGTGCTGCTGGACGAGCGGGTTCTACATTTTGAGCATGATCAGTGAACTGTCTTGCGAATACTTTCGGGATTCAAATCGGACTTACGAGCAGCAACGTCGTATCCGGGAGGAGGTATATCGTTGGCGTTTCCCTGTTCCCTCTCTAACCTTTCTTGTTCGCGTGCCTGCTCCCACTCATACCCATGTTCATGAGCCCCTACTCCCGTTGCACCGGTCTTGTAGGTGTTGACACCGGTACTGCTGTACTGCCCAGCCATCGAAGGCTGGTATGTCTGGGGAGGCGGTGGCGGATTAGAACCGTATTGGTTACTTGAGAAATTGCTCTGAGGAGGAGGAGGCGGGTTGGAGCCGTACGGGTTGGTCGTCGTCGTTTCGTTGTTGTGGTATGGCAGAGCGGGAGGTTTGTATTTCGCCCATTGGTTTCGTAGGTTCCTATGTCTCATGTTAGTATTCAAGCTGGCGAGTTAACCAAGCTGGCAAAAAAAAGAGGAGGGGATCAAAGTTGGCGAGATGAGAGATAATTTCTGGAAGAGAACGACAGGGAGAGGGAAAGTAAGAGGTAAAAAGGGAGAAGGAAAGAGGGAAAGTAAGAGGGAGATTGAAAAGGATAGGGAAAGAGGGAGATAAAGAGGGGGATAAAGAGGAAGAGGGGAAAGTAAGAGGAGGTAGAAGAAGCTTAAAAGACAAGTCGAGACTTGAAAAGACTCACCTTCTACGCCAATACCCACAAAGAAGGAATAGAAGTAAAACACCAGCAGCTACACCGATTCCAATACCGATTCTAGCACCATAAGAGATGCCGCTATTGCAGTAATACGGTCGATCTATTAAAGAAGAAGAAACAAAAAAATAAACGTGTCAGCAGCGTCCACATTGAATATTGAATAGATTCATCTTAGGTGTTGGTAGGATGGTGCATAGGATGGTAGGATGGTAGGATGGTAGGATGGTAGGATGGTAGGATGGTAGGATGGTAGGATGGTAGGATGGTAGATGGTGGTGATGGTGGTGGCGACGAAGAGCTGAGACACTAAGAACAAGAGGAAACAAAGACATTTTACTCACTGTAATAATCGTAACATATGTTCTGACCCAAAGCAACAGGTACTAGAGCCAATAATAAGATTGTTGATAACATTGTGAAGAAAGCTAAGGTGAGATGGATGGATGGATGAAAGAAAGATGTGAAGATCAAAGAGCTGAAAAGTCGGGAATGGATGATGGGATGATGATGAGCCAAGAAGAGCCAAGAAAAGGCTGTGCGTCATGATTCAGGGTATAGAAATAAATGGAAAGGCACGCCTTTTTTTGGATATCGTTCTAGGCGCGTCTAGCATTTTCACAAGAGGCATTTTATGTCATGAAAACGCTAGGTAAGATGCACGTCTCTGAGAGGTTGAGAGTTATGCATGGATATACAAATTAAACTAAATTAGTGACAACATTAGAGTGGCTATGACATAAATGTCTGAAAGAAGCCTTTGCCTCTGTATGATAAAATGTTTACCTGCAATAGATACACGATATTACCTCTTATTCCACTCTCTTTCAGCCAGGCGGGTGAACAGAAATGAGCCCTCAAGCCCTCTTCGCCAAAACATCTTCTTTGAACCTCATTGCTGCTGACGACATGCCCCATCCCATCCCGGTCCCTGTACAGCGCTCGGATCCCCTGGAACTGACATTCCTCCTCCATTGACGAAACCATCCCCCAGCACGCTGATACCAAATCAGCATACTGGCTAGATTGTAAGTCTGGGGAGAACTCACGGTGCAGATCCGAACAACTGGCTCCAGAGATCATCCTCTTGTCCACCAGCCGTACCAGGAGGAACTTCGAATCCTGTCAATTCGCCCAACGACCCATAAAACGTATCGAACATTGCATTATCAAACAAACCCTCCATCACACCTGAGAAGACGGGATTCGTAGCATCTGCCGTCGTTGGCATTGTTGGTGCTCCCGAAACTACTCCTGGAAAGACACCGCTTAGAGCGCCAGGGATACCATATAGCGGTACACCTGGAGACATTCCTGTAGGAGGCGCTGGTGTCCATGGTGACGGACAGGGTACCGCAGGCCTGTCACTGTAGTTGACTGGTTGTATCAGTGATGCTCCAGCCGCGGTTCCAGGAGGAGCAACCCTCTCGTAACTACGAGCATCACTCGTAGCTTCATTCAGAGCGCTCGGATTGGTTGAAGATGCGAGCCGCTCAGTCGACGATGGGCCAGAAGTATATGTCGGCGGCGGAGTGACTTGACTGAGAGGTGAAAGACCTTTAGGCGTCTCGTGGGTCCGTTTTTGACCCCATGGCGCTTGATCGTTGGGGATTTCCGACTCGCGGAACATCTCAATCATAAAGTCCGTGAGTTTACCAGCTTGTCGCCAGAGAACCTCCATCTCCTTCATAGCGGCGATACATCGTTTTACGTCGGTCATGGCCCGTTCACGCTCGCTGGGTTGTTGACGACCAGAGTAAAGTGATATCAGCAAGATGGCGAATGCTATCCACGCAGGAAGCATAAAGTATACTGGCATCGCATGACCTGGCAGAGTGCCATGTTGCCGACCACGGCGCAGCACTGCGTCGAGTATGTTGCATATGGAACGCGAGGCGTTGGTGCAAATTGCCAGCGAAGGTAGCCCGACGGTATTAGGGTGTTTTGGTGTCGGGATGAACGGTCGGTGAACGAGGATCTGACAGTAGTAGTAGTATGAATACAGTTGGGCGGATTGGAGGAAGAGCTTTTGATCCGCACGAGTAGGATCCCAACGCAGCCCATCCGGCACAGAGTCGGCCCACGAATTGAGTGCAGAATCAAGCTCGACCACCACGGCTCTTTGGCCCGCGGGATCAGATCGATGCTCGGGTAACTTGTTGATAGCGTAGATCGTGCGCAATGCCGCTCCGATGATGTGGTCTAGCTTCAGTGTGTGAATGAACGCTGCCACCTTGGGTACACCGGCGTCAGGAGGCTGCTTGAAATCGGTTTCGGGATCTCCAGTATCCCAGTACTCGTCGTCCACCGCTATAGGATAATCCGCGTCGAAATCAGTGTCTTGCAATGCGACAGACCGGCCAATGGCAGCACAATTGAGTCGATCGAGATGATATAGACACCAGAATGCGCGGTTGTACAGCGCTCTCTCGACAGGATCGGCGTGAATAAGGATAGACCGAACATGGATACCAATCTCCTGTGCGGAGCGTAGACCTGCACCAGACAATAACCAAGTCAGGTGAGGTACGGCACTTCCATGCAAGAAACAGCACATGAGTACCATGACTTGGAAATCGAACAAGTTGGGTCCCTGCATGATTGATTTGCCCATCTTGACGACTTGTCGCACATATGCCCATCCAGCCGAATAGCGCAACGTGCCGTCTGTGTCCGTCCGTAATCGTTCCTTGCCTTCTTCAGTCAACGCATCGTCGACAGGCCAGTAGACTCGGTCATCATCAACGAATCGGGACGCATTCGCGAATACGAGTAAACAGACCTTGGCGAATGCATGGTGCTGTTTGTAGAGACCGGCTTTGTATTGTCGCTTGAACAACAGACGGTTGAGGAGTGGAAGCTCGGTATTCGTGAATTCAAAGTAAGCATCGATGAGTTGTTCTGCGAATTCGTCGTCCGGCCAGACCGAGTAATCGATGGGATGTAAGCCCTCGTTGGCGATAACGACCTCCCATTCGGGTACTTGCCAGTATTGTGGCCGTTTAGTCTGGCTAAGAGCTTCCATGAAATTATGCGAGTCCTTGTTCCGTCTCAACTCGTTGAACATCAAGAACAAGTGATGCGGACTCGCTTTCCCGTGAAATCGCCAAGGCTGACCTCTGATATCGAGCTTGTTCATCGACTCTGAAATACGGACGTTCAGCGATACTTCGTCCATTTCGTCTTGTGGGTCCTCTGGGGGGCGATTCGGATCCTGTTCGAATGACTTCCACGGTGTGGGTCCGAGAATCTGCATCGAGGGGGATGGTGCCGATGCAGCCGGGGGAGAGATGGGTGAGCAGGATGTGGCGGAGTGTGAATGTGACTTTGAGCCGTCTCCGGATAAGTGGAACGGCTTCATTGAGGGATAGGCAGGGATACCGAGAGTCTTAAGTGTCTCACTGTATTCTTGTAGGTCGAACTCGTCCTTGTCTGGCATAGGCCCGACCGTTGCGATGAAATCAGTCCCGGGATGTAGCTAATTCTCACGTATCAGCCGCTATGGAACTTCATCTCAAGGGGGGATGATCGGGACTCACTTGTTGTAATAGACGCTCTAAGCGTCCACACCGCTGCTCCAGGACCTCAACGTAACCTTTTGGTGGACCACGACGTTTTGCAGCTTCGACATATGTGCATTCAAAGCCGTATTCTTCGCAACTGGCACATTCTACGGTTGTCAGCTGTACGTAGAGATGGTCGATTCCGAATTATGACTGGTAACTCGTTGAAAATGCTGAGAGCTAAGATTGTGGCTCGTTGAGAATGATGTTCGTTAAGACAAAACCCAGAAAAGATAAATCTTTCTGGAATATGCTCTTGAGAATGATGACTCACTGCTCGCTGAATGACTAGTCATCGGACCTTCACATCTAATCTTCTTCCTGCGACAAACATCACACGCTCTCTACAAACGATCGGGCATCAGCCTCCTTCTATTCTCTCCTTTCTTGCATAGTCGTCTGTCCGTCCAACAATTGCTCACCTGAACTTTACGTCTCTTTGCCTCTGCTTCAGCCAGTTCCATGTCTTCTTTAGTCTGTCCTCCACTCCCTCCTCTCCCGTTAGGGTTATTGTTCCCATTCATATGTCCATTACCACCAGCACTACTTCTTCTCCTCTCGCTATTCTCCTTATCTGTCGAAGGCGCGTTGAATGTGAATTCGGTCGAAGGTAGGTTATGCCGGGCATTGTTGGTAATTGGAACTGAGGCATCCATTCTGCTTCCCATTATCCGTCCATATCACCCTTTCACTACTATAATTGTACTCGTAGTCCTATTGATTGAGCCTGATGCAAGATGCAAGTGACAAATGAGTGATGAGATGACAGAAGCAGAAAAAGTCGAGTGCTTTGATCTGTTGAATGACTAATGAGAGTTTCGAATCGTATCTGTTGTGACCTTCGGCGATTGGCGATGACGACCAGACTCGGCAACCGAGTAAAGAGGCGACCGGGCTACCGCTGATATCCTTCTATCCAGGTGGAAGGGGGGTGATCTTTGGGGTATCTAATAGAAGAACTTTTGATTAAAAGATGGAATGACTCGATCTTGATGGCCGGTTTGGAGAGAAAGCCTTTTTTTTTGGGTCTCGGGTGGCGACACGACGATGGGGAACACCGAAAGTAGTGGGTGGAATCCTCGGGAGTCCCGGGCTTGAAAATATTGCTCCCGTTTTGGTGTTTTTTAATGGTTCCTCGTGGCGACGAGTACCTTCACGGCAATGGTACCTACACGGGCACTGGTGTCTGGACAGGCTATAATCCGCCCAAGTCCGTAGGCTTAGTGTCTCTTTGTCGTCTACAATGCCGTAATGTAATGGAGGAACGGTACAACCACGCGTCGTAAGGGTCGGAAACAAAGTCGCAGCAAGATTTTTCAAGAGTCGGAACCGATCATAACCGATCGGAACCGAGTCACCAGTTCTGCAGTCGTGATCATGTGTTTGCATAGGTCTTTGGGCGGATATAAGATATATGAGGGATATGAAGACGGCCAGCGTAGTATGTGAGGATGAAATAAATATGTACCAATTGTCCCAAAACGAACGAAAAACGACAAATAAAAACAGCAGACGACTTGATAGAAGTGTCCATTCAACGCCTCAACTTGAAAACAACAAACACCATATACCTCCGTTTTGTTATACTCTTCACGAAGTCTGAGTGTAACCTCCTTCCCAGTTATCTGCCAGATAAGGACTTCCATAATCGTACCCTTGTTGATGTTGAGCGAGATACTCTATCTGCTGTTGTTGTAGGTAACCCTGTCCTCTGGGGAAGTAGTTATTACCGTTATTTGGGTTTTGCATGGTAGAAGCGTGAGGGAAAGCAGGTGAATGAGGGTCGATCGTTGGAGTATGAGCATGGGCAGGGTTGAGAATAGGAGCGAGGTGATTTGGGTGAGGGTTTCCATCTGGGTTAGGCGAGAATGGCATCCCACCATCTGAAGGGTAGGGTGATAAATGCGCTGAAGCTGGTGCGGACAGATGAGCTTGAGGTGCAAACGTGAATGGATGAGCGTAATTGTCGTATGCCGATATAGTGAGTGGCGCCAGTCTGTGAGCGTGTTGTTGTTGAGCGTGAGCATGCAAATGTGCAGGAGCATGAACGTGCTTGACTCGTTTAGCAGAATGTTGCTCGTATACTGATGTAGTCGACATTGGACCACCAGCAGAGAACACATTCTCCTTGTCATGTGATCTCTTCTCTGGAGCATCAGGCGACACGGCTGAAGGTGAGACGGGCAGGTTGGGCATGTGAACGACAACGTCCGAAGTAACGTCTCCGCTCGCTCGTCGTTTCTCTTCTTCCTTGGCCACTAGGTATACTTCGCGCAGGATCGCGAGACGAGGTCGCGAGATGAATGCTGCAGCTTCGGCGGTGGACAATTCAAGACGTGAAACAGATATCAGAGGAGATCGTACAATGGAAGCGAGCAGAGTGAGGCGTTCTAAAGCACAAAAGTCAGTTCAAGTACACAAGATACACAGATGAGGCAACGTACCAGTCTTTGAAAGGTGATCGGGTTCACGATGACGAACACCTTCAGGCCACCATGTAGGCCTGAGCTCCTCGCCTCGGTTGTAAGGGAATTTCATCTGTTTCTTGGGCTCAATAACCTTGATCCAAGCCTTGACAACGAGCTTGCATGTGGCCTGTTGCAAGGCTGCGAATCGTGCGGCGTAGTAAGTGTCGAGTGCGGCAGGTGGTAAAGTGATAGTGTGCAATGGAGTTGTTTGAGGTGTGGCAGCACGAGGAAACATGGACATCATGGCTCCTGGACTAGGTCTCTTTAATAGTCCATGAACCATGTGATCGGCGATATCGGAAGAACCATCCTCGACCATTGTTCGATCTGGGTCCATACTTTCTTCGCCTTCTGCACCCATCGCATCGTCTTCCTCACCTCCTTCGAATGTTGCATCTTCATCTTCGAGAACGGGAGCTTCGCCACTCTCTTCAAGTCGGCGAATCTCGTCCCATCGTCGACTCATTTCTCCACGTACACGGCGTGCTTCACCTTCAAGCTCAGCACGAGCGAGTACACCACCTTCTTTGCTTGATACAGATGCTTGAAGAAGTTCAGACGCGTAGACGTCTACTTCGCCTTTGGGGCTGATCCACGCGATGACAAATTGGGATCCATTGATGAATGACGCTTTACCAAGTGCTCGCAGGATCAAATCCCGCTTGGACTTGTAATGTCTTGTGCACCGAGGCAAAGTGTGGTATGGTGTAGTACGGACTGGAATTCGTGGCATATCTAAAGGTACACTGTCAGGTACCATCAAAGCAGGAGGGATCGTCCGTGACTCACTGATGGGTAATGTTGATGTTGATTCAGACTAGGCGCGTTGTCGTCGTATTCTTTGGTGCTTTGGCTTTCAGGTGTCGTAGTGACAGTGAGTGATAGTACACGCAGGATATCTCTAGCGGAGACAAGGCTGCGTATCGTATCGATAAGGAGTGTTCTCGTATACTTGATAGTCTGATTTACAATCAGACGGACTCAAGATCAAGGGGCTTTTTCCCAAAAAAAACTGGTGGATGAAACAAGACGGATAGATAGATGGATGATGGAGTGATGGGAGTGATGGGGTGATGGATGATGGGATGGATATAAGACCCCTGCCTCCGGTGTTATATCACCGTTTAGACGATCAACACCAACACCATCCATCGAGGCGTTGTTGACGCTTGAACCCTACAACTCCAGGGAGTTACATCCCATGGGATTACCGAACGCACGCACGCCCACAAGGGATTACATCTCATGGAGCAACAGAGGAGAAGAGCCCAAGAGACGTTTACGCTTTTCCTTTTTTACCCTGGAACGCGGTAGGTAGGTGCCGGCGAAAAGGAAAAAGAAAGAAAAATCAGAAAAAAAAGGTCAGTCGCGTCCGAGCCGGTAAAAAGACAAAAACCGTCACGCTTCTCCCTCACGTCGCTGCTTCCTTGCATTGTGCGCACAGAAACAACCAGATGACGACGTCACCAGACTATGTGTGAGTGAAGATAATCGCATAATAGGACATGCCCAAGCTGACCTGAAATAATCCAGACGAACAAAGTCACAAGAGTGGCTTTTGGGGAGGAACGCGATTCATATTTTGATATGATTTTTGTATTTTTCTCCTGATCGCACGAGGCGCCAGGTCTCCCACGGATGGTGTGTCCGGCAATTGACACGCGAGACTAACCACAGCAGCGCAGCCAAAAACAAAAATAGAGCACGATCCATGACTTTGATATATCCTTCGACACCCCACTTGATCTCGTTGCGTAGATAGAGCAGCGCCTTGAGGACGACGTGTTCTGGAGATCTCGTCTGATTAGATCCCGACAGAGCCACACCAAAGGGAACGCCTTTGATCGTTCGGCTCTGACGACGACCCGCAGCACATCCCGCAGCGACGTCGATCAAGTGATACATAAACCTATCTATCACTAGTGGTACCCGCTCTATCTATCTATATCTATACTCACGACGTCCTGTCGTTTGCTCTTATTCCACTCTACACGCTTTTCTCCGGTTCGTCGCTCCATACGACCATCCTTTGAGCTTTGACACCGAATCCGAAGCTCGAGTAAAAGCCCATGTCTTGAGCATTGCTGAACGCCGCCCACTTTCACGATCAGCAATCATGATGATCCCCAAATGGAGATATGTTGGCATCGCAGCTGGGGTTCTCGTATGTCATTGTACTCACAACCACTCAGCCAGGATTCGCCCTGACGCACACTTTAGCTAGCAATGCACGCTCTCCTTTCCATACATCCAACATACAGAGCCACGACATCTCCCTTTTCTCTCCTACCTTCTGGATCCAACGCAGATTCTTGGGAACCTAATGAACCTCCCGATTCGGCTATACCGACTTTAAGTGGGCAAAAGCGGCCTACATTGGAAGAGTTGAATTCGGATGCGCTCGAAGGGCGACGTAAGGCCAATGCGGTGTTCGTAGTCCTTGGTCAGCTTCAGACTCGTATATTCAGCGAAGAGCGAAGAGCTGATGTGTACCAGCTCGAAATTCCGATTTATGGCCGTTTTTGGATTCGATGAGGCAGATGGAGGATCGTTTTAACCATTGGGCGCAATATGATTATGTCTTCTTGAACGAGGAGGTAGGTCTTCCCCAAGTGTCTGTCAAGTCTATTTTGGCAACTGACCTCCGATGTAGGACTTTTCAGACGAGTTCAAACGGTCAGCTACGAGAACGTCTTCTTGGGTCCAAGTAGCTGATATCTGGCTAGGTACACATCCTCGATGACTACAGCAAATTGCTATTATGGCAAAATCGAGCACGACCACTGGTATCAGCCAGATTGGTAAGTTCTGTCATTCACCCGTCTTCTTTTTCAGCTGCGTTGAAACTGATGTATCCTACGACAGGATCGACGAGGATAAAGCTACCAAGGCTCGCGAAGAGATGATTAGGAAGAAAGTCATTTATGGACATTCGGTACCTTATCGAAATATGTGTCGATTCAACTCTGGGGTGAGTCCAATGTTCCCACATATCGACAGGCGCTATCTCGTTGTTGTGGGTTCAATAATTGACTGACATGGTCCCTCAGTTCTTCTTCAGACACCCGCTGCTTGCGGATTACGACTATTACTGGAGAATAGAGTGAGTGTCTTCTTCAGATGATCACATTACTAAGAATCCTGCTGATTTCCATAGACCATCCGTGAAATACTTCTGCGATCTCAGTGAGCTATTTTGGGCTCTCTGGCCGTATGGAAGCTCATACCAGCAGCGTACGATCCATTCCTTGTGATGCAAGACGAGCAAAAGGTCTACGGCTTCACATTATCATTATACGAATATATCGAGACAATCCCAACTCTGTGGGATACAGTCAAAGGTGCGTTATGCCTTGCAATTGAAATCTACTGTGATGATGCTAATCCTTTGCTACAGAGTTCATTGAGCTTCATCCCGAATATGTATCAGAGGATAACGCCATGGCTTTCCTCTCTGGAGACGGAGGAGATACATACAACAAGTGTCATTGTGAGTCAACAGAGTTTCTCTTGCGGCATTTTGCTTGTGGTCTGATATATATGTTTGTGCTGATACATGTGATTTAGTCTGGTCAAATTTCGAAATTGGTGATCTTAACTTTTGGAGATCAGACGCATATATGGCATTCTTTGAACACCTCGATGCAGCAGGAGGGTTCTATTATGAACGATGGGGTGACGCGCCTGTTCATTCGATTGGAGCGGCGTTGTTTGCTAGGAAAGATCAGATTCACTTTTTCGACGATATTGGGTATCGTCATGAGCCTTTCCAGGTGAGTTTGGGGCTTTGGTATTCTGGTAGTTTGGCAGGATTTAAAGCGGGGCGAAGGATGGAGTGCAGGAGGGAGACGAAGAGGGGGAAACGGGAGACGAAGAAAGGGAGAGATAATTGGATCTTTTCGATTACGCCGATAGAACTGCAGGAGGAGGGAAAATTGCGCAAGTTAAAGGATCTATCTTGGAACAGGAGGAGCTAAAGATGACTGCGGACTACGCGAGATGGTGCTAATGCCGTTCGTTACTCAGCACTGCCCACAAGGCGAAGCACATACTCGCGGTAAATGCTGGTGCGACCAAAGTAACAACTTTGACTTTGAATGGTGAGATTTTGATTCCCCCCTGTTCCCGCCCCCAGTCTGTACTATCTTACTGATGGAATTGTATAGGTACTCGTGTACGAAACAATATGTGGAGATGTTTGAGAAATAATCATTATCCTTGGCTGTCTGAGGCGGCGTGAGAATCAACAGATGGCGCTTGTTGATGATCTGATTATGTGTGATCAAAGATACGAGTATATGAAATCAGGATACGAATACTGGATACGCGACATGTGGATACAAGTGATGAGGACGATGACTTGACTTTATCGCTGGGCGTTGGTGTGGATCTGTGAATATTATCGCTGGGCGTTAGTTGTGAATACCGGTATACAAAAAATGTGGACATGTATCATAGTGCATCACTCATTAAACTATCGCCGTCTGATCTCACTACTACCATCTTCACAAATATGTATTCGTCTACACTCGTCCACCTACTTCTGAGATCGTACATGAGCATGGTGGGGACGATTGACAAAACACAGCACGTCCAGACCATCTCCACTCTCCCATCTCCGGCATTCCTCACTAACTCCTTTGTCCTTCTTTAGAAGAACATGGCGATACCTGCAATGAGAGCGACGGCAGGGACGACAGCTGCAGAGAGTCCTGCGATACGTCCGTTGGCGGAGCTGGAGCTGGTAGCGGAGGCGGACGCGCCGGATGTCGAACTCGCATCAGCGTTAGGACTCGCAATGCTAGTAGTAGCGGAGGCGGACGCGCCGGATGACGAACTCGCAAGAGAGTTAGAACTCGCGCCAGAGGTAGAACCCGCGCCAGGGTTAACGGCAGGGCTTGGACCGTCTGCTGTGGCTGCAGAAGCAAAGAAACTGCTCGCGGCCGAGGAAAGAGAGGAGAGCGACGCCGAGGCTGGGAAGTTTTCCACAACCACTGGCTCACTACGTCGTGATTAATGTTAGCAGCGATTCAGAGTATTGAGAGCAGAGGAGGTATCGGTATCGATAGAAGATCATTGATGTTGAACAAAGGTGTCTACCAAAAGAAAGGATACAAGACAAAGAACCAAGTGGTCATGAGAAGGACAGGAGATACTCACGGTGCAGCCAGTACAGTGGCAATACCAAACAAGGCCGAGAGGCAAACGGTGTTTGAGAGTCTCATTTTCAAGTCTGTTTTTAAAAAGAGTACGACTCGAAAGATTGGTTTCTAATGCTGGGCTATCGTTTGAGGCCTTTACTTTTTATTTAACTGCTGATTGATTTTGCGGTGGAATGAAGAAAAGAAAGAGACAAAAGGGGAACGAGAGCGGGCTTTATCTACCTGACGTCGTGGAGCTCAGAGCTATGTTGAAAGGATACCAACCGACTGCGCATAGACAAGACTAGAGGGGTAAACATCAAAGGACGCGCTGCGAGAGTAGGATTAGGGGAGTGGAGCCTATGCTCAAAGGAGCATCGGCAACGTCGGGCTGATGAAACGCACTCGTAGCACGCTATCCTGACTGCGCAAGGATGCATCGCTAGTCGGGGCGATGATCACGCTTTGCTACAACGCTCTTGGCACGACCGAGCTTACTGGGAATGAGGTAAACATACAAAAGGAGGTAAACAACCAGAGACGAGAGACCTGTGTGAGGGGATGCCCGGTACGACATGAAACCTGTGCGAAACCTGTGCGATTTGGAAGCAGACTGAGGGGCGTCACACGTAGGCGTACTCGGGGTGGTAAATCGCTGGATAAGCGTTTTGATAGTCTACCTTATCAGATCAAATCTCAGAGTTTATGCAGAACCCTTACCAGGCGTATATTTGCCACCTGAAACGTACGGGACGAAGGGTTGTGCTACCGGCCCTGTCGCACGGACGTCAATGGCAATTTCATCTTATCTCAAGGTACGTACGAAGGGCATGGTTAGGATGCCAGTCGTAGGCTTGTCCATCCGTTCGGACGTAAGCCTTCAGTACTGAACGGGTCCGCAAACTGACCAGGCTGGAAATCTGTTTGCGCAGTGGCAAAGTCGCGCCGAGCCTTCATGTAGGGAGCCCGTGGTGGAGCAGAGGTAGGTCTGCCTATCCCGAGCGTCTGGTGGTTCGTACGATAAGTCGGACGGACACGGTTGAAGTTGATACCACCATGAGCATTAGTCGGTCCGTGCGCAAGCAACGCTTGAGTACCAATCAGCGGTCGCCCCTGCTGGGGGCCTATGAAGCTCAGCAGACATCACTGTACGAAATGTACTTACTTGGAGGTGGCACTCGTGGGACGTAGGGTACTGCGTCGGGATCAAAGAAGCTGGCGTGCATCTTCTTGCCTTGGAAAAGGCTACGGACTGTATAAGTACTGCGTGCTTCTCAAGACATACTGCTGGGAGAACCACGAGACAAGCCTCTCGGCCATTTCATGTGAACGACAAGTAATCGTGACAGACCTTGGTGATGAGCGTTGCACACCTCTGCCAGACTAACCCTTTAGTCTTGCCGTTGACCTTGTGCTCAGCGAAAACGATGTCCGCGTACTCGACTGTGACGCCAGCTTCCCTTGCTTCACTTATCAAGTCATTTGCGGTTGTGAACTCGAGCAGCGTGTCAGCTCTTGTGGGTAGAGGAGTTATCTAATCCACTGACCCAGTGTAAATCAACTATCAAGACCATTGTCGGACCTTTCTTTCCTTTCTGCTGCTCATCTTCTCCACTGAAAAAGCTAGGACGTGCCTGTGAGAAGCTGGTCTTATCGAGGGTCTGAGTAGAAGATCAGTGAGACTGAGCTGCGAAAGAGCACCAACCTCTTCCAATACGTCTTCACCGGTCTTCGGATTGACCAGGCGAATCATCGCGTCTTGGAAGTCAATCTTCATGTTTAGAGGAATGTCGGGCATGTCTTAACAAATGCGGGTAAGGTGGGGAGCTATGCGAATGCGCGTCAACTGGGTGCAAAGAGATGTAGGATTTCGGTGTCCAGCTCTAGAGTCTTGGGCGAGTTTGAGCTGCTAGAGAGCTCACAATGTAAGAGACTTCAGGTATACACTATGAGGAAGTCCAATAGTGAAAGGCGACGTGAGAGGAAGAAAGACGAATGAAAGAAGGAAAGACCATCTTCCGACTTCCTTCTTCGCCACTCAACCTTCCATCACTGAATGTCCTTCAAGTTACTGAAAGAATGGCACGTGATAGTGGTATTTGACAGGCCAGACAGATGATCGAAGCAGATGGATGCATATTATACCACTCCGCCTTTCTGCATGCTGCTTATCTCATCGTCCCCATAGCCTAATTCTGACAGTACCTCTGTGGTATGCTCCCCCAGATACGGAGGCGGACGATAAGCCTGATGTAGATTGTTAGTCAAGCGGCATAGTTGGGGGCAGAGGGCGTACTTTGGGCTTTTGCCCATCATAAGTGACTGCAGACGCTGCGAGCTTGATGATTCCGGCTCTTGGGTGCTATTCGATGTGAGCTACAGACAAACCGCCTCGAGAGGAGAAAGCAAAGATTCACCTCGACCTCCTCTACAACCTTCCTAGCGAGAGCTTGTGGATGAGCAAAGGTCTGAGCTATATTGTTGATTGGAGCGAATGGCAATCTTCAGACTCATCAGCCTCAATGACCATTGTGGTCACGTCCATGAAGCACGAACCCTTTTCCGCTGAGGCGCTCGCACCACTCCTCTGTGGTCTTTTCGCTCAGCACCCCCTCAATCAGCTTGATCATCTCGTCTCTGCTCTGCACCCGCATCTGATTGGTTGCAAACTTTGGGTCATTGATCCACTCGGTTCTGTCAAAGATGGCGGGAGAACAGAGAATGGCGAACTGGCTATCGTTTCCAGCTGCCAGCATGATGAATGAATCTTGGGTGGGGAAGACCTGGTATGGGACAATCGATGGATGCGAAGTGCCCATTCTAGTGGCTTCTTGTCCGGAAATCAGGTAGTTGGCGCCAATATTGACAAGCGAAGCAATCTGCCGTCATAAGCACGAACCCAGGTAAGGATCCACGGAACAAGGATACTTACTTGACTTTCGAACAAGCTACATTCAACTCTAGAGCCCCTGCCCGTCCTGGCTCTTTTGAGAAGTGCAGCTAGGATCCCAGATTGAGCATAATGTCCGGTAAGGATGTCTGTGGCGGCGACTCCAACCTGCCCTTACATTAGCCTCTCACAAGTGCAGTACATAAGATCCCACTGACCTTGACCGGGGTACCGCCTTTCTCCCCAGTGATATGCATCAAACCAGCTTCCGCCTCTATTACTACATCGTATCCAGGAAACTTGGCGTAAGGTCCACTTGAGCCATAACCTGCTCTAATGAGTACATTGTCTTGTGGCTTACCAAGACTAACCTGTTATAGAGCAATACACGAGTTTCGGATTAATCTTGCGCACCTGGTCATATCCCAACCCGAATTGATCCAGCTTGCCTGGAACACTGACGGTCACATCAGCCGCTTCATCAACCACTTTTAGATGCGCTCACTAGTTTTCCACCAGGATATCACACTGCTCCACAAGACGCCGGGCAACTTCTTGACCCGCCTGAGACTTGAGATTCAACGTCAAGCTAAGGCGCCCTCAGATCAAGATCTAACACGCCCAGAACTCGCTCACGATCGCTTGTTTCGATTAGCCTGCAGGAAGTATGCTGATTCTGGCGGAAGATCTGGTCTAGGATAATCTGCTTCTCCTGCCTTGCTAGCAGGCAGTGGTGCAGATGGAGGTAGCCAAGATCTTGTATCGTCTCCTCCTTTCGGCGACTCTACCTTGATTACGTCGGCTGGACTTGCTAGGTGAGCTCCCCTTACTTTGCGTTTGAATGGTGTTCGCACCTCCCAGATCAGACTGTCCATCAGTCAACTAGTTCGAAGATCTGCAAGGCATCTTACAAGCATCATAGTCGCCAGAGGTCCAGCCAGGACACGAGTGAGGTCAAGCACCTTTATACCAGCTAAAGGCCTGTCGTCGGCTGGCACAGCCGAATACGCTCGATAGCAGACGATGCATCTTCGAGATGTGGAAGCTGAAAGCTGAGGGCTCCATCTAAGCATAGACCTCATGAAGTAGATGTTGGAAGGAGGTCTGACCTTGTACGGATTCGAGTCAACGACCAACCGGTACAACCGCATATAGCCGGTCACGGGATCCATAGAGCATCACATCAAGCTCATGCCATAGGTTAATGACTTAGCCCCCCGTTGCCTGCAGTTGTCCACTCCCATCCTGAAAGCCTCCGGCATCATCTCATTGTCGAGCTCTCCATTGATGATTCCACGTCCTTTCAATCATCACCGTCGGCGCCTACAACGGTGACCGCGACGCGTCTGGACTTGCTCATCCTTTCTTGAGCTCCCGATTGCCTCTTTTCATACAGACGGGGTATACCCTCACAGAAAGCGCTGGAAAGATGGGTCCCCTAGCAATGACTCTGACGCTTGACTGTCGTAAAGACCTTGCTTCTCTTGATTGCATTGCATTGCTAACTGGATACTGATACTCTCTCTTGTGAGCCCAGCCTGGGTGCCATGTACATCTGACCAGATTACTGACCTAATAGACTACTCATCGAAGACATGTCTCTGCATAGATATATTCCGCCTCCCCCTCTAGCCCTTTTGGTGCATCCCGCCCCACCTGCACATTCTTCAAAGAAGGATGACAAGGACAAGAACAAGGATGGTAAGGACAAGGGCAAAGACAACAAAGACAACAAAGACAACAAAGACAACAAAGACAACAAAGACAACAAAGACAACAAAGACGACAAAGACGACAAAGACGACAAAGATGACAAAGATGACAAACACAAGAAGGCTGATGCTGACAAGAAACCCGCTGACGATGACAAGGAACACATTGACGATGGGGGCAAGAAAGAAAACCAAAACGCCAAAGAAGCCAAGTCCCCCGTCGTTGAAAAGGCGAAGGATGCTGTCGAGGTCCCAGAAGTGCCTCCTACTCCTGCGACCCCTGCTTCTAACATTCCAGAGCCCGGTACGCCCGCTGATGGGACCCCGCCAAGTCCGACTACCCCTCGACCTGGAGACAAGCAAGACGCCACTCCGCCCGTCCCTGCTCCGAACCCTTCCAACGTGAAAGACATATCGGACAAGAAGGACAAATATGGGTCCAAGGAAGACCCCGCCGAGCCCGAAGAGGCTCTCGCTCCGATCCGGCTGACTGGTCCACCGCCTCATCGACCTGTGCGCACCCGACTTGACCTGGATCTGTCTCGCCCCTACCCGCCGATCGACACTGATCCGCGTGGCGCGTACCACAAGTATGCCAAAGCCGCGCAGAACGAGATCATGTTCATCGACGTGACCAAAGACGGATGGCTCTTCGAACAGTGGCGAGAGAGAACCGAGCGTGAAGCCCTAGCACGATTGAGAGGAGAGGATGAAAAGCAGCGCAAGAGGGAGCTTCAAGCTACTCTAGAGAAGAACAAAATCAGAAAGCTGCCGAAGACAAGTGAAGAACTCCTCCTCCAGCTTTGGAATGATCTCGTAGATGCACCAAGCCAGGAGGTAAGTCGATCATTCAACTGATTGTACTTTCATCGATTGGTCACTGACACTACGCGCTAGCTCCCGGTCGAAGAGTTCTGGGCACGCTATGATTGGTCCGATCCCGAAGCTCAGGCGTACCTGCTTCCAGCCAAGAAGAAGGAGAATTCGACGGAAGATAATGAGTCTGCCGACAAGCCCGAGGAGACCAAAGACAAGGAACAAGACCCAAAAGAGGACACAGGGCCTGCATGGAGCAAAGAGGGCGTCGAAGAGATTCTAGCGACGGTCGGCGTACAATGCGTATACAACAGCAAAGTAAGCTCTTCATCTCACGTCTTCCCCGCAACACGACTCCCTCTTTGTTGCGTAAAGACAGATCGGTGCTGATCTAAAACGTAGAGGCCTCTTTCGCGAGACTATACTCAGCCAGCGGGTGGATATCTGATCCTGGGCCACAATTTCTTCATGCTTCGACTCGAGGACGTATTGCAATGGAAATCCGAAGAGGCAGCGAATCAATTCGAATTGCTGGTTTCGAGCGGACACGATCGTGTGTTTGGTGAGATGGTCAAGGCTCAGCAGGCGGAAGAGCGCAGAAGGAAGGACAGGGAGTATAGGGAACGCAAGAAGGAGGAGAAGCGCAAAGCCGACGAGGAGAAAGCCAAGAGAGGGGATAAGGAGGACGTCAAGGACAAGGACAAGGACCAGAACAAGGACAAGGACAAGGAGGACGTCAAGGACAAGGACGCGCAAGAGCCACAAGGTGACAAGAATGCCAAGCATGAGGATAAACAGGGTGAGAACAAGGAAGGCATCTCACCTGTGACTCCAAAGAAAGACATCAAGGTCAAGAATGACGAAGTCGACAAGCCAACTAAGGAGATCGAGCAGGACAAGGACAATGGTAAAGTCGTTCTTGCTGTGCCTATTGAAGGTCACGAAATGGGCAAGGTTCCTGAGGAGGCGAAACACGAGGTAGAAGTCATTGCAGCTCATCCTGATGATGACAAAGGCAAATATCAGGCCGCCGATCATCTCAAGCAATCCAAAGAAGATGACAAGGACAAGGGCGACGACAGGGACAAGCGAAATGATAAGGACAAGAAGGATGACGAGAAGAAGCGGGATGAGAAGGATGACAAGCGGGATGACAAGGACAAGAAGGATGACAAGGACAAGCGGGATGACAAGGATAAGAAAGCTGACAAGGATCACCACAACAACAAACACGATCATCGGCACCGGGACGAGCGAGCTTTTGATGCAGTGAAAGAAGCCGAAGTATTTGCCAAGATGATGCAAGCTGCAGGAGGTGGTGACATGGATGCACCCGTCGCTATGGAGGACATCAAGATGGCTTTCAAAGCTCTAGAGCTCGCTGCTGAACAAGGTGGAATGATGGGCATGCTTGATATTCCTGGATTTGGAAAAGGTGCTAGTGGTAGTGGCGGTGGCGGTGGTAAGAAAGAGGGAAAGAAGGATTCAGGTCCAGTTATTTGGACTTGGCATGATTCGTGCGAGAGATGGAGGTGGAGGAATTACGAGACGGGTCTTCATGAGATTGCGCCTGGAGGTTGGGAAGAACGAGATTGGAAGGTCTTCGCTGATGATAGGGGTTGCGATGAGTTTGAGACCGAGATGGAAATACTCGAGGCAGAGGAGGAAGACGTTCATGATTGGTCTTGCTAGGACTGTACTGTATCACAACTTGGCCAAACTGCAGAGTTTGCTTCTGATATCGTCCTCGGAATGTTGAGTATACTCACATATCGTCGAGAGCAAGTGGAGGATACTAGCATTGAGGAACTGATACATATACCATACCATGCACATATTAGCAGAGATGTCATATCATGCATGATACCTATCTCAGAACCCCTTTCCCCCTAAAACCCTCTCGAAAACTGTAGTTGTTCAAATATATCCACCACGTTTAGCGTTTCCCCCACCACTGTCCTTCGCTCCTACTTGTCCTTGATTCCACCTTGCAATAAGCAGATTAACGGGCTGTTGTTTCTCCGGACTAGCCTGTCCCGTCTCATTTCCAGTCACAGTGCCCGCACTAAGAGAACCATTGGTACTTTCCGTGACGTCAGGCTTCGTAGTTGAGATTGACGGTTTCGGTTTCGCCGCCACTGGGAAACTTCGACCTGAGTATGCAAGTGCAAGTGATGCTCCTGAGGCATTGGGAATAGGTTTCTTGGCCACTTCTGGTTTCGCCTTGATCGGCGTCGGCCTCTTTATTTCAGTCGAAGTAGACGTGGATGGGGGAGGGACTGTTGATGGTGAGGGTTTGTTCGGGCTGAGTAACGGTTTCGCTGCAGAGGAAGGGCTGGTGGGCTTATCAGTCTTGTCGTCCATTGTGCTCTTTCGTAACGCGGCAGGCTTAACAGCAACGCTCGGTTTCCTCGCCATTGAATTCTCCTTTTCTTTCTCCCTCTTGATACCTGTACCTGTACCGGAAGATGGCACTTGCAGATTCTCGTACCGCTCTACCATCTCAGTGATAGACCCTTTTCGCACATGACTAGGTCTCGCCTGCGAAGGCCTTGGCAATCCACTACCATCGACCGGCGGTGAGAGGAGGGACGACGAGGACGAGCCTGATGGGAGAGCGATCATTGATTGAGGTCTCGATCGGTCATGCGATAGAATACGGCGATTAGGGGGACGATAGACTCCTGTATTCGCCGACGTGGGAGGCACAGGCGTAGAAGAAGATTTCGGTTTGATGGGACTCTGTCTCGTTTCCCTACTAGATGCGTCGGGCGCCAAGAGAGGCTGAGCTTGACTTCCTGTCCGCACTACCTCAGGACGGGTATGCCCAGACGCATCCTCAGGTCCACCTTCCTCATCACTGGAATCTTGTGCGTCGTTTGTCCCCGTTTGGCCCGGAGGCGCTCTTCTTGCCTCTTCCAGAGGCGACCATTCAGGATCGTTGATATTGGAAAGTTGGCGACCGCTGTTGAATTGAGACGAAAGCCGTCTAGGGTGTCCAGCCTCCGGTGACCGCGCGGCCAAACCCTGCGCTGATGTGCTCGAAGCATTAGTCGTCAGTGTCGGACGGAGAGACAATGCCGCAATCGGCTCGTCGTCGCCGGTCATCAGATCTTGCGGCGCCTGCGACGACCCATCCTCATTTCCGGCAACTTCAAAGTACTCTTTTCGGGTATTGACTGGACTCGAGCTCAACATGCCGCCAGCAGGCGCTTTGAATGCAGTTCCAGTGACGTTTGTCGATCTTGGTTGAAGTGGGCGACCATGGCTCGCCCCACCCGATGGCGGATAAGAAGACAAGTCACCGCCTGTCATATTACCCAGCATACTAGGGCGGGATCTCGCAGATGGTCTAAAGTCGGGAGATAGGACTTGTGCAGGTGCGGAAGTGTCGGATCGTGTAGGAGGCAGGACGGCGTCATCCGAATCGAGCGCTTCGAGAGATGGAAAGCGCGTCTCAAAGCTCAACTCGCCATCTGGAATTGACGACGATGGGTCTGGACTCTTGCGTTGAGGTGATGATGGCTTTGGTGCAAAAGAGGAATCGAAGCCATTTGTCGAAGACTTGGCGATCTTCTTCGGGGAGAGCGGCTTGCTGGCTTGTTTAGGGAGACTGAATGAATTGCCAAAGCCGGACGATTGCCCTTGAAGCGAAGCGCTATACCTCGACGACCCAGTAGGCGGAGACTTCAGCGTCCCAAACGAGTTGCCAAAACTTGACGACCCAGTTGGCGGGGACTTGAGCGTTCCGAACGAGTCACCGAATCCTGTCCTCGTGGGTTGAGTTTTGAAACTGGCCGGCATACCGAATGCATCGGTCCCAGCCACATTGTTCACCGACGACGAGGGCGCCTTGTCTCCTGTAATCTGAAGTTTGTGCTCTGGGTTTTGTGATGGCCCGGGACCGGAAGCGGGGGCAGGCTGGGCTTGTGAAGGTCGGGAGGACGGCAGGGGCTGAGGGGCCGGAGGAGTCGGCTGGGAGATCTGTGGAGGTTGAGGTAATGTGGGTATCTGTGACTTGCTGGTCTCGCGAGTTGGTCGACCGCGTCGTTGGGGCTGGACAGTAGCGGCGATGGAAGGTTGCATGACTGGCGTCCGGTCTGTAGGTGAAGTAGGCGACGTGAAGTCGAGGAGATTTGTGTTGGAGGATGACGGAGCAACAATTTTCGGGGGCTGAGGAGCCGTCGTAGTGAATGACCGCGATGGTGTAGGCTGCTAGTATGAGCTCATTGATGTTGGTGAGCTAAAGTGTAACTCACATAGTCGATCTCTGGCCGAGTTCCGCTCATCTCATGTGCAGTCTTAAGGATTTCAAAGACCGTTGGACGCCGCTGTGGCTGCTCCAACAACATTGAAGCTAACCGAGTTAGCCGCATATCCGCTGAATGTCAGTTTGGAAGCTCACCGATGAGATGTTGCAATCTCGGCGAGTAGACTGGATACTGCGGGAAGGTATACTTAGCATTAACTATTGCCAAAGTACCATGTTCCTCGAAAGGGGTGGTGTAGTAGCACAGCTTGTATAGCAGTACGCCGAGTGCCCAGACATCTAGATCGAATCAGCGCTCCTCTCAGTAATACCGGCCACGATCCCCAGGTCCGCGCGTTTTGCGAAGATCAATGGTCATTCCCACGTCGAAACCTTCTCTCTCCCGGGCAAGGCTCGAATGAAAATACGCAACTTACCACTTGGCAACCCCACAGCCCACCCCAACATAGGTTCCACCATCTCTGGACTCCTATATTGCAACGTGGTATGTTTATTCAAATCCATCGCAAGCGCGTCTGCCTCTATTTTGCTTTGAGGGGTGTGCGAAGAGGGAAAAGTCGTTGAACCAAAATCACATAGTTTGAATGTAAGGGGTGTTGGGCGTTGTGGTGTTGGACTGGAAGAAGAGGGGGAAGAAAGGACGTTTTCGATCTGTGGGTTATCACATTGATCAGTCTCGTTCAAGATGAAGGACAACAAAACCACGAACCTTGAGATCGCGATGTAAGAGTGGTCTTGACATGGCATGCATTGCCGCGACGGCCTGTACATATCAGCTATCCGAGACACATTCTTATCCGCTAAGCTGACCTCGCAGACGTCTGTGAAGATGTTGAGGATCTCGATTTCTGTAAGCCGATCTCGTAGCCGCTTATTGAGCAGATCAATTATGCCTCCGCCTATTATACGGTCAGAAACGAAGCGAGAAGGGATGGTGGCTTGATGCATTTACCAGAGCAGAACTCCATCAAGATGAAGACTTCGTATCCTCCTGAAGGGAGCCTTGAATGTGCCGAACCGAGATATTGGACAAGATGTGGATTCGGAGGTAATGATTTCTGTATCCAGCCATCAGCTTGTTCCCAGGCCACTGCTAGCTATAAGAAGATAAAGTCTATTTACATACCATGACCTCAATCTCCTTGCGTACATCCACCCAGACTGATTCATCCTCGAATGCAATGCGCTTTAAACAATGCTGAGTATACCCCTTCTCGCCCCATCTGCCTTTCTTTGCTTCTCCCTTGACCGGTGGATAAATCGGTCGCTCTGACGATGTAAGATACACATGCGCATACCCTCCTTCTGAGAGATACCTTTCTATCCGTACTGCCTGATCGCCGACCTGAACTATCTGTCCTGGCGCCAAAGTGCCCTTATGTCGTGCTGGTGGTAGCTGCTGCGGTTGTTGAGGTACAAAGCCTTGTTGTGGCTGACCATTGGGATATGGAGGTTGACCATTAGGATATGGAGGCTGGAAACGACTACTAGTCGATGGCCGAGCGTATCCAGGAGCGTAATTGGCATATCGGCTTCCAGGCTGCGGTTGGCCCGATGACATGGGAGAGAAGGCTTTAGCAGGCGGCATGGGCGGTGGGGATAAGGCTCCAGAGTAAGGTTGTTTGGGAGCCATGGAGATGGGAGACGCGCGATAAGGGTCTGGGGGAGGTGAATGATATGGCGAGGCTGCGGGTGGATAGGCAGGAGAAGTGTACATGGTGAAACGTGGGGGGGCGGAGAGCCGAGCGCGAGCAATCAGATTCTGGATGGAAAGGGAGATCACTCGACGTAGATAGCAGCACAGATGGGTGGCTGAGTGGTGGTTCTGTGATGAGTCGAGAGACAGTAGAGCCGGTGCAATTGATGCTCCCCCCTGCCTAGGAGAGTGATGAGAAGCAGGTGAGCTTGGTCTGGCCGGAGGTGTTATGACGTTCAGAGCTGTCTGCCCTGGCAATCTAAGGGGAAGAGATAAGCTTGATGCCGAGATCCGGATAAAATGACGTGTAACTGTGACTTTCCGCTGGAAGAGTAACGCGACGTCATGCATGGTAAGATGTACTCGAGTATATTCATTTGAACAACATAGCTTCCCACCTTGTCAAAGTGCATGATCAGACGGATCAATGATTTGGGAACTTACAAGTCTAGTCGCTGGTCCCCGATCTCATATTGTAATAATCAGCAGAGCGGCATAATGCCCAGAAAACAACCACCTTTCCCAGCAGATCACGACTACACCCTCGATCCAAGCCCTTACAAAGCTCTCAAGACTGAACAAGGAGTATTTACTACCCCTCCATATTCTGCAGCAATCAAGCCTTTATGGAGATTCGCAGATGAAGCAGCAGCGATCAAGTCTTCTGAAGCTATCTGGGAGAGATTCATAGAGTATCGGTAAGTTGGTTTCTCTCCTCTTTCTCTCCTCTTTCTCTCCTCTTTCTCTTCTCTTTCTCTTCTCTTTGGCTATTAATGCACTTTTTAAAAGATTATTCGGGGACTAGATATTCGGGAAGAAAAAACTGACATTCAATCAAAGAAATCAATCAGATTTTATAGGAATGGATATATCACGTAAATTCATTCAAATGGGTCGAACTAGATCACTTCGTTATGCCCTTCGTCGGTCCGGAAGGAAATACGATCCAAGTAGTGGAAAAGAGATGGAACGGACTGGAGAGGTATACGATGTCGAGAAATCAAAGGGAGCTAGAGTGTTTGAGACGGTTTTAGAAAGATGTTGGAGTGATATTATCTATTCAGAGGCTTTCGAGGCTTTCAGAACAGGTCAAGGGATAACAACCACTAAGAGTGAAAGTAAGAAGAGGAAGGGGGATGGCGGAGAGATACGTGATATTGAGGAGTCGGACGGTGTCAGAGGAGTCAAGGAGGATGATAAGGATAAGGAGAAGAATGAGAATAGGAATAAGAATAAGAATGAGAGGGGCCAGGTCAGAGAGAAGAGAAAGAAGACGAAGACGACGGAATTGACTGTCAATGGTCATGAAGGGAAACGCAGGAGAAAGAATCCAAGGGGGATTGACCGACCTTCAACTGGGTCTGTCACCTTCCAGACATACTTTTTCTGGCGTAATCAAACCCCACGTCGGATCCGTTTTGGTACCCCGACAGCTCCGCCATAAGAGACATGTCAGCACCTACCGCACATCCCGCCAAGATGGACATGGATGGAGAAAGCTGAGCTACAGTTAGGAGGCTATCTCGAGAGACGAGAGATGCAGTAATGATACCTGACATGGGAAGGTGAACTCGTAGTTACAGCAGAAAGCGCTACATGCAAAACTTGTTATGCAGAAACCACAACTACCACAACTTTGCCTTTGTCCCTACATCCCTACATCCCTGCCTGTATGGACCTCGAGCATTCTTGCGGCGTGTTTGAACTTGTACCTGTGCTTCATCTTCCTTGTTCCATGCTCATCCAGCTTTATCGCTCCAGCCGTAGTCTTAACCGCTTCCAGTCGCTCCAGTCTTACCTCCTGGTTTACCTGGTGCAGTTGGCGATTGATCCGGGTTCGGATGGGCATCCAGTGCTTTCTTCGCTTGCAACGCTGTCAGAGCCGCTCCGACACCACTGCCATCTTTGGCGAGACCCATGCGGACTCGTTTCTCGCCTGCATCACCTAGTAAGGTTTTTAAAGCTTTACGCACGCGGTTATCAAAGTCTGGAAGGAATTCTGCGACACTGTGAAGATATGAGCCAAGCAAAAAATAGAAAGCAGTGACGAGATTAGATCACGCACCTTCCATCTAAACCGACATCGACACCTGTATCCTCCTCGTCCTCGGGGACCTTATCGTTACCCGTATGCAAGATTACAGCAGCAATAGCACAACCTGCCAGAGCCGCCGCACGATGTGCCACCACGCTCACAGCCCATTGAACAATCTCGGCATCCGCGTCCGACACCTTGTCCGCGTCCACGCCTAGATCTTTGATGATTGCCTTCTTAATCTCTTCCAGCGACTTGCAACCCTCGATCTTGGATACAAACGCAGCATCGTAGCCGTAGTGGGTGTTGATTATGGGTGAAGAGTAGCCAGAGAACAGGACGGACGAGTCGATCATGTGAAGGAGGATATTACGTGTGATTTCGCCGATGTCTGTACATGTCAGGACTGGTAGAATGAGGTGCTTTCGCAGGCGAAGCAACAGGCGTGTATACGATGAGCCACTCACACATGCCAGAGACCATCTTTTCGAAAGCCTGCTTGCGGGGATTGATCGATTCTCTGTCCAGCTTGTTATCAAAGATTGAGACAGGCAAGCAGTGTCGCTGTTTCGTAGCATGTCAGCGGTGATACACGGACCATCCCTTCACAGTTGCACTTACGCCGTTATCAAAAGCTCCCCACTCTGTGTTGATAACCATGAACTCTCCGGCATGCTGTCCACCCTTCTCACTCTGGGCAATCTTCTCCTCGCCTAGCTTGGGAATACTTCGAGTTTTGTCGATGTATGCGCCATTAGTGCCTGTGCCGAAGATGGCTCCGATGAGGGCTGGACCACTCTGGTAAGATCGGGACAAGAGGGTGCCGACGGTCTGTGGTTGGGGCAGGTGCGATATATCGATATTGAGTAGAGTCATTGTTTAAGGAGATGAGCAATGTGTCGAATGAGAGTAATGAAAGGATCGATTACCGGTGGTGGTGGTGCAAGTGAAAAAAAAAAAAAAACGATGAATCAGTTGAAGGACGGGAGGGCTTATAAAGAACACTCACATCATTAACGAGGGCGGAGCATCTAACGTGGATATGTTTCCTGTCGAAAGCATCCTGCAGTAATTTCACAACATCGTGTCCAATGGCGTTCTTCGCTGCAAATCCCTTTGTCCAAGTCAAGAGTGTTCCAGCATCAATAGCGGTTTGTTCGACGGGGAAACTGTGAGAGAAAAGTCAATCAACGTTGTCGTCTTTCCAATCTCCTCGTCAAAGTATCTAGAGTATCCCTTGCTAGAGTGTCACGTCTTCCAGAATACACCTTCCCCCCGAAATCGTCAAAGGTATCTAGAGGACCGTGTTCACCTCGTCCACTTTGCCCCACACCTCACACCCATCTTACTTCCCCTCTCAACACCCCACCCCACCTCACCGTCCTTCCACCCCATCCTTCACACCCAGATCCAGTTCCCAATCGAGTTTCAGACTCACCTAAAAGTAAAACCAAGATGCATCGGCTCATTATTGGAGATGTCGGATCCGATATCAGTCAAGAACGCATCGACCGAATCTGCAATATAATCTATTGGTCCATCATCATCAGCTCTCTGTCTCTCTCTCGGTGTCTTTCCTCATACACTATCTCTGAGCGAGCCCAATCACAAGAACGGCAGACATACCGAATAGGATTCGAGCTTGACCTTCTTTGAGCTCATCTGAGACTTTATATTTCTGCTGCTTGATCTCGAATTTATGGTGCCCGAATAATCTTACTTCGCATACTCGTCTATATGAAACACACGTCAGTAGTATATCCCAATAACATTTCACTTCCATAGCTCCATATGGTGATGATGGGATTTCATATGCCCAACAACTCACAAGTTTGTACCACCTAAATCGAGTGCCAAGAAAGTCCTATACATTCCTGTTAGCTTCTCTCTCCGAGTCCTTCAGATAGTACTGCAAGACTATGGCCCAACAGCACAGATAGCAGTCTAGTCTAGCGTCGGGTATGGGGATTGAAGGAAGATCGAAAATCAAAAGTCAACTTGACTTACCCCTCTTCACTACCATCCGGAACACCAGTCACGAAGCTAGGAACCATAGCCACGTCTTTCCCATACTCTGCCAAACCAGCTTCCAGTTCCCCTCTGAAATGTTTCACCACATCGCGAAGCTTATCATCCGAGAGTAAAAAGTACGGCTCGAAAGCACTGCAAATGTCGGGAAGACCCATAACGACAGACGAATAGACGGCTGGACAGAAAGCGCTCTGTCCTTGCCGAAATGGGGATTGTGTTTTATGCGATTCTTCTCCTTCTTCTGCAGTCCGAGGGACAAGAGCCTATCGATACGTTGTCACTCTGAGGTGGATAGGTGTGTGATGTTATAGGACAATGATACGGAAGGGAAAAGGTGGATAGTGAGCAAGTGAAAGCGGCTGTGGATTTGGGTTGGTTTTGGTTTTTGGCGAGGCAGTCCCCAGGTACAAACCCAATCCACACCACCGGGAAATGCGTCACTACCTACCCCTGAAATTTCAGCAGCATATGCCGTCTCTCTCGCCATGTGTGGCTACAAACTGCGATTATCCTTGGCAACAAAGGCCTCATTGCCCCGAAATATAGAAGCATGCATATATCGTCACCCTCCATATACCACGTCCAGCTAGTGTCACTATTCGACATACTAAAAACACCCATCAGCACAAATCACCTGATGGGATGCCTTTGAAGCCGGGGCCGCAAGCCGTTACAACCGGACTTCAGACGTACCTTTCGTAAATCCAGGCTCAACGTCTTTGATGAATTCACGTCTTGATCTCTGTAGACTCCAACAAGGCCATCTGCGTGCTCATACCTGGGAGGGTCAGCTTTGTTCTACATCTGCACGCAGCGCTCTGAATACACTTACAAAGTGTTCTTCAGCGAGATGATTAGGAACTGTACGTCCTTCTCCGCCTGGCTTCGAACATAGCGCGCAAGCTTGGCGACATTGGTAATGTCAAGAGCAGCATCAACCTCATCTAACACGAAGAACGGAGCAGGGTGGAAGCTTGGCATGGTCAGCTTGGTACTCGTTCGCATCAATCAAATCTCTCACCTGTGAATGGCGAATAGAAGCGCCAAAGCGGCCATGGTCTTCTCACCACCTGACAACTGTTCCATCTCCACCCATCGTTTCCCAGGGGGCATGACGTTATACTTGACCCCTCCAAGATAAGGTTCCTACCAGACCATAAGTTTTGCCAAGCCCGCCACCACTGAAGACACTTACATCGGGCTCCTCTAGACTGAGGAAGGCAACACCACCGGTAGCAGCACCGGCCTCGTTCGAGGTTTTCGTCAGGTCCTTATAGATCTGATCGATGCAGCCCGACATGTGCTCATACGCGCGTTGGAACAGGTCCACCCTGCTCCCGTCAATACTGGCTGAAAGCGAAGATAATTGACTCACCTCTTCTTCCTGATCTCCTGGAACTTGTCCCTTGCCGTCTTGCTATCTTGCCTCGTAGCTTCTGCCTCTCGCTCAGCGTCATCCAATGCTCCTTGAACGTCTGCCAGGCTACTTGTTGTCAGCTGTGATACCCGTGCATGTCGACGGTAGCTGACCGATCCACTGCTTTCATGTTCGGCGCAATTCTCTCCAGGTCTGCCTTCATCTTGGCAATTTGCGTTTCAAACTCTCGGCCCACCTCCTCACTGCCATTCTGGACATTGCGTCAGTTCAATCATCTACCGGGTAGAGTAAGGCCTACTTCTTTGTCATCCTCTTCCAGCTCGTCGAAATCCGGCTCAACACCATAATCTTTAGTCTTTGCTGGTTGCAGGGTACCATCATCATCGATATCCATCTGATCCGACTCCTGCTGCACCGCCTATCACTGTCAGCAATCATTCATCCGTCAAATCTGCCCTTTACCTCTTCGATGGGAATGGCATCCAGGGATCCGGAGAGTAATGGCAAATCAATCTCCTCCAATCGGCATCGTCGGTAGATGGCATATCGATCCGATGACGACCTTTCAATCTCATCGTTACAACTTGCAATCTCCTTGAGAGCCTTGTCGAGTGATCTCTGAGTTCTACGCGCCGCGTCTCGGGCTTGGTCTACAGCTTGATTGACCTCTTCAAGTTTGGATTTAGCGTCTTCAAGCTTTCGGCGTTGCCTTTCAATCTCGCTCTGCAGAGTCTCGAGCTCTTCTTCGAGCTTCTCCCTGGTGATCTGCAAAGACTCGGCATTATGCTCTTCTTTGGAGATGCTAGCTTGGAGTTGCGCAGCGCGCTCTCGAGTGTTCTGCAACTGAGCAGTCTCAAACTCGATTTGGTGGCTGACGCGAGCTTGCTGGGTGGCAAAAGCCTCCAGTGCTTCGCTCTCTTCCTTGGCCATTTTGAGCTGAACGTCTTCGTATTCGCGAATGTCGGCGACACCGATTTGTCGGCAAAAGTCACCGAAGATAGTGTTATCTGCCGCGCTGATGGTATTGAGAAGACCATCAAGCTTGTCAGCCGTGGATTTCGCCGCCCGTCGTTTCTTCTCGAGATCGGGTGTAAGTTTCTCGATTTCGCGATCAACCGATGCGAGCTCTTTGCGAAGACCTTCAAGCCGCAGGCGAGTAGCGCTCTGAGAGACCGTCAGCCATGTGGCAACACGCGTGACCCACGAGATCATCATTCGCTACGCTCAGTTCGGCTTCGAGCCTGGCGAGCGACTCTAGTAATCCTTCGTCTGCTTTGTCCTTTGGCTTGGATCGAACCAAGTCCTGCAACTGCTGCAGATATCCCTCTTTCATACGTTGTAACCCTGGCGTCAGCTCTGATCTCGTTCGCGAGCTTACCCTGCACGTCGTTGTCGCTAAACTTCCGGCCTCCGCTCGAACTAGTGCCGCCAGTGATGAGTCCACTCTTGTGAATGACTGTGCCCTCAAGCGTGACGGCTATTCATCAGTCACCGCCACCATCGTCGTACCTCACCTTTGACTTCCTGGCCCTTCTCGTAGCAGATATACCTCGCGACATCCATAGTGTCACACACCATCGAATTACCACAAGCATGCTGCATGGCGCGCTCCACCGCAGAGTTGTACTCGATGCAATCAATGGCGAGTCGTGCGCCTTTAGCAAAGTTGCGTAGTCTTTCGGACACTGGCTTGACTTGAATGGTGTCTAGTGGGATGAACGTTGCCTGACCAACTCGCTGACTGCGCATGTACTACTTGTGAGCAACATATACAGGATGAGCTCACCTCGATACAATCGATTGCAGTCTTCTCGTGCTCAACAACCACTGCATCGATGTTACGGCCGAGGACCGTCATCACAGCCGTCTCGTATCTTCGGGTTGTAGGTCTACAAAGCTCAACAACGCGACCGTGGACACCTACTCGATCAGCATTACAGGCTCCAGTAGATGTGCAAGACTGACCTGGGAAGATCCGCTTCAAGTTGGTAATAGCATCCCGTAGCTTCACCTCTCGTTCGCTCTCTCGCTTGTCGACACCCGCCTGGAGAAGCTTGATGTAGGTATCCTGAAGCTTCTCGTTGATCTCCGTCTCCTTCATGCTGAACGATTAGCAAGCTGGTAGGGACTAGTTTCTCACCTGATGCGGGTTCGCTCTGCCGCCGCACGATCAAGCTGTGCTTTGATGCTCTCCTTTTCATCGTTCATCTCTTCGACACGTGCCGACCGCTGAGACTCAGCTCTGAAAATGCGAAGAACCTACTGCTTCCTCTCGTTCTTCAAGATTGGTGGTTTCGCTAGCCAACTTGGCCTTCTGTCGTTCTGCTTGCTGCAGTCTGTCCTCTACAGCGGCCACAGCATCACCTTCAGTCTTCTGTTGACGTCGAAGTGTCTCGACCTGCTGGCGCTCGCTGACCGCGAGTAAGTTTGCTTGAGACCGTCTGCACATGTTAGCCAAGTAAGATGCCGCCAATACGACTTACAGATCGCGATACTGCTTAAGCTGGGCGGGAGTCAGCACCCGTCCAGCCGAACGACTCTTCTGTCGCTGCCTCTCTGTCATCGTGTCAATTAGTCGTCCTTGAAGTCTGGAATACTCACCAGCAGCCTCTTGCATCCGTTTCTCAATATCTGCTTTCCCTTTTGCGAGGGTCTTGACGCTCTCGGCCTGTCGTTCCTCGTCCTTCTGGACTCGCTCAAGCAAATGAGCAGCGTTTCTTGCCTTTTTAGCAGAGTGCTCAATCTGCGTCTCTACGGCGACAAGCTCAGGTTTCTACCCCTGGTCAGCCGAGAAGAAGAGCAGAGTGGAGAACTCGCCTTGTCCTCGTAGGCCTTTTCTGCCTTCTTGAGGTTAACCTCACGCTTCCTTGCATTGAGTTGGGCTTGGGCTTGCTCCTTCTTGGCATTTCTCAATGCTGACTCATCTTCCGCCTGCTTATCTCAGCTGAGTTTGCATGCTTTTGGACACGACATACGACTGTTCCGCGGAGATCCGACAAGCGCTCATTGGCTTCTTCCACCTTACGGGTTGATTCGGTGATCTCGTTTGTTAGGTGAAACAGCCTCCATAGTAGATGCCGCTGGACCATCGCATCCTGGTTCGTAAGTAAGAGACAACAGTGATCCCGAAGCAAAGCCTACCCTGGAATCTCTAAGCCTCTCCCACTGCCGAACCTCGTCCCGTTGCTCCTTAAAGTGCTTGACCTCGGATAGCATACCTCTCTTTTTTGCATAGTTGGTTGTAGAAGCTTCTGTTGCTTTGTCCTGTTCGGCTTTGGCAGCTTCGTATGCCTGTGCATAGTCCAGGGAACTGCAGGGATGAGATAAGAAGGGTATTTGGTCCTGGAGGTGCTTACCCGCTAATTCGATCGATAAGTTTGGCAAGAGCCTTGCTGTCCTGACTGGCAACCCCCTCGACATCACCTTGAAAGACCAGGAAATTCTTGGCTTTGACGAGAATGTTGAACTTCTCTAGCTGCTGGTTGTAGTTCTTCCATGCCACCTCCCGTTGATTGAGATAGTATGTCGACTGGCCAGCAGTCGAAATACTGCCATAAGCGGAAGCTATAGGATACACGACTCACCTTCGTCTGAATCTCCATTCTCTGCCTTTTTCGTCCTCATAAACCGCCATGACCCAGGCTGTACGAGCATCTACATCTTCAGCCGTCTCCTGGGTCTCGTCTACATCCATTCCTTCCTCTCCTTCCGCCTGAAGCGCTTTCCGTCCTCGATACACCAGATCCTTTAATTGCGTACTTCGGAGCTGCGCAGACTTGACACCTAGGACGAAGGAGATCGCGTCCATAAGATTAGATTTACCAGCACCATTGGGACCGATGATGCAGATGAAAGGGGACTCGCCAAAGTCGATCACCTATGGAGTTTCAGTGATGGGCTGCAGTATTACACTGATTGACGTACCTGTGTGCCCTTGTAAGACTTGAAGTTGAACAACTCCAGTCTCTTGAGCGGCATATTGGACAGTCGCCTCGAGATCCTAGAGGAGAGAAACGAAGCAGCAAAAGAAAACCGTTGACGCGCAACGCGCCACGACATGACTGGACTCGGTGCCTTGAACGTGAGCCAGCCATGACGTGGACTTTTACATCGTCCTCGCTATCGGCATACGGACCGGTAGCCGGACGCCAGACATTTGCCATTGACTTTGGTTACTCAATCCTCTCCCGTTCACTGTAGAGGGCTGCTAGAGACATAACCGTCTCTCGCTGAACGCTTGGAACAGAGATCCGCAAAACCTCGAGCCACACCGAAGAGAATCCGCGAACGGCGTGTTTGGCTCCAGCAACCTCCTTCCGCCCGGTAAACGCCGGTCAGAACAAAAGCATCGACTACGGCGACAGGAAAGATTCCTCAATGTCATTGTTGCTACTCTCGGAAAATTCAAAACCTCGACAGGCTTGACGCTTCTCGTACTCGCTTCTCTGATACGCGTGCGAGGTAACTTGTATTCCCCGTCAAAGTCATGCAGCCGTACTCAGGATATAACGCGGCTATATCAAGTCGGCGAGATTCCGATTATACTGAAACCCGAAACGAGTATACGCCTGAGGACGACGATGATGTTATTGAGGAGCATCCAGCTGGTAAAGGAGATGGAAAGGGAAAGGGGGAGACAAAAAGCGACAAGGGAGAGAAGAAGGGCTCGATAAACCGTGTCAACCGTAAGCCATACCTCGTAGCTTGTCATGTCGATTTATGCTGATTCGTTTTGCAGGTGCATGTGTACGTTTGTGATGTGTTTGATGTCGGAAATTATGCTCATGAGTCTAGAATAACTGCCGCAGGATGAAGATGCGATGCGTTGGCGCTGAAGATCCTCCTTGCAAACGCTGTCGGAATGGTGGACTCGACTGCGTTATGGAGAAACCTGGACGAGGTGGAGAAGTAGGCGAGGAGTATGTAGAAATCTCCCTCCCGACTCATTATTCTGACATTTGCAGTCGCATCCGATCCCTTGAAAGTCAAGTCTCCAATATCCAGAACACTCTCACCGACCTCGTTTCTACTCTGCGAGCAGGAATGAGCTCCAACGCCTCCAACGGATCTGGCCAAACGCCAGGTCAAACTCAAACCACTCCGGACTACGGATCGTCCGTGCATCTCACATCTTCTCATACACCTCAAATCGTACAACCCGGCCAGTATCCCATCGCTGGTACGTCCTCAGCCACTCAACCAGGACAATATCCACTTGCTAGTTCTAGAGGATTCTGGGGCTCGCAAATGGTGGACCCAAGCACCTTTGCCCCCCAGTCGAATTTCGATAGCACTCCAATAGCGGGCACTAATTTCGGCTTTCCGCCTCGACAAGAAATCCTCCTTCCTCGAGGGGAAGGATCGGAAACCGGTTCAACACCTTCGTACAGAAACCAAACGAGTCCCTACAATGTCAGCGATCCTGCTCGACCGAGTCCGAGTTATCCAGGTCCAACTTCAGAACCCGCTTTACAAGAACGTCGCCAGCCTCCGCCTCTTCCTGCTCATACAATATCTTGGCCTCCTCCACGCATTGATCCTCAGGGAGCGAGTACGACAAAAGGCAGGCATATGTCTCTCCCTCCCTCACGTGTGGGATCTCCAGAGCAGGATGATCTGCTGGATCAAGAAGAGATAATCAATCCCCTTGGGGTCATGTCAAATATGGCCGGATTGGTAGAAGCTGCTGTGGAACGAGCAAGAGAAGAGCAGTCTCAATCTTCAGTGGCAGGATCTGTTCCTCTCAAGCGGACAACTTCAGAAACAGCAAATGCTGTTGAATCAGGGGGTGATGCCACCTCTCGTCCGCAGAAGAAGACTCGCTTCAGTCCGACTCTCCCTCATGGTCCGATAGTGGTCGAGTTACAAAATTTGCCACCTACTGGTGTCTCGCATAGAGGCAAATCGAGGGTGAAACGAACGCATATACATGCATATCCAGATGTTGTTGCAGAAGGCTTTGTGACGGAAGATGAGGGCAGGGAGTTGATGAGAATGTAAGCATTTGCCGGGAGGGTTAAAATGCGTGTACCTAACGCCAACCAGATTTTATGCCGGATCATCAAATTTCATCCCTTGTTATGACCCAAGTGTAGACACATGGGAAGCGTGAGGAAATTTCTCTTCGAGCACGCGTATAAACTGACGCCGAGAAGGTTACGTGTCAGATCGCCTTTCTCCATCACAGCTATATGCATGGTAGGAGCTAGGGTGCGAGATGGAGGCGGACCCGTCAGCGAAGTTCAAACAGCTTGCCGGCAACATGCCCAACGTATAGGTACGTGAAACATGATGACCTCGCAGCATGAGTGGATCTGATTCATCATAGCGGTGGGAACATTGTTTAATCCTGTTGTACGCATTGAAGCCGTGCAAGCAATGAGTCCGTTTTAATCGTAGCATGCAATAGTCAGCAAGCTGACGTCCAATTTAGTGCTCTTGTCCGCATTTAGCGAAAACGGTTGGCTTCCAGGCGGTCATGCAGTACGAATGGCGGTAGATATGGGAATCAACAGATCCTTCGTACATCTTCTGCGAAGCGATATGGGTAGGGGAAAGTCGAGGGAAGAGTTGGAGGAAGAGAGACATCTCGTCGTGCATTCTAGAGTATGGTTCTGCGTGAGTGACACACAGCTCTGTGGGTGGCGAATGGCTAAACATCTCGGTAGCTTTACCTGGTTGAGCATCAGTCAGTCAAAACGCGCTATAAGAACGAACAATACGATTGCTGACATCTGGTAGGATGGCATATGGAATGGGGCGGCCTGCAATATTGCGAGAGGACGAAACCATACATCAATGTCGTCGTTTGCTCGAACACCCTCTGTCAAACACGTCCGACGCCAGACTAGTATCCACTGTTGAGCTTATGGCATTACGAGGTGGGTCAATGGACGCCACATTCGCAGGAGACTGACAACATGCAGCTCCACTGCATATTGAGCTGACAGCTTCACCGGATCTGCCTATCGCTGAGAGTACCTTGAGGCGCTTGAAGCAGGCGAACAACGACTTTGACGCTTGGGAGCGGTATTGGGACCGCGTCTTGTGTATGTGTCTCAACCACCGCATATTTGCGTTTCTCACGGGTCGTAGCGGATAGATTTGGGAAGGGTAGAGGCGACTTTTTCAGAGAATCTCGTGAGCTACTCGTCCTAATATGCAGTCCCCAACTGATAGCATACAGTCATCATTCAACGTCAATACGCAGAACTCTTTGTCAATTCCCAACTTCTCCGAGGCATACGTGAATCTTCAGACGTCGTCAACATGCCCAATGAGAAACGACATCTCGCTATTCGCGCAATGCGCAACGCTCAAAAGTGTATCGAGATCTGCCTACGGGGCGAGAACGTGAGTTCACAATCTATATCTACTTGGGAGATGGGACGTTGATATGTAGGCTCAGTATCGAAATGGTTTACGTTATGCCGTTCATTACACCCGTGAGTATTCAAGATGCTCCGTGCCAGGGCTTCAGCTAAGTGCAGCACAGACGTTTGTGCGGCCTTTGCAGCTTCTTTCTTGATTCGAATTGCGAGATTGTTTCCGGATGAGCTTAATTTGAAAAAGACAGCAAAGGATGTAGAGGAGCTCGCAACTGTCTTGTCTGATAGTGAGATCCTTTCTTGTCTTCGAAAGTCACGAGCTAATCCGATCTTCAGTACCTGCTGGTCGTTATGCTAGATCTCTCCGACTCATTCTTCGTCGAGCACGCCGAGCAAAAGTTATTCCCGCCGCATCAGTCGCGCCATCACCGAAAAAAGGTGCACTTGCTTTACCTGGAATGACGCCAAACCAAAGCACGCCGGCATTTTCGCCTTCACAACTTGTTAACCCTGCCTATTACCCTACCCCAGCATCCGGTACGAACACCGGAGCATCAGCGTCTCCCGGCTCTCTTTTACTGCACCAAGCTGGTCAAATCATCAATGATTCTCCGTCGTCAGCTACTGATATGTTTGAGTTCGATTCCTTGTTTGCCCAGGAAACGCTAGAAAAGGCAGGTCTAACACTAGGCGAAGGAGATCAATTGCCACTGTAAGCACCGCAATGCCACCTTTGAAAAGTCGCTGATATCTAATTCTTTAGCTTTTTGGATGGACAGTCACTTGGAGCTACTTCCGGACCTATGGAGATGACTCCCTTCATGGGAATGGAGCAGTTCTTCTTGCCTGCTGAAGTGGATAATCGATTAGGCGGACCGAGTGGTTCAACTGAACAAGGGGGTATTGGAGGGATGGACCAAAATCCACTAGGAGGTGATGTCTGGTGGTGATACATTAGCCAAAAGTAAGAAAAAAAGCAATCTATATCATTCTATTGTCATTCTGCATCTCAGTATCGTTTACATGCATCCACTCTATCATCTGCATCATCCTATGCTTTACAATGAAAATCAGCGCGCGCCGACGACGGTACCTTTTGCCAACTGAAACACGTCGGGGGAACGCGCTTTGACCGTTTTGTTCCTCGTCTTACACACAAATTGTAGTCGCATCAACAAGCAATACCTAAGGGCTACAATTTCGCCACCGTCGCATCTCCAGTAGAATAACAGTAGTCTTTGAACTTGCTTGTTGTCTATCGAAGTGACGATACATCAGAGGTTTATCGAGAAATCACTACGCGGAAGGAAAAATCAAAACAACTTCCGTCGCCTCGAGTCAGCAGTCAATCGATAAAAGAAATCAGCTCAACATACTCTACATAACAACTCCAGCGTACCGCACCCAATTAATCATCGTTTCTAGAGATTGATCTGGGATAAATTCCTGTGTCCGCGGATTATGCCACCACGCCGAGCTCAACCTGTCAGTCCGGCAGCGTCAACAAATGGTCGAGGAGCAGTAGCGTCTCCCGCCAGAAGTACTCGGAGCACTAGAGGGAAGAAAGGCGAGGAAGAGAGTGATTGGGATGGGGAAAGTATTCTTAGCGGGTGAGCTGAGTTTCGAGACTTCGCCTGGGTTGTGGTCTTGTAAAAGAATAGGTTGCTGATGTGCTTCTTTCTTCTTCTACCTTTTGGGTTCGATCATATCCCTTACACTATACTATACAGATCCTTCAAAGTCCCCGAATCAAGATATGTGAAATCCAACGGCTTGATTGGACTGAAGGACACAAGTGTCAAGTGAGTAATCTAGCCTCTTATTTTTCTACTTGGTCAAGAACACTAGAGACAGGAGATTGACATCGTGATAGTGTAGCTGCAGCTTTCCATGCTGCTCAGAACGGTATCCTACCAACCCCTCCATCTGATCGACAAACCTTCTCGGCTTCTCGCAAACTTCCTTCAAAATCACCTCAACCTCCCCCAGCAACACAACGAGCTCGTTCACCTGCTGAACAGCTTGCTGCCGCTGCTCGAGCTGTTTCACCCGTCAAATACTTTCTTCGGCCATCTGATCAAAGCGAAGAGTACACTTCCTTCTCGTCCCTTACGGATGGTACTGGGAATGGATCAGGTGAGATAAGCTACGACTATCAACAGGAAGAGGAATTTGTCAAAGCAGCCCGCGAGGCGAATCGCTCAAGGGTATCAGACACAAATAAGAGGCGGAAGAAGGCTGCTGAAGAGGATATGCCATATCGACCTGGAGAGGATGATTATCAGTACGAATCTGAAGACTCGCAAGGAGAGGGTGAAGGTGTAGTCAAGGGTGGTGCCCTCGAAGGAAGAGCTGAGACTCGAGGGAAAAGGAAAGATCCAAACGAGAGTTATCTCAGCATGGGAGGAGGAGGAATCCAACCGCGACAGAGAAGAAAAGCGCGGAGATCAGGAGAGGATGACACTGACTTTGATGTCAATTCGCAATATGCTCGATCAACCAATGCCGACCTCCACCAAACACCAAATGGCTATCGTCGATCACCAACGCCTGCTCAATTGCTTCGAGCTCTCACTCCAGGCCGGGAGAGACTATCACCAGTACCCACATTCCAGCCTCGGCGTCGCGGACCACCAGCATGGCGAACAATCACTACCAATGTCTTACACGGGATTGCCCTCGTTCTGCGCTTCCTTGTCAACAGCCTTCTGGCTCCTTTCCAACTGGCTTTCGGCTCAACAAAACACATTGTCAAGCGAGCTCGGCAAGATTGGTGGAAGTGGCTCAGCGGGCTTGTTGCTTTGAGCCTGCTTCTACGACTGTTGGATCGCTTCAACGGGAAGAAAAGCTATATCCCGCCTAATACACCGCCAGAGTCCATGGGCGAGCTCGTGGCGAGGTTGACTGCCATTGAGCGGACTCTTAGTACGCTATCAGACTCGTCAAACACTTTGGAGCTTGCAGACAAAGAGGGAAGACGTGTGTTGGATGCGCTCCATTCGCGTGTAACCGGAGTCGAAAGTGCCATCACCAGCGATCGGCAAAATCACGATGGGACGCGGACAATTGAACACAAATCGCTCACAGACCTCCAGCATGCGCACGAAGCACTTAAGAAGGACCTGCTGTTGGTGAGGTCGAGCATCGCAGCACACGACAAGGGTTTGGCATCTCTGTCCGGCAAAGTTGACTCGTTTGGCGACGTTAGCAAAGAGGTGAAAGCGCTCAAGACGCGCGTGACAAAAGTCGAGCAAGAACTGAAAGACGTCTTTGAGGATGGCCGGATACGCGCTGCTCTCGAGCGTATTCTGCCGCATCAGATGCCGGTCCGTCGATTGCCCGATGGAGGTGTCGACGTGGATCCTATCTTCTTCAGCGAGATGAAGAAGGTTCTACTCGGTCGGGGCGAGGTGGAAGATATGGTTCGAAAGGCTATTGGTGATACTAAAATGGGACAGCCTGGCGGCCAAGGCTGGGGCAAGACCGAGAAGGAGCTGGATACGTGGGGCGACCGGTTGATTGAGCAAAAAACATCAATGGGCAGGATAGTCTCA
Source organism: Naematelia encephala (assembly GCA_002105065.1). Taxonomy (NCBI): domain Eukaryota; kingdom Fungi; phylum Basidiomycota; class Tremellomycetes; order Tremellales; family Naemateliaceae; genus Naematelia; species Naematelia encephala. The sequence goes on from MCFC01000040.1 coordinate 95,247, forward strand.
AGGGCGGAATTCTTAGAGGTCCTAGAGGGGGAGCTGCGGAAGATCCGCGAGGCCATTGCGGAGCTTCCAAAGACCAGCAAGCCTGGGGCGAAGGTTGGCACTTCGAGCGTCACCGTCAAATCTAGCAAGGGCGATGATCTGACTCCGGTGCTCCACTCGCTCATCGACGACGCAATTCTCAAGTATTCGAAGGATACCATAGCTCGTCCCGACTATGCGCTATTCGCTGCTGGTGGCCGGGTCATTCCATCCATCACTACTGATACGTTGGTTATGCAAGACCCATCGTTTTTGGGCAGGATGATCTTGGGAAAGAAGCTTATCGAGGGCAACAGCCCGGCAAGGGCGCTGGATCCTGATAACACCGTTGGGAGATGCTGGCCTTTCCGCGGAGATCAGGGCCAACTGGGAGTACTCTTGAGTCGAAGGATCGTAGTCACTGCTGTTACCGTTGAGCATGCTGCTAGAGAACTGGCCCATGACGTCTCGACAGCGCCTAGGAATGTTGAGGTGGTAGGTTCAATTCCCCCGCCGCGCCTGTGATATGGCTGATCAAGTTCAGTGGGGTCTGGTAGAAGGAGAAGAAAATCAACAAAAGGCAGCAGAATACCTAGCTCAACACCCACAACCTGAGTGAGCCCATTTTTTCTTCGAGGCATAGCAGGCAGCAAGCTGACATAGCTCAGATCATCAATGCTCCCTTCGAAAGACTACCTGCTTCTCGGAACATACACGTACGACCCAGAATCTCGCTCGCCAGTACAGACTTTCCCTGTTGAGCCCGAGATCTCAGACCTGGGCTTGAATATGGGTATAGTCGTCTTTAAAGTGCTTAATAATTGGGGAGGAGACTTTACTTGTCTTTACAGGGTGAGCACCTTTGCTTCTGGACTGTCAATTGTATATGAAGCTGACTTGGGACAGGTGAGGGTGCACGGAGAAATCCTGGTGCAATGAGTGCAGCGGGCACGTAGAGTTGAGGCGCTTGGGGAGAGTCAGAGTGGTGGGAGGGCATCTGTGAATATCTTGGGAAAGCAGTAAATGTAGGCAAGCAGTTGTCATTCGGAAGTACATGCAAATCAATATTGCCGAAGATCTGTATCATGGGAAGGATTACAACAGTAAACCGAGAACATTTTATACAATCGGTTGTTTCGTGTACAAGGGGGTGTCGATTTGAACGATACCTCAGTCTGCCATATCTACATCTTCCCCCTCTGGTCTTATGCCACCACTGTCGTTTTGATAACCACCTTCTTCATCTCTTATTACACGGTGATACTCCTCGATCGCGTCGTAACAAAGTGAATCGGGTGCTGGTGTGCCCGTGGAGCGGATATGCATATATTTGATGCGCAGGAGGTTTTTGATCAACTGCATCACTGCAGGTTTATACCATCCATCTCGAGGCTAGAACGATTGTCAGCTTATGAGACATCTCAGACGCTTCGGCCAGCTCACATCGCAGTCATCCTTCACGTTTGTTGGATCATCGAGATATTGCCGGATTAGCGGGTCTGTTATATCGCATAGCTGATAGTCTGGTCGATCACGATGTATCACCTGACCGTCAAAGATATGTCCACGGCTGCTCAAAATCAATCAGCATTTGAGGTATTACGTATCGGAATGTCAAAGTGGCGAGGACTGACGATGGGTCAAGAGGCGGTCGCTTGCCTTCCGCAATGAGCCTCTGCTGCTCCGCTTCCCACCAACGAGTGGTCCGCTTGTCCTCGTCGCCACCGTCGGGCTCAGGAGTCGGGTCACGAAGTGGATTCAGTACCGTTGTACGTGATGCCACGGCCGGATAGAAGTATGTACGCTGATACCTGGTCGTTGGATCATCAGCTAGGCGCAGCTTTCCAAGTTGGTGGGAGAGAGACTTGCCTGTGTGCTTCTGGCTCATGCACAGGATCGTAGCCAAAACGAACCAGACATTTCCAGAAAGGTCCAGCACCGATCGTGTAGCATTGTGTAGGTAGATATACGCGCTCACTACCTGAATGAGCACTGATTCAAAGGATGCAGTAAACATCACTAACGCCTTGATAGCTTTTCGATCTTGATCATTAAATTGAGCTAGTAGAGCCGGTCTAAGCCAGACTGGCCGTTCCAAAAAAAGCTGATGCTCATTTAGCTATACGTAAAACTCCATCTTGAGGTAAAGCTCACTTGGTGTAATCTATCAAGAAGCGTCTTATTCAGTTGATCAGACTTGTCCGTCTTCTCCAGCTTGTCAAGCTTGGCCTGAACTGAAGCGTTTGGTTCTGTCGGCACTTCGCCTGCCGAGTGGGAATGACCAATCTTCACTATGGAATGACCAGCAATACGTGAGCGGTTGGCAAGACGCCGGCGGATCTCCCCAGTGCGAGGATCCTGGAAATCTTCCTCATAAATCGCTGGGTGATCCTTCCAGCTATGAAAAAATCACGTCAGCTGTAGTCCCCCTGAGGATGAGTAGAAGGATTGCTAACCTGAAAATCTGTGGTAATCTTTTGTCGAAGAATATGGGAGGCGGTTGGAGGTCGAGAGCGGAACGAATTTGCGGAGGCTCGTCTTCGTGGCCTGGTGAAGGTGGGATGACCTCTTCATAGATCTCATCGAGTTCCGGTACGGTATAATCTAGAATCGATTCGTCTACGAATATGAGCAGGCGACCGAGTGGCTGGAATGGTAACGCACAGTCCAGGTCTCTCAACATTGCGAGAAGCCCCTGTATCCGACCTTCAGGATTCGGTGTATAATGGAAATCCGCCAAAGCTTTGACAGTCAGCTCGCCATGCCTGAACAAGCACCCACATCTAAAGCGGACAGTTTGCGTGAGAGCGCCCTGTATACTCGCGGTGAATACTCCCTCCTGCTCCTTGCCCTTGTCCTTGCGCCGCCTTCTCACTATCCGGAGCAGCAGTTTCTGGCTCGGTACTCTCTGCCCTTTCACTGGCACTCCCGCCTTGTCCTCCCTGCGATAGCTCATCTCCAGTATGGGTTGATGTTCTGAAGGAGCGTTGAAGCACTCGTTAATATCGTCCTGGGATATGACGGTTAGGATATTGGACGCTTCGCTGACAGGACCAGGATATTCTATCGAGCCGAAGGTATGCTTGGGCAGATGTTTCCATGGCGCATTGGACGTGGATGAAGAAGCTTCAGGTGGAGGAGGCGAAAGAGAGGACGGGGATGGGGACGAGGGAAGAAACAACGGTTCGGGCATCTCCAGACGAGAGCGAGCTTGTCAACAATAAGTGCTTGAGCGGCTGAGATCGTACAGAGCGAATGGGTTCCAGCAGCCGAATGAAGACAAGCCTGTCAAGGCTATGCAAAATTCTTTGTATCTGGCTTGAAATGCCAAAGATCCAATAGAGATGAAGAAACAGTAGCTGATGGTTACGACGAGCAAAGTGAAGAGATCAAAAGTACAAAAGATCGTCGCGGCGCTCGGAACGAAAGTCATTCTCGTCCATCTACCGACTCATCTCCGACATCCTTGTTCATCGCCCGATTTCTCCCTCATTTCGAGCCATCCACGATCAAAACCTATAGTTCTGACTCCCCAGTAATCATAGCTTCCAGATGACTCCGCAAACATCCCGGTAAATCGTCTTCGTCTTCGATAAATCAATCTATAGCACGGTCAAGAGGATGAAGGTTGGTCCTCTTGGTTGAATCTGCTCTATCTCTCGCTAATCAATGCATCCACTCTTTCTAGTACCTTCTCGAGTTTCTCAAGACCTCTGAGAATGGTCCTGATCTCGAAGACCCGGCCTTTCGCCAACTGTTGAACGATGTGCAGCACGGCAAGGTAAGCTACTCTTCCTGCTATACCGCCGGTCAGGAACCAGCGAGACTTTCCTCACTGACTCTTTTTCCTCTGCCACTATAGACTCAGGTCAAGTCTGCAGATGCTTTCTATGAAAACCTGGAGAAGGTAGTCAATGAGCTCAAAAGCACCGTAAGTCAACGACCGTTCATGCATGTAAGAGAGACATGGTAGACTGAACATTCCTCTCATAGCCTGAATCTGCTGCATTCCAAAAACCAGTAGCCAAGCGCGAAGCGCCTGACTACTACGATGGTGCGCGGCCTTGCGAGCTCTTTCGAGAGCGTATCATTGACGCCCGTAGTTATCAAGCGCCCCATGGATCTCTCCACGGTACTGCGCAACGTTAAGAACCATAAATACAAGAACAAGGCTGAGTTTCAAGCGGACCTCGACTTAATTTGGGAGAACTGCCTCACCTATAATGCGATTGAAGTATGTTGTAGCTCGACGTAAGCCGTTAGTGCTGATCCATTAGACCCATCCTCTCCGAGTTTCTGCTAGGTATATGAAGCAGAAAGCCGATCACCACCTAGAGTTTCTGGCCGACAAAAATGACCGTGGCACCTCTATCCTTCCGCTGCTCCCAGCACTCAACGCTGAGGGAAGGGTCGCAAATGGGACTACATCACTGGCTGTTGGTGATGAAGATGCAGCAGGGGAGAGCGACAACGAGAACCCGGCTGGGCAGGGTTTTCGGAAAGGGGAGGTAGGAGGGACGAAGGGTGGGGAATCGAGCCGACGAGGCACTCCCGGTGAGGCCAACTATTATCTGTTGTGTATTGGTCCTAACCCATGTCAACAGTCGTAGCCGGAAGAGCTCGCAGCGCAAGCCGAGCTAGGCGTGGATCAAGCATAGTGTCAGGATCCGGCGAGCAAGCTGGGTCAAGCAAACCAAATGGGGTTCCTTTAAGAGCCGTGAGTCTCGAACCTGCTTCTTGGGCTTCACTGACAACCCGGCAGTCGCTACCTGCACGCCCATCGCTACAAAACAGTCTCGAATCTGCGCCGGCCCTACTCAGATCCCCACACGGCACCACTCACTACCTCCCCGTATCGCTGAACCAGCCTGGTCCTTCTTTTTCCGACAAAGGCAAGGCGAAAGAGCTTATTTCAACAATCTCATCTCCTTCGTGGTATCCTAACGCCGAAGACGAAGATGCAAAATTGGAGGGCGCATGGTGGTCATCTATGGGAAGGGATGACGCTTATGTTGGTGCGCTCCCATCGGTACCATTTATGGCTGCCCCTCAGCCTCCTCCCCGCCGACGAGTCCCGAGACGACGAGCTTCACTCCCCAATGGGGATGACCACAACCAATCGCCCCTCCCCAGAACACCGTCCTTGATCCCTTCAAAACCCGTATCACTCGAACATGCTATCCATCGATCTGTTGACAAGCTTTTCGAAGCAAGAAGAATCGTCAACCAGATTCAAGAATTCCAACGGATCGAGGAGATTGGGGGTGTCTTGCCTCGCATCGGTCTTGACGATCCTGTTAGGCACGAACAGGAAAAGATAGAGAAACTGGAAAGGAAGAGGAAGAAGAAAATTGAGAGACTCGAGAGCGCAAAAAGGCGGAAAACTGGCGGGGAGGTCGGAGAAGCAGAAGCTGCGCTGCAGATGAAGCGAGGAGCAGCTGGTATGCTAGCGCATGCTGGTTTCGAAGGTAAGCGCCAGTCTTTGTGCAGTGACTATGATGCTAAACATTCACCAGGTGCAAACGAGATTGCACTCGATATGTTCACGAAAGTTGCGGTTGATCATCTTCGGAACGTGGGCCGGACCTTCCGTTTATACCTCGATGGTTTCTCCAAAAAGCTGCCTCCTAACGTGAGCGGGTTTCTTTTCATGTCAGTGGGACAGCTTTGACTCTTGTTTAGGAGATCGTGCTGCATGCCTTACATGAGAATGGCCAGGTGGAGCCTGCTGACCTCGAAACGCACATCAAAGATGAAATCGAGCGGGAAGGAGGCAAAGTCGTCGAGATGGCTCGCAAGGTCCGACAGGCCTATAAAGAAGTTGTGAGTGTTCTTCGCCCTTTACCAACCAGTTTCTGTGCTCATGTTTCAGACGACGGCTCCGGTTATCGAGGATGACATGATGTTCAATGATAATGGGGAAATGCTTCTCGAGTGAGTGTCAATATTATCTGTTAAATTTCAAGCTGATGTCCCTTTCAGTGGCAACTTTGCTGAAGAGCTTGGCGAAGATTTCCTTGGATTCCGTGATCTTGGCATTGACAAGGAATTCGGGCTTTCGTCGCTTGCTGTCCCTTCTTCAGTGTTCTATGGTCGACGGAAACGCAACGTTGCGGCAGATTCTGGGTGGGTCCTGCGTTATGCAAGCGGTGTAGTACAGGTGCCTGATATTCTGTAGCGCAAAGGTCGACCAACCAGACTATCCACCTCCTCCCCCCTTCATACCTCTCAACCCCGCGACGTTTCATGCCCATCTTCCTGCGCTCTTCCACGCTTTCTATGCAAGTCGAATCGAATCCGGCCTGGGTGTCGCCGAGGACGATACATTCGATACTGTTCATAGTCAAATTGGCAGTCTGGGTCAGATTGTAATCAAGGCACAACCCAGTGCGCCAGCAAAGAAAAAGAAGGAAGTGAATGTGAATGGTAATGCCAATGCCAATAATGCCAATGGCGAGGCAGAGGCGGAAGCCAAGAAAGAGAAAGCCAAAAAGGCTATTCAACCTGGTGTAGGCAAGGGCAATTGGGGTGCGTGAAACCTTGCTGCACTACACGGGAACATGACGGCTGATGTGATTGCTCTGAACAGTCCGGCCGCCTAAAGAAGAGCGCGATCGACGAGCTGCGGAGAAGAAAGCTGCGCTCGAGAAAAGTAGGCTCGCCACTGGAGGAGTAGGAGGAGGACGAGCAGGAGGAGTAGGGGCACAGAGTCCCTCGTCTTTGGACGCAGTAGGTGAAGATGAAGATGCAGAGGGCGAAGAGGAGTGATAGAGTGGTTGCGTCGATTTGTCGTACTCTACAGACTAGTTATACATACAGTCCTATGACTCTGGCCTACCGTAATCAGTGTCGTGGTGATTGTCAACCCGTCAACCTCCATATGTCAAGTTGGTTGCATAGAGACATTAGGCTAAGCGCTTAGCTTCGATCATATTTGCTATTCGTATTGTACGATGATAGCGACGGCGAGCATAGAAATCTATCCATCAAAATGACAGGTAGATGGTGGTAGCTTGAGGACCGGCGTTGTGCAGCAACTTTACTACTGTCTTTATCTCTAATTTTTACTGCGCAGGTCATCATCGAGTAAAGATAAACGCAATGCATATTTGTCAAAGTACGAGTACATTCATTACAAGCGTAAAAATGAAAAAAATGTCGTCACGAATCATAATATTTTGTAATACACGCCGATCAAAGTGAGGTAAAAACAAAAAAGCAGTCTGGTTCTGGCTCTGGTTCTTGTTGGAGAAATCACATACCTGGAATCTTGCTGTACTTGTGATGATAAGTTTACCCAATCTGTCGAATCTTTCAAGTAGCAATAGTGATAGTGATAGTGATAGCTGGATAGCTGGATCAAGGTGGCGGTGGTGGATATTTAGACATTCGTCAGTGATGATGGGGATGGGAAGAGGGAAGTGGAAGTGGAATGGAAAACGGCAAATCGGTATCGAGCGAAGAAAATGAGATGATGAGAGAATAAAGGTAATTGTTGAAAGAAGTTGGCGATAACGAAATAGCGAGAAAGAGTAAAGAGGAAGAAGGAAGATCGCTCTAGGCAAGGAAAGGAAAAGAAAAGGGGGGGGGGGGATCGAGAGAGCTTCACGAGCCTACAACACGTTAGCGGCTTGTCAGAGTGACTTGACCTCTTCAGACTCACGTCGGCTCTCATCGGTCACAGAAGTAGGAGGTGGCGACGATGTAGTCGAGGATCTTTCGCCTACATCGTAATCCACATCATTGGTACCATCACCAGTAACTTCCAGAGTGTCTGGTATTTCATCGAAACTGTCGTTGTTCATGTCTTCGGGTCTGGGCCAAACGGCCTCGAGCGAATCGTCGTCGTCGGACTCACCTGGAACAGTAGTTGCTGTTGAAGGTGAATCCGCGAACTTTTCATAGGACCCAGTAGCATCTCCTGTTCCAGTCAATTCCTTGTCGGTGCTTGGAACAGGCGAGACAGTATCGGCGCCATAGGGATCGACGTAATAATCGGGACGGTTGTTTAAAAGATAATCGTCCGGGTCCTCGCTCTCCTCTGTGATGGTTTCGAATGGTCCTGTCGTTGGTCCAGGAGACAGTGGTGACGCATTGTGAGTGGATAGCAGGTTCGTGTCTGTCGCAGTCGGTGAAACATCTTGAAATGCTGGACTAGCGGTGCCGGAAGGGAGAATAATGGTGTTTGAAGCCGATTCCGGATCCTCTTTGGCTGTATCCCAGAGCGCTTTCTCATCCAATGGGACCGGATTGCGGTGGTTGTCGTCCAGCGCATCAATAACCGCGTCGTAAGATCCACCTCCAGCATCTTCATTGAGCACATCATCCTCGAATCCCTCGTCTTTTTCGACTTCGACTTCATCTGTGTCCACAACTCCCGACTCCTCGTTCACTGCCGGGTCTGCTCCATCCCCTTCCTCGTCATCTGATCCGTATCCTTCGTCCACTTCCACTTCTGAATCTGCCAAGACAGGATCTCTTTGATTGGGCTTCACTGCAGCTTGAATGTCAATTGCTTCACTGTTGCCGTAAGTTTCACTGCCCATAATCCCGTCACCATTCTGAGCCTCCGACATGTTGTGGTTGTTGTCGTGATTTGAATGAGTTTCTCGTGAAGATGTACCGCTGATTGTTTCTCGATCTGCGGGGGAAACAGAATGACATCAGTCCCGATGATTGTCAGACTATTTAAACCACTCACGACCGTCATCTTCTGCCTCGCCACTTTCATCTCCGTTGTTCTCCCTGTCAACTGGCGTTTCGTCTTCACTTTCCTGAGGGGGTTCTGAAAGGACGGACATGACGTCAGTTGGAGCCTTGGAGATAAAGGAGGGAATCTCGCACCTTCTTCAGTCTTTGACCTCACACGTTTCGCCTTTGGCTCATCTTCGGTTGATGAGGACCTCGACCGTTGTAGAATGATTCGAGAGGATCTTGGCATCGCAGGCCCGCTATCTGTGAAAGTGTTATCGCGTGCGCAAACTCTGACTAAGGCGCTACTTACCTCCATGTGCACGAGCCCAGTCTACTTGTCGACGTTCATGAGCCAGATCTGATCCTCCGTACCGTGCTCGATCTGTTACCATGTCAGTTTCGGGCTCAGCCAAATGGCTTGGTAAAGGCTTACAGTCGACTGCGGCCCTTGGTTCCGATTCGAGTTGTTCCTGTGGTTCCGGATCTGCCTCTTCTTCTGTCTCTTCCTCCTCCTCCTCTTCTGCTTGCACTTCTTCTTGTTCTTCTTGGTCTTGTTCTTCTTCTTGCACCTCATCTTCTGCCGACACTTCTTCCGGCTGGACTTCTACCTCCGCTTCAGCTTCCGCCTCTCCCTCTGCATAATCGTCCTCCTCAGGATAATCCCCATCATACTCTCCTTCATCGTCCGCCTGTTCTTCCCTTTCTTGTTCATCTCCCTCCTCGTCATTTCCGGTCTGATCCGCCTGAGTCTCTCCATCCTCGTAGATGTACTCTGGCTCCTCCTCGCTCGCGGTACTTTCTCGCCTATCTTCGACCTCCTTTTTGATAGCATGGAATCGAGCGATGAAGCGGTTCGGCTCAAACACCAAATAAAGTTGTACTGGTAACGGAAGGGCACAATCATGATGGACTTGAAGGAAATCAAGCAAAGTCACTGTCTGTAGATGTTTATCGTCCTTGAAAGCATCAGCCTACTATATGTCAATTTATACGACTAAACTCACATCTCCCATTCTCAGTTCCATCTGCTTCTCAACCAGTACCATTTCTCCACTCTTGTCCATCTTCTCCCTTCTCAATTCTTCCCGAATAGCGCTCCACACCTCTGCTAAGGTCGCTCCAGCCAAATCTTCTTGCCGATCTTTCAGCCACACTGGTAAATTCATGTCAACCTCGTCTTTCGGCAAAGGCGAGAATAAAGCTCTAGCGCCGAGACCTGGGAGATGGAGACAGATTGGAGGTAGAGTGTGGGCATCAATAGTCTTCTCGTCGTCTTCAAAGTACTCCTCTTGATCATCATTCTCCTCCACGACCTTCTCAGCTTCTTCTTCCTCATTTTCGTCGTTGGTACTTGCGGGAGCACGATCTTCGTCTGACGCGGGTCTACCATGAAGGCTGCTCGAAGCTGTCGCTGTTGACGAAGACGGGTCTGTTGATACGCCCGAGTTGAGGTCGATAGAGGGATCACTCGCTCCTCCCATTGTGGATGATTCTGCCTTGACTTGTAAACTCTCCTGTTGAACTGGTGGTAATAGTGCTGGTGAGGATGATACTGTCGGTAGAGCGGACGAATTGGCTGCTGGGGGCGGTATAGTTGGAATTGCAGTTGGATTTGAAGACGCTCCTACCCCTTCCTCTACAGTCAAAGGAGTGGCTAACCCGTCTGGTTTCGATTCCGTCATCGAAACACCAACAGGAGGTTCCTCATTTACCGGGGTCATTTCCGTTTCGGGGGCAGGTGGGGATGGGAAAGGTTGAGATGAAAGACCTCCAACGTTAGCTAGTGGCGGTGTGGTGGTGATGGCGGGAACAGCGGTTGATGGGAAGAAGGAAGGAATGGGTACTGTAGCGTCGATTATAACTTCGGGTGGTATCGCTGTGGTCGTTGTAGGTTCCGCATCCATATCATGATCATTCTCTCCTTCTCCTGTTCCAACTTCGTCATCCATCATTGCATCCTCTTCGGCTGTTCCAGCACTCATTTCAACTTCTTCCTCGTAATCCATGATCACTTCCTCTTGATCTGTGATCATTCTATCACCTGGATCGATCTCCATGTTGCGTTAGCCCACTGGGGCACGGTTGTGGTGTACGATCCTAGATATAAATGTCAGTTTCTAGTTTTCTGGGGACTGTCAAGAATCGTTTTGAAATGTACGAGTAATTGATTTCGATTACGGCAAAGAGCACAAAGATCCAAGTATTGATACGGAGGTCTGATCGCCATTCCATGACGTGGCATATTCTTCGGCCGGGTGTTGCCGATAGATTGTGTGCTGACTAGTAACTATTAGCACCTAATGAAAAATGAAGTGTGTTCACAGGCAATGAATTACCTTGTCGCTGTACGACGAACATGTCCTCCTTGCCCACTCCCGACGATACGCCTGATGAGCGATCATTGCTTCTTCCTGGAACGACGGAAACGAAGAAACATCACAATGTCGCTGGACTGTCCGCTTGGCGATTCAGAATCATCTGTTTTAGCATATGGGGCTGTAGTCTTCTAGGCGCCTTCGATTCAACAGTGGTAGCCACATTGTTATCGGACATTGGATCAGAATTCAATGCTTCCAACCAAGCTGCTTGGTTAGGTACTGCCTATCTATTGTCTGCTTGTTGCTTTACACCAATCTACGGTCGATTATCAGATCTTATAGGTCGACGTAATGCGCACCTCACCGGATTGGCATTTTTTACAATTGGGACCATATTATGTGCATTGGGACCTAATATGTACTTTTTGATCGCAGCTAGGTGTATTGCTGGGATTGGTGGAGGTGGAATTCAAAGTGTTGGAGCTATTCTCATGACTGATTTAGTTGATCTTCGACATCGTGGTCTATTTCAAGTAAGTCTTGTTGAACTCTATCACCATCTATCTTTTGTGGTGAGAGATGAGAAGCCAGGTGTGCTGACGATATCAAGGGGTATGCAAACATTTGTCATGGAGTTGGCGGAGCTCTAGGCGGTCCTGGAGGAGGGTGGATAGGCGATATGTTTGGATGGAGAGTCGCTTTCTATTGTCAAATTCCCGTCCTCGCTGTATTTGGAATCCTCATTTTCACTCAAGTCCAAGTACCTCAACCTGAAATTCCTGTACCTTCTCGTCCGGTTTCGGGGACTGCAACACCTATCAAAGACTCGAGCACATCGACCAAAGCAAAGTGGCATTCGAAATTATCTAGAATCGACTATGCAGGATCGCTCACCCTTGTGATCGCTGTTGGAACACTTCTCGTATCCATCTCACTCAAGACATCGACTCAAAAATCCAACGGAGATGAATACGCTTGGTCAGATCCGACAGTGTGGGGTCTTTTGATCGTCGCTCTAATCTTCACTATCGCTTTCATCCTAGTCGAAGGATATTACTCTCCTGAACCTATCCTACCACTTGGTCTCTTGACACGTCGAACACCACTCGCAGCCGCCATATCAAGTTTCACAATGGTGACCAATCAATATGCGATCCTGTACAATATTCCACTATACTTTTCGGCTGTTCGATTACAATCTTCTTCCAGTGCAGGTGCACATCTTCTCCCCTTTTCAATCTCAATTGGGGTAGGTTCACTGACTGTTGGGTGGATAATGCGACATAATGGCAAATATTGGTGGCTCAACGTCATGTGCGGTAGTTTCATCGCGATCAGTTCAGGAATATTCTGTTTTTGGAATGTGAACAGTCCAGAGTGGATTACTTGGATCGCTCAAGCCCCAAACGGTTTTGGATATGGTGGTGTTTTGACCAGTACCTTGGTAGCTTTGTTGACCCACGTCCAAGTGGCTGGTAAGGGTGAAACGTGAGTTGTGTTTCTTCGTCCTTGATACTTGTCACTGACGTTCCTTTTCTCCTTTCATTCAGAGCGGTAGCTACAAGTAGTGAGTAACCATATTTGTCCTGCTGTCTTGGAATCCAGTTTTCTCGACTGTTATTTGATCATTGGTTATCCGAGGCTCATCATTCCTAGTGTCTTATCTCTTCCGTGCCGTTGGTCAAGTCACTGGCGTCGCATTCGGCGCAGCAATCATCCAAGCCATTCTCTCAGTGGACCTACCACGACTCATAACAGGCCCAGATGCCGAGGACGTACGTATCATCCTTTACTCACATTGTCTTTCTTCATCGTTATCGTTCTTTCAAAGCTTATCAAGCTCATAGGTCATTTATCTGGTTCGCCACTCGACATCTTCTATTGGGAATCTACCACCAGCACAACGTCATGGCGCAATAAAAGCTTACGAACACGCTTTACACGTAGTCTTTCTCTTTGCTTTCGTCTTGTCGATACTCAATGTGCTTGCTTTAATGCTTGTCAAGGAAGAAGAGATGCCCTCAAGGGACGCATTGGAGGCTCGGAATGGAGTTGGACAGGAGCAGGAACAGGGGGAGGAGGAACGGGCGTAGTTGCATTGTCATTGTTCGTATAGATATATAGATGTTTTCATCAAATGCTATTGTCAACAATTCAGTAATTAACCGGCGCGAGTGCATTATGAGTTCAGGTGTCTTTGGTTCATCACAGACGCGAATGCAGTGCACGGTGTAGCATAGCTCTCTCATCTCTTTATGTGGCGTAAAAGGGAAAAGAAACGCGTTCGGTTGGCTGAGAACCGTAAGGTCTGAGCCAGGGGCTGCAATAAAAGTCTCCTCTCAGCCATGTCGTTATTATTCTCCTTCAATGATACTCCGCTACATCAATGAACAATCGTTCATGTATTTGTATTCAGGCGAAAGATCCCAAAAAGTCTACTATAGGATATACAGGATACATGTACAGGGTTTCATTAGTGTAATCATTCCCTGACCTACCTTAAAAAACAAGGAAGGGTGGCTCCACCGGGGTCCGTACTAGTTACTTGTAAGAGTATGGTAGTAGTGATTCAGGTTTGTATACAGTTACAAATACAAGTCCCCTCGTAATTAATAAGAAAAGTTTTGGTTTTGTAATGGACGCGGAATAGGATACGCGTGTGCGTAACAACCGAGATTTCAAACGTAATCGCTGGGGAAAAAGGGGAGAACCGAAGACGAGAGAAAGAAGGGAGAACAGGAACACACGTAGTAGAGCATCTTACTTTGGTACAGACCAATACCTCCATTCTCTTCATACAACCTTATTTCGAGTTTTGTTTCTCTTTGTATCTTTGGAAACGACGCTGTTCATCTGCCCCAAACAAAAAACAAATAGAGGATTTAGCAGGCCAACTCAATCAATCATACTACAACCCTCCCGGCGCGTCTTTGCTCCATTCTCCACATCAAAGAGAATCGGAATCCCCCTCCCTCTCGCCTAGTTCTCGTCTCCAATCTTCTCGCTTTGACCGTCGACAAAGGAAGGGGAAGGATTAAAGAACCTAGTTGGACCCTGTCGTCGACGTCAGTCAGTCAGTCAGTCAACATGTCGACTTCACGTCTACGTTCACCTGCACCACCACCACCATCCCTTCCACCAAAACAAGACTTGACTGCCCGAAATTCAACTTCATACCTCAACATAGACTTTTCAAACCCTCCACCAATAGTATTGGACGAGGATCAGAAACTTGCTGCTGCACTTCGCGATACAGTTCGAATCTCACCAAGACCAAAATCTACACTCTTACCTGAAAACTCGTCGGCGTATCACTCGTCAAATCATACAGGAGGATCAAGGGGGAAATATACTTATTCCCAGAGTATACCCGATCTCGTCAGTCTTGGGAAACCTCAGCTGCCCTCAGCACGGATGGCAGAACAGAATAAAAATCCGTTCGAGGAGGATGAGGTGGAGCCGAGCGGAACTGGACGCGTTGGTCCACCAAAGCTCGCAGGTACCACTACCGTGACATCAAGAGGTATCGAGAATACTGCTACAACTCAGCCTTCAAGGCAGAAGTACAACCGGACATTGTCAAGGTGAGTACCGTTGCTTCACGAGTTTACTCCACTCGTTTCTTCCTTCCTCCTGATTATCGCTGTTCTCTTAACTTTTATCGCGTCCGATCCAACTCTAGATCTCTCCCCTCCCTATCATCCTCTCTCTACGGGCACCACGTTCGTGTGTCGGGCCACCGAAAGTGGGCCGCGGCTCGCCCTCAAAGGGTGTTGGCAGCACAAAGGATGCTTACTCCCCGACTCCCCACCCCAATATCTGACCCTTTATATCTTGGCTCTAACATCCCATCAATCATTCTCTTGAGATTGTTTCCTTCAGTTTCCACACTACGTCTATCATTGGGTGACTGTCATGCAACGACCAGCACTGATGAATGCTCTTCGCTTCAACCCCGATCCCCCACCACATCTTCCTCTCCCGAATGACTTATCTTCCCGCCCTTCCCGCCGTCCATACCGCAGTAACACCACCACCACCTCATCCTCGGCCAACCTTCTCGCACCGGCGTCTCCCGAGAGAAGCAAGATGAGGACGCGTCGATCCTTGTCGAGTGATTCTTATGGCCTCGATGCTGGTCAGAAAGAGGTAGCGGCTGGTCAACGTAAAACCGCCGAGGACAAAAAGGCGAGCAGGCACGCTGATGTCATTGACACATGGGATCCAACTGGTCTTGGAAGCGCAATGTGGCATCAGTGAGTCAAGACAGCGGTTATCGTCCACCGCGGCAAGATTCTGACAGTTCCAGTTCGGGACCGTATGATGCCGCTGCTCCATCGCGCAACACCAATCTTCCACCGAGCAAAGCTCCAATGCGTGCCTTTAACGGTGCACCTGTTCAATCTCCTCCGCGTGGACCTACAACTATCTCCTTGTCTTCTCCCCCAGTTCCCCCGAGTAAAGATCTTCCCGAAGGCAACGGACACAAGCGTGCTCAGTCGGCTATGCGTGCTCAAGCAACTCGGCGTCAGAGTGGCGGTCTTACCGGACAATACTCGACGAGTATGCCAGCCAGTGGAGGTTACTTTCCGGATCCTGATGAAGGGACAGACGATGCCAGCACAGCGAGGAGGGATAGACAAAAGCAGAGAGATGATAAGAGGAGAGCTCTCAAGGCTGCCTGGGGAACTGATATCCGTAAGTCCTCTGATCATATCGTCGTCGTTCCTTCTCAGAGCTGACCTTTCACAGCGGAACCGTTTGAAGACTTTGGAGGCTCACCTCTTGGCGATGAAATGGATCGTGAGTTCTGCGATGCTCCTTTGCTGCAAAGCTGAAAACCACAGTTACCGATGATATGTACTCGCCCGAAAGCCAAACTGCGCAGCTACCTGGTCGCCCGATGCGATCTCCTGGTCTTCGTATGGGACTCGGAGCGCGCACTCCATCGATCAAGGAGGAATCAAGCTCACCCACAGGTGACTTCCCACCACAGACGACTTACAGCCGTGGGGTTGCTCAGCCTCTACCTGGAGGTGGAGTCAAGAGGACAAAGTCGCTCATGCAGAAATTCAAAACCATGGTGCGTACACGATCAGGTTCAGTCGAATCTCAACCCGCTGTTCCATCTGTCTATGGCCGATCGGCAGATCGAAGTCACTCGATTTCAGCTGGCGGACAGCGACCTGCGATAAGTCCTGGTATTGGTCGGCCGGAAGGCCAGGCGGTTGTTGAAGAGGAACTGATGGATGAGATGGATGATGATAATCAGTTTGCGGATGCGAGAGAGGATGTGTTTGGGACTGCTACTGAGATGGGACAGTGGCAAGGCAGTCGTGGGGAGAGAAGAGCAATGTCTGAAGGAAGGCGGCGGTGAAGGGGATGATACTTGTGATCGGATGTGTGGAGGTGGCCGATGTGCGGCCCGTTGGATGTGCTATTTGGATCAATTGCCCTGCTTTCTGGCGTCGGACGCAAGGGTGGCGTTGTGGTTTCGAGCGACGGATGATAAAGCGCGATGTCTGCTGACATTGTCGTTTTTCTCCTTGATCCATCTTTGATCAAACGAAACATAGCGCGAGAGTCAGAATAAGCACGCCCGATCTTCTTCTCCCTATCAATCCCCACAGAACGAGACAACACCTCCATTATCGCCTACCTTCGAGCATCGTAAGCATCCCTTCTTCAACCGACAGCCGTCCGACCTAGCGTTGCCACCACCTCGCCACCCTCGTCAACCTGCGATGGAACCACCTTTACCTCAGATGGAAGAGATCGATGACCGTGGTGGACTGATGACGAGTGGGCCAGAAGGGAATGGGATTATGCTGGTTGAGTCTCCTAGCTCGAAAGCACGAGCCATCGAAGCCATGCATCGGGAACAAGATCATCAACGTCAACACGATCAATACCAACATGAACACCAAACCCAATTCCAACATGCGCCAGTGTCGAGTAGACCGATTGATAGAGTCAAGAGGTTACCTACACCGCCTGTCGCGCAGGTTATGCCTAATTTCAATGATCTCGTTGATCAGCCCAAGCGAGACGATGCTGGATTGAGAAGAAAGACATCGATGGTCAAGAAGTTTAGGGATAGGATTGGTAAGTAGTTTGAGGTGGGCAAGCGAGGAGTGGAATGAGTTTGGCGAATTAAAAAGAAGTTTCAGAGTCTGGCGGATGACGGATAGGAAGATGTGAAGATGGAAAGATGGCTCAGGTTGGGGAGGTAGTAGGTTATAGCGTGTGGACTATACAAATATCATCATGATGAGATGGAATAGACGTGTATCTTTCATCTCTCAGCCATAGCCTCAAGTTTGACTAGAGTAATTTCGTGAATGTACTCGTGATATGATCGACAATACATATAATCGGGTATACTGTAAGTCTCGGCTACAGAGATAATCCTATCGATACCACGGTTTGATTAGGTATACCGGCTAGGGTCACCTTCCGCCGTCAAAGGTAATAAATAGTAAGTGATGCATTGGAATATAAAGTTTCCGGCTTCCAATCTTTTGATCCTTACCGGCGGTAAGCTTGTTAAGGTTTACGAAAGTAATTGATTTGTCGTGAAAGTGTCCGTCGTCTTTTCTGTTTTGTTTTTTGTCTTTCGTTGTGTTAGGCCCTTTATTATTGCACCGATCTGGAATATCGTTGAAGGTCTTTCTGTATCATGCGGGTCAGAAGCTTCAGAACCAAGGGAACTAATGAGGTCGAGGAAAGATATTGCTTCTCCTTCTCTTTTCTTTCGGTTACCGGGTGTGTACTCTAGGTGATTGATTGGCTGCTAGTGGCGGAGAGTTGGCGGTGTTTGGACCCCCTCCCTCAAAGTTTTGCTCCGCTCCGCCTTGGTTATTCCGCAGAGTATCGACGATGGTGCTGGGGCCTCGTGTCGTTATGTATTATGTATTATAAGAAGAAGGGAAAAGACGACGTCAAGTGTCCTTTTCCCACACCCTCGAATTCAACCTTCAAAATCAAATCCCAGTCATCATAACCTTCTCATAGCTAAGCTTACTGGTTTCGTCGTCAAATCAACAGTGAGTTACTACAACACCAGCACCAGAGTTACCACAACACAACACCACCACCACCACCACCACCACCACCACCACCACCCCTTCCTCGTCCACCGAAAACATCACTAACTACAATCACAGTGCCAGGTGGTGGCGTTGCCCTACAGGCGACATCTGATCCTAATCGGGTAGAAGCCCCCGTCACGTTCAAAGCGTATATGCTCTGCGTCTTTGCTTCGTTCGGCGGTGTGTTTTTTGGCTACGACAGTGGATATATGAATGGCTGTCTCGGTGAGTCTCCGACCAATACCAACTCACTATCACTACGCCCTATTGGGCTGCTTTCACGCTGTGCTCAATACCACTAGCCATGCCATTCTTCATTCACACAATCACTGGCAAGCCTTACCCTCCCGACACCCCCAGTGCAGACTTTGCCATTCCTGCGTATCAACAATCACTCATCACTTCCATTCTCTCCGCTGGCACCTTTTTCGGAGCGATCATCGCTGGTGATCTGGCAGATTACTTTGGTCGTCGCATCACCATCGTCTCGGGTTGTGGGATCTTCATCGTTGGTTGTTGCTTGCAGACTGCTTCAGCTGGCCTTGGATTGGTATGTCTACTTTGACTTTCTGTCACTCCTCCTCCACGTCCCATCTCCCTGCCCCCCTCCCGTCCTCTCCTCCCCCGCGCGTCACTGAATAAGACTCCATCGTTGCAGAATTTACCGCTGACGAGGGGTATGTATAGTTAGTGGCGGGTCGACTTATCTCCGGCTTTGGAGTTGGTTTCATCTCGGCTATTATCATCCTCTACATGTCTGAAGTTGCACCACGCAAAGTCCGAGGTGCCATTGTCGCAGGCTACCAGGTAAGTCTCACGACCTGCGCTCGTGTAGGTATAAAGCTTAGCTGACTACGACATACTGTAGTTTTGCGTTACCATTGGTCTTCTACTTGCTTCATGCGTTGTATACGGAACTCAAAACCGCCGCGATTCTGGCTCGTACCGAATCCCGATAGGTGTCCAGTTCGCTTGGGCTCTCATCCTCGGTACTGGCCTTCTTCTTTCACCAGAATCACCACGGTGGTACGTGAAGCGAGGACGTATCGATGATGCTGCGACCTCTTTATCTCGTGTCCGTGGCCAACCGCGTAATTCTGCCTACATCCAAGAAGAGTTGGCAGAAATCATCGCGAATCATGAATATGAGTTGGAACTGATCCCAGCACACGGGTACCTTTCGTCCTGGGCTGTATGTTTTTCAGGCGGCTTGAGAAATCCTGCTTCTAACCTTCGCCGTACCATCCTTGGCACGAGTTTACAGGTAAGCGAGAAGTCTATAATACCAATCCAAATTCTATGAACAGTAAAGCATTACGATAATTGTTGACGAGGGAAAATAGATGATGCAGCAATGGACAGGGGTCAATTTTATCTTCTATTTCGGTACCGTTTTCTTCAAACACCTCGGAACAATACATAACCCTTTCCTCATCTCACTTATCACCACCCTCGTGAACGTCTGCTCGACGCCTATCTCCTTCTGGACCATTGAGCGATTCGGTCGTCGACCGCTGCTTATCTGGGGCGCTCGTGAGTTTGATCACCTTTGTTTATCTTTCCTCCTCTGCTGTTCTCCCCTCTTTCAGTAAGCCCCAGTGCGATGAAAGTTTCCGACACCTTTTTCATTTCGCCACTCCTTTCGCCACATTATCTCTCACCTTGGATCCATCCACTCATTTCATGTCATTCGCTGACATCTGATATCTGAAATGTCATTCGCTGACATCTGATATCTGAAAGTTGGCATGCTTATCTGCGAGTTCATTGCTGGTATCGTCGGAGTGACCCAGCCCAACAACGACAACGCCACCAAAGCCCAAATCTCCATGATCTGCATCTACATCTTCTTCTTCGCCTCTACGTGGGGACCGGGAGCGTGGGTATGCATCGGCGAGATTTTCCCGCTTCCCATTCGATCTCGCGGTGTAGGTCTATCAACCTCATCCAACTGGTTCTGGAACTGCATCATCACCGTCATTACACCTTACCTCGTCGGGACCGATAAGGCGAACCTAGGATCGAAAGTCTTCTTCATCTGGGGATCGACCTGCGTGTTGTGTTTCTTCTATGCCTATTTCCTCGTATGGGAGACCAAAGGACTTACACTCGAGCAAGTCGATCGAATGATGGAAGAGACCAATCCCCGGAACTCGGCGAGCTGGAAACCACATTCGACATACGCCAGCGAGATGGGTCTCACTCAGCAAGGTAAACTCCAATTTGGCATCGAACCACTCGACGAGCATTCGACAGCTGAGAAGGCTCAAGTAATCAATGATCATACGGGTCTTGGTACCGACAACTATATCGCTGGGATTTAATTGGTATTGAAAACTTGTTTGTTTATACGGGATATCATTATACGAGTCGCTCTCACTACTTTACTGCACGAGATTATTGTTCATAATATCTTGTTATATGCGCCTGGTCTGTAGTAATGAGAGGTCATTATATGATGATTTGTTTGCCATGCAGTAACAACATACCATAAACGCAGATAGTCTAATATCGTACAGGATCGATCAATCAATGGCTTGCTGCTCATCATGCCTTCTTCCTCACCTTCCCTTGATCATCAATTTCTCCGAAGCTCCGATGAGCACGTGCCATGTGTCGGCGGCGCCTTGAGGATGATCGACCAGACCGGGATCGACATATGATCCGTGTTAAATCCTCCGACGAGCTTAGCTCCATCTGGAATATTGCTCGCATGCGCGAAAAGATAAAAACAAAAAGGAAAACACCCGTTCCCCTCTATCACTGGACCGTTTATCCTGAAGCATACTTTCTCGATACATACATACCTATACTTACGATACAAACGTACATATATAACCATACAAACACACTTACCACCTTTGATATCTGACAAAAGACCCGAAATTGAAACTTTGAGCACTAACTCTCCCACTAGCCTCCAGAAAAAAAAGACTTCCGGGTACGTATACGCCTTGATTGGTGGTTTCAACCGGTGTACGGAATTCGATGATGATGGGATTATGGAGTATGAGTGGAGAGAGTCAGGACACTTTACGCGCGGAAAGAACCCCACCATTCTCCCTCCCCTTCACCTATTCCACCAGCCCCACCACCTGCTCCAAACTCAGTACCGCCTACACCTAATCCTAGTCCGCCTCCCGAACCAAAAGCAAATCCAAGTCCAAAGTCGAGTTCAGCATCAATTTCGCCGCCTCCACCGGCATCGTACCCGTATGCAAGACCCAGACTACCTCCACAGCCATATACCGGATTGGGTACTCTTGACGAAGCTCCAAGAAGACCAAGTGCGTTCATTGGGGTGTTGGACTGGGTCGGAGTGAGGGACGATACCGGTACTGGAGTGGTTTCGGGTCCTGGCGTGGACGAGACATTCGATACGAGTTGGAGACCTAGACCTTCTTGCTCGCGGTGATGAGAGTGAGTGTTTCGTGGAGTATGGGAGCTTGTCTGAGGTTGTGAATGAGATTGATGATGATGGCTGTGATGGGTTTTTTTCTCAACCTTGATAGTCGCTTCATGGGCGTGAGAGGCAGGTAGTGTATGCCGACGCGCTTTCTTACTGGGAGGAGAGATGGAAGCATGTGCAGTAGTGGCGGCTTTGGGTAGACCTTGGCGTAGACGAGGTGTTGGATCGAATACGCACGTAAGAGACCGACGAGTGCATCGATCGCATGGCTGCCCACCGAAGCACTAAGAAAAGTCAGCTTGGGTTCGCCTTATAGATGAGATGGAGATTGAGTGAAACCCCATTCAAGGAGGCAGATAAGGGTGGCGAAACATGACTTACCTTTGCTTTTCGCTGTCGACATTTCTCACACGCCTGAGCGGACCTCGATCGCTTCTCACGCAATTTGCCGTCTTTGCCCATCTTGAGCCTCTTGCCACCACTTTGTCCAGCTGAGAAAGACACCGAGTGCGGATGAAGCTTGTGTTTCGGTGTCTTGGGAACATACGCCTTTGCCTCTTCATCTTGCTTATCTTCATCGTCGTCTTCCTCTTCGTCCTCATCGTCTTCGTCTTCATCGTCGTCTTCATGCTTGAGGACGAGTGGCTCCGTGCGACTAGTGGCGCACAGTTCAGGAGCGGGACTAGCAGTGCGTTTTCGCCTCGTGGCAGGTTCCAACTCTGGCGAGGCGACTGTCGTCGGTGGTCCCAAGGACTCTGGGTGTGGGAAACCCAACAGCTCGGTTGGGGATAGGCACGGACCTGAGCTCGAAGTAGAGGTCGAAGCGAAGCCAGGATAGAGGTAGTTGTAGCCCATGATATTTGAAACATGCGGTGTATAGGGACTATAAGGCGAGGTCGACGGCGTGAGCAAAGAGTACGGATTCACTTGATATCCTGGGAAGCTGTGCATCGGGGTAGCAGGAGCAGCGAAGAGAGGTAGAGAGGCGATGTGTGGCTGCTGAGACTGGGAGAAACCAAAGTAAGGGAAGCTCAGTGGCGCTGGGGTGGTGGGCGACGCTGTCGAAGGATCATTGGACGATAATGGAGTCATGGAGAAAGAAGGAGAGTCAAGCTCTGGTAGGGGAAGATAAGGCTGATTAGACATGATGTTGTTGATGTCTTGGCGTTGTGGTTGTGGTTTACTATCGACTTGGTTGGTGATATACTTGGCTTCAAGGGTATAGTCAGTATCTGGAGGACGGTATAGCAGCTCTTGAAAGACTTACAGCACTTCAAACTTGAAACGATGATCGAGGTGGAGCCCAAAGAGCTGTGAGAAAGTCTGAATATATGTAGAGAGGTATGTGTGTGAAACGGGGGTCCGGCGAGCCAAGTTAGTCGGACCCAAAGTAGGAAAAGAAGGGGCCGAAGGTGGGAGCCCTAAGTCACTTGTGTTACTTGTATATACGCCGACTGGGTTATGGATATTTGCCCGAGAGTCAAAGACGAATTGAATTGTTTCCCAAGAAAGAGATGACGAAGAAAGCGAGGCTGGACCGTTAACACAGAATTCAACTAGTGCTCCGTGCTTTGCTTCGTGCTTCAGCAGATAATGGGTTCGTCACCGAGCAAAAGATTGCGAATATCCGTTGCCTTTCCTTTATTGAACACAGCAAGAAAATAATAAGGTACGAGGGAGTATGACTGTCGGAGATGTTGGGGCAGGGCAAAAGGTCAGGTGGACTTTGACCAGAGAAACAAGACAACAGACAGAAGCAGGAAAGAAGTGAGAGAAGGAGGGTTGGGAAAGCGATCAAGTTTAGATGATAGGTGGTGCTTGGGATCGAGGAGAGGAATATGCTTGAGGATCAAAAGTTAACCGAATGCCCAGAGGATACCGTAGAATAGGGTAATCGACGAGATACGGGGTAGTTTGTATGTTGGCAAATACAAGACCCCGTGATCGTCGGTCGTTGTTTCCCTATCAGAGCAGTTGGGCGTTTGTCTTGGTGTAGATCAGGTGTACGACGTTGATATCTCGCAGAAAAACAAGAAAGAAAATAGATAGGTACGACCCCTGCCCTCCTTCTTCTCTTCGTTCCCCTCCCCTCCGCCCTCTTGCGTTTGCCCGTTGCATCATCTATACAGGCTATACGCTGCGCTTTTTGGGGCCTGAACAGCGAGTGAGTGGAAACGTGTGCAGTCTTCCTATTCGGATGAATCACAAGCGGGCGCCAATCAGTTGTCAAAAAGTGTAATGATACGTATAGCTATCCTAATCTCTGTACCTTTTTTTCCTGTGCGCTCTCCCTAGGTAGTTTTTTTATTCTCTTTGATTTTCAACGGTCGTAGTCTCCCCGTGTGATCAATCTCAGGTACAAAAGCACGTTACGCAAGCCACAAAGACAGAGAAATAGTACGTAGCGCAACTCTATCGCTGTTTAAACTTTCGTCATCGTGGAAAATAAAATAAAAAAACTCCCTGCCAGGGAAGGAGGAGAACAAGATCCCATTAAAACGTTCCGACGGGAAAAGAATATATGCAGTCTTGGGGCTTGACAACGTACTCTTCTCCTCTTGGGACACCGAAATGTACCTGTTGCTGCCGGCATTTATTGTGGTTGGTAAAGGGTGCAATACAAATAAGCATCGTCTTGCGCAGGCTGTGACCTATTTCGGCTCCGTCGTCATCGCAGGTCGTCTGCCCCTCAAGCTCCCACCTCGGCGATGAGGGCTGCAATTCTCAAAAGTCCTTTTGTCTCTTGAGGATCCACTCTGTTTCACAGTCTCACAGTTTGACAATTTCCGGTGGAAGTGGAGATTGGCAAGACACCAAAGAAAATCAAGGTAGGACTAGCAACCGAGGGATGCATGGGAAGAAAATGAACGAAGTGAGACTGCCTGCGGCACCGGCTCTGGGTAGAACGAGAGTAGTCGTACAGTGTGATTTTTCAACTTGGGTGTGCGAAAGAAGTCACAGATCTCGAGATATTTCTCCCATCTACCCCGGCGGTCGGCATCCTCGGCGTCCTCTACCGAAACTTGGAGCAGAATAAACTGTCTTACGTCTTACATCAGATGATGACGTTCGGGTTGAAGACTCTGCAACTCTCAAGTTGAAAATTAACTGAACGAAGTACTCTTATCTCGGTCCCGGCAATGACAGCCTCCGAGACATCCCCATGTGCATACTCTTCTTTTTATTCGTACCTCTTACACATTTTTAATTCTCGGCTTGCGGGAAGTTAGTCAGCAGGTTAGAGATTGAACGGTGATAGGTAGGTTATTGTGATGGCGATTTCTGATTTAGAATTCTGGTTTTCAACTTGTTACCCCTGCCTAGAGAACCTAGAGGACCGCGTCGTCGCCTCGACGTAGACAAGGACAAAAGCACAACTGCGCAACTCACATTCTTGGTTTTGAGGTCTCGGTCATGCCCGGACGACGAATTCCCATATTCTGACTTGTAGATGTCGCATCCTGATTTTAGAGTTGGAGAGACAGACTCCCTTTTGTTCGGGTTCAGCATCGATGAATCTCTAGCCGAAAAACCC
Organism: Naematelia encephala; assembly: GCA_002105065.1. Classification (NCBI taxonomy): domain Eukaryota; kingdom Fungi; phylum Basidiomycota; class Tremellomycetes; order Tremellales; family Naemateliaceae; genus Naematelia; species Naematelia encephala. The sequence continues at coordinate 120,312 of MCFC01000040.1, forward strand.
CGAAGGTAAAATAGCCCACGTGTCTCGCTCGAGATTTGTCCTATCAGTCCCGTGACGATTGCTACAGGTGTATCACGAGGTAAGAAAGTTGATTGCCTCATGACACAACGGACTCGAGAACACCTGATACGAGCTCGCAATCAGGAAGCCAAGAGAATCACACGTCATGTCATGATATCATATCAGTACCTGAGTCTGTGTGAAATGTACTAGAGTCAGTCGAAAATTCTCAGCTGCCTGGCAGACGGTCTTTTGTATGCAAATTCTTGGTATGTTCGTCGCCGTGATATCTTTTGAGGAGACAGGTATTCCAATGTATCAGACACGTCATGTCATGTCGTTTGGGGGAACCCACCAACCGGTAAGTTCAATCGTTTAAGAGGTTCGCTTGGACGTTGGGGACGCGACCTAATCGAGCCACGTGGCAAAATCAAGAGATTTGCCTCGTGGGGCCTATGAGATCGGGATGACGCCTCTCTTGGTGGAATTTGAGTTGGAGTTTGGCGAGAGGAAAGCAATATAAATAATGCAGACCAGTGGAGCATAACATTGACATTACATCTGCTCTGCATATCATTCAAAGTAGACAAAGGTCTCTAGCACTGACTCTGTCTTGACCGTCTTGGAATACAATAGCGATATACACGCGCTGTGAGTACTTTCCATGATCTGATCTGGGGGTCCTGCGGTCTTGATTATGATCGTGCTGTATCATTGCGCTTGCTTCTTTCTACGTTGACACTTGTCCTTCCTCTTCTTCTCCTTCCCTTGCACTTCCCTACTCTTCCTGCTGTTACTCGCATACTCTTCATGAATACAAGCTCATATATGCAGCTCCTTGCCCAGCCCCTCTTGAAAACTTTTACAAAGTACGTCTACTGATATCCCGACGGTTGGTCCCACAAGACTGACTATCCCAGCAGTAAGACAACATGTCGGCCCTGCGCCCCACATTCTTGCGTTCAGCTCCGCGCCTAGCTTCGCGACCCCTCTCCACCCTCTCTATCGCTCGTCCCGCTCCACTACCCAGACTCACCGCCCCTACTACTGGACTACGATACCTCCAAACCTCCCAGCCGGCTTTGATTGGCGCATCAAAGGCAGTGGGAGATGGAGGGAACGAAGAAGCTCCTCATTCGGGTATCAACGTCGACAAGTCGATCCGTATGGACACGTGAGTGCACCCCTTGTCATTGCTTCTTCTTCTCGTCCGGTGTACCTGTTGCTGATGTGAGGTGTTCCCTTTTTGTTTGTCTTCTCAACCTCGCTTCTCAAATATTGCGCTTCTGCATTCCCCGTGTCCTTCTCGGTCTCGATTACCATTAACCACCTCCTTTGCTGGACCACCTCGCACGGTTCTTCTCCCCCTTTCTTCGATTCCCATCAAACCCCTCCTTGATGGTCGCCTCTTGAACCCCTTTTCTTATACCTCTATACTACGGGGGCCGGCGGCGCCGTTCATTCCATCGCATCCCTTTATCCCCTTTCTACAATACATTTCCGAATTGGGCTCGGCTCTTCCTCTTCGGGATACACGACCCCCTTCTTTGGCTCTCTCGGACACGTTCGTTTCATCTGCCTGGCCCCGCTCCTTCAAACGTCTGGGCCCCTCCTCTCACCCCGACGTCACTACATTGAAATTTCTATAATCTCGCTCTTATTTGTGAAATCTCTTACCTCTTGCTGTCGCCCATACTGTTTCCCGACTCTGCTTAACCTACCCGACCTCATCTCTACTTCACCGTCCACCCTCTTCCGGACGTTATCGCCACGATCCTGGCCCACACAACTCTGAACCTAATACGCCTCCCTCTTCACTCACAACCCCTTGCTGGTATCTGATATTTGCCGCACCAACTCATCCCTTTGTTCTGGCCAACGTGTCAACTCTATCGGGCTCGACGGTGACCACGGAAATCTCCTTCAAACAACCCTTTCATCCCTTCTCCTCCACATCATCTCCTTTGTACCTCCGCATCGGCTCTCATCCCGACGTCGCCCGGTCGATCTTATCCGCGCATCTCTGCCTTTGTCTGTGACGATTGGCCCGCACACTTAAATTCCCTCACCATCCTCTCCAAAAACTCGAACGCTCAAACTTTCTATCCCTCGCGGAAATACAAACTCTGTTGAATGTCTGGCTGCTGTTGCTACATACCTTGGTAACGACGACATCGACTGACTTGGTTTGGCCTTCAACATGCACCCAAATCTTCGGGCAACTCCCACGCTATCGTGTGCTCGACCAATTTCTGCCCGGATACCAAAATTTCGCCCATCGCCTGTTCTCTTCGCTCGCGGTCCCCATAATGCTCGCTTCCTCACTTGCGCCACTCGGCCAATACTCCCCGCCATCACTTCACGCAATGCCCTCGCACATGTTGACCCATTTCTGCTCACCTCGCGAAAAATCGCTACCACTGCCTCTTTGCCGGACGCAATGTTCAGTGCTCCGCCTCCCGAGCCTGGAGCCGATTTCAACGTGTGCATGATCGGTGCTGGAGTGAGTATTTCAGTTATGACGATGTTCTTCGCTGATTTACCTAGAACATCATGTTCGGGTCAGATGAAGGGCCTTGGAAGTGAGCAACACCCTGAGTCGCCCTTACTATCTCACTGATCTTGCCAGTCACTCTTTCCGACTTGAGCACAAGCTCGGTACCCGACTCAAGGTCGTGGCGCTCATTGATCCCTCTATCGCTCGTGCTGAGCGGGTACTCGAGGGAAAGAGACAGTCTTTCGTCGAGTCAGCCTATCGTGACACCAAAGTGTTCAAGACAATTGAGGACTATCACGCCTTCGTCAAATCTAGCGCTTCTCCCGATCCTCAGTGAGCTCACTCCGCATACTTCCAAGCGATTGAAGCTGATACGCGACAGTGCGATCGTTGTAGGCAGTCCGCCCGCTTATCGAGGAGGCTTGACCAAAGGAAGCGATCTCGAAATTAACTTAATCCACCTCTTCCCAAAAACCGCCTACTTCATCGAAAAGGTCAGCCTCATATCGCTCCTCCATCCGGCGGAAAGCTGACGCACCAGTAGCCCGTTGGTACTGGCACCGTCGAGGCCGCCAAGGAAGTCACTCAGCGCTTGATCCAGAACGGCAATATCGTCTCTGTTGGATATATGCTGCGGTACCTTCGATGTGTGCAGAAGATGAAGCAGATCATCCACGAGAACCAACTGACTATCATGGCCACTAATGCACGATATGTGAGCTCTAATGAAATCCGTTCTCGACGGTGCTTATGGTTTCCAGTCTGCTGCATACGAGGCGATCGCAAAGCCCGCATGGTGAGATTATCGGCACAAGGATAGTCCGCTGAGCTCACCTTTCTTAGGTGGAATAAGGCTATTGATATGGGACCGGTCATCGAGCAGGGCACTCACTTTTGCGACTTGTCGCGTTACTTTGGTGGCGATGTCGACATCAACAGTGTTGTGTAAGTTGGCAGTTGATATTTGCGGATTCAGCTGATATTCTCAGCGCTCGATCAGTCGAGTTCTACGAAGAGCCTGGCAAGCTGAGCAAGATTCCCATCGATGAAAACAAGATTCCCGAGGAGCTCCGTATTCCTCGTCTCACCTCTGCAATCTGGTACGGTACCCGTTTTGGCGATATCGGATCAAATTAACTCTAGAATAGGAAATACGAGAACGGTGCGGTCGGCTCCTTCACCCACGCTGTCGCTCTTCAGGGTCATGCATACGCTTGCGAGCTTGAACTTTGGGCGGATGGATATCACATGCGTCTCGTGGACCCTTACCAAGCTCCTACCCTTTACGTCCGGTAAGTTGAAGATTATACGCTACTGGCCCAGCACTGAATGTCTTTCTGCAGACGACCGGGCGACGATCACGAAGAACGCTTTATCTTCAATGACGATGACCCGTTCTTTTCAGAGATGTCGTCCTTCATTGATTGCATTGAAGGTGGTCCTAATCCCCACATCCTGTCGTCCTTCGAAGATGCCGTGAGTAGTTGCTGTTCAATTCTGTCTGCTCGTAGATTACTGACCATCTTGTAGACCAAGACGTACGAACTTACGTGGGCGATCCGACTTGCTTCTGAAGCTGCTCGAGCGCCGCTTCCGAGCCGGAGTTGAATAATGAGTTTTTGAATAATTGAACGTATCAAAGAGAGCATTGTAGATAGCATGGACTTTGCAGTGTGCTTTTGATGGCTGAGATATTTTTTTGCATGCGTGATGTGCTCTGGAGTCTGGATCTGCCTCTTGAGAATCACAGAGAGAGTTCTGATCCTCCCACCGTGATTAATCTGGTTCCGTTTTTAGCGGGCACCGGATTCTCGGTGTAGTTGTCTCAGCCTCGCTTATTAGTGAAAGAAGGTCGAGTCAATTGAGCTTTTCACTTATCTCACTTTGACACCCTGCTAATCGGTTACAAGGCGGATATCTCGATAGCAATTCAGATAATCAAGATGCACACGAAACACCACTAAAGTGGAGGCTATCGCTTTCTCTCAACTTGTCAAATACTCTACCCTCCCTCGTTTCTTTTTCTCCGTACTCCTGCTGGCTGGCAGGTCTCTCCCCCATCTGGCCCGTCATGCTAGTCGACTCTATATCCCGTGAAGGTGTGGCGAATTTCTTAGGGTATCTGAGTATAGCATGTTGGTTATGTGCCCAATTCCCACAGGTAGTGAAGAATATCGCACTTCAGTCGTGTGACGGTCTCGCTCTGCCTTTTCTCCTTAATTGGTTATTTGGTATGTCCTGTCCTGTCCCTCTCTCCGAGCGTGATGACTTTGTAATTTCATGTGCTGATGAGACTCTTAGGGGATATAACAAACTTGATTGGTTGTGTACTTACAGATCAACTACCATTCCAGGTAAATCTTCTTTCTTTCCTTCATCCCTTTCTCTTCTTAATGTACTGTCATCTTTTCTCTTGAGATTTAGAGGCTGAAATGGAAATGAATAATAGACATACCTCGCTGCATATTTCTGCGTGGTAGACTTCTCCCTCCTAGCTCAATTCTTCTATTATCGCTCTTTACAACTAAAATCCACCACACAACCTCCATCAACAACAACACACGAAACGACCCCGCGAGTATCACATTATTATACGGCAACACCATCAATCCATCAATCTCTGATCCTTCCTCCTCAACACACATCACATACTTCCCCTAGATCACGATCGACTTCTCATCCAGGTAAATCTATATCTACTCTTCCCCCTTCTTCCACCCTACCTCTTTCTTCTGGTCTACCTCCTTCTACTGCTCTACCTGGGTTTTCCACTCTACCTCCTTCTGCGGGTAAACGAAAGAGACCTTCACCGTGGTCCAGCAATACCCCATTAGCCTCCCCAAGTGCTTTGGTCGATAATTCTTATGCTGCGATATACGAAGCTGCATTAGATGTTGCTCGAGCCGCTGAACGTGCTGGATCGAAACACCGTCGACTAAGTCGTCAAGCTACCGATGATACTATTGTTACTCAAACACAAGCACAAGGGCAGGGGATGACTGAATCGTTTCATTCTGAAATGAGCGCGAGTAGTGGTCGTTTGAGTGTTGATGGTCGAGGCCGTACACTTGCTCGAATAGCCGATGTTGTCGCTCTCGCTCCTACTCCACCAGACGAAGAAGATGAGGATGACCAAGAACGTCAACTTGGACAGCAAGAGATGGTCATGCGGCAAGCACCGAGAAGCAAGAGTAGGAGTTTGAGTCTGGTCAGAGGAAGTGGAGGGAGAGGTACAGGAAGAAGAGCGGCTGGAGTCGCCTTTATGAGTTTGGGTCTCTTGGTCTCTTGGAGTAAATTCGATGGACGGCCATACGGTTATGGCAATGAAGGAGGTCATGGGGTTGTGTTGGGAGGGAAATTAGAACGACGAGGTACCTGGCCAGCAACAAGATATCCTCAACCTTTCATGGCCACTACACCGAAATCTCCTCAACCCATGTACCTATTCTTCGATATACCACCAACATCATCTTCCGAGAAGAATGATGGTCCACATTCTCATCCAGACGAACCTCCATCATTCCAACGTGTCATTGGTCGTATCTCTGCGTGGACATGTACGACATTATACCTTACTTCTCGTCTTCCTCAAATATGGAAAAACGTGAGTCTCATCGCTGTTAGCACCTAGTCGTGGCGTCTGAGTTGGACATGAACTAATCTCATTTGAACAGTTTAATCGTAAATCCATCGAAGGACTATCGATTCTCCTGTTCGTCTTTGCTTTCATGGGTAATTTGACCTATGTCATTTCGATCCTGCTCAACCCGACCGGTAATGGTGATCCCACTGAATCCGCCCATTATCTACTTGAGGCATTACCGTGAGTTGGCTGTCTCGTCTTAACGTTGGAACTGGGGCGAGCTGACGGACCACTTTTCTTCTACCAGGTATTTGCTAGGTTCAGGCGGAACACTCATCTTTGACCTGACTATAATGATGCAATCATTCATCTATGGCTCATCCCCTCCAATCCCTTCTACGCCCCTCGATCGCCCTTCACGGAAACACTATGGAGTATCTCGAAGGCGATACCGACACCTGGAAGATGGACGTGGTATATCAGCTTCAAGCGAAAGACAGCCATTGTTATCGGGACACATTATCACGTCGGCCAGACAGCGGAGTCTGAGTCCCGACGTGTCTCTGATCAGAGGGAAGAGGAAGGGAGGTGGTGCGTTGGGATTGATGCCTGCTCCGGAGGAGGAGGAGCGGAGTACGCAGGGATTGAAGGGGGATGATGGGGCTGGTTAGATCAGTAGACATTAGATCGTTAAGATTGATTGATACAGGTATTTGGGAGTTTGATGTGTGATAGTTTACTGTCCAACGTCGTCAAGGGATTTTGATGCGACGCTTTTCTTGCAGAACATCACTAGGGAGTTAGTCGATAAGTCACCACAACACAGGTTTCAATCGGTCTTGGGGAGTAGGACGTGGCCGTCATGGTGTGGAGTAAGACGTTGCTTTTGGTCTTGGTGAAGTAAGTCGCTGTTATGTTGTGAATTACTATAAGGATGGCTGTGAATGATTGGAGTGGACAGTCGGTACATCTTTGTTACAGAACAACTGGTACTCTACTCGTCTAAGGGAACGTGGTACAACTAAGCTCTGATTTCGAAAGTGAGCTTTGCTATAAAACAAGTATGATACAAATCTAGAGGGATATTGGAATCTGCCTAGCACGCAACAAACATGTCTGTACTGTTTTTGCGAGTGACACTAGACATTCCTCACAATGTCCTCCTCTTAGATCCATAATCAACAATTCTTCCAAACCACTATCAGCCTTCAATGCCTGCTTGACCTCTTTACACCTGTTATTCCACACCTGCTCGATCCTACCTCTTCTTTCACAAGTCATTGCGTGTCCATCATCTTGTATCGGTGTTGTGAGTATATCATTCATTGCCTCGATTCTGCGGCTATACAATTCTTCAAGTCGAGTTGATCCTGCTTTACCCATAAGTGTTCGAAGTTGACCAGTCCATTCTGAAGGAGGGATAGATAGAGTCGAAGAACTCGTGGTTGCCAATACCGCCAGATCTTGGAATTTAAAATAGCTAGCCAAGGCATATACGTCTAATCCTTGCCCTTGGTTGATGAAATCAACTAGACGAGCTCGACATAGGTTTATAGCTTTGGAAGCTTGATAGCCCATGGCAGCACGGATGACTTGACTGGTCATTTCGAGTGTAGGTAAAGCTTCTTCAACAGAGAGAGTCAGTGGCATATTGTTGTTGTTGGTGGTGGTAGTGGTCATGGTTGGGGTGTTTCGAGGATAGAGGACATGTAAAAGTGAAAGAAGGACCGGTGAAGTCTCGGGAACAGACCAGGTATAAGGTGATGTCGTCGGAGTAGGCGCAGACACTGGACGGTTTGGTTTAGGCGGAACAGGTGGACCACTAAGTTGGTTTTGCGTTCGGGGTGGAGGTGGGAGTTGAGAGAGATCATGAGTCAGAGTAAGAGTAGGAGTGGGAGAAGTACCGGTACGAAGTGAAGTGAGGAACTTGGGCAGACAGATAAGATTGTTCAATACGCCACTCGTAGTGTTGTTGCTGGATTGGATGGGCTGGTCGGGAAACGCAGGATGGGGAGGACCACGTAGAGGATCTCTACCTTCAAGTCGCCATACTGGGACGAAACCATAACTAGATCGTACCGTTAGCCCTCTGGAACATTTGAATCATAAACGAGTATATATGGGAGAGTATCAAGAATATAGGACGAGGAAGGGTTAAAGGAAAGGCTTTATCAAAGGAAAATCTTTAATTCATGGAGAACAAGGGAGGAGGAATGGAGAGTAGAGTATGAGGAGGATGGAGGAAGGGAGTTTGTAGTGGTTACTATGCATGAGACGAGATGATGACCACTCACTAAATATGGAAAAATACAGTCTCAGCTTCAAGTACAGTCCGATGTACCAAGAACCTCTTCCCATCCGCACTGATGAGTTCTATATTACCGTGTCTACCATTCAAGATAGGAGCAAAGTCGTATGTGTCGTCATCATCGCGGTATGGTAAGGCGGAATATGCTGGTGGGGGAGGAGAGGTCGGAAGGTTTGGACTTAGAAGTGGTGCTTTTTCATCTTCGTATTCGTATTCCATCTTTTCTTTTCCGTCTTTTTTGTCGCCGCTCTGAGTCTTGTTGTTATGCCTGAGCAAAGTTTAGATGCGTTGTTCGTTGGATAAAAACCAGTTTATGGCTTTATAAGAATAGTCACTGACCCTTCTTGAGGTTTTTTTCTTGTTAAAAAAGACCAACCTCACTCACCCACTCCTCTTTATCCTTCCAAAGAGACAAAGAGAAAACCAAGGAGTGACGCAGCCCCTTTGTATATCCTCTTTCTTAGCATTTTCGCCCTTTGTGTTTCTCCTTCAGTGCAAGCTCGCCCTTTGTAGGCTATCTCCTAGTGATACTCGCCCTTTGTATCTCTCCTCACACTCCTACGGCAGTTTAGCTCACCCTTTGTAGCCTCACTCCTTCTGTTCAGTGTTCGACCTTTTGCCCAAAGTGCTGGACTATACAAAGGAGGTTTACCTTGTTCGGGTTCTACGATTTCGGGCGAAAGGTCGAAAAAGGAGAGTCGTCGTGCTGAGGATTGTTACGAGAAAGGATGAGCAGAACGAGCATGACAAGAGGCTGTCTCGGTGACGGCTATCTCGGTCAGGTCAAACTCGAAACAAAGACAGAAACAGTTTATGAAAGACAGAACAACGAACGATGAACAAAGATCAGGAGAAATGCAGGGGTGGGTGAGTGTGGGATACAAGAAATGTATTCGGGAGGAGAGTAAGTGCGTCATCTGAAGACGACAGTGAGAGCTAGATGTCTGCTTCGAGTCACTGATTCGTAAGCTTTCGACCAGTTGTTGTATTCATCAACGGGAGGGAAAATTGTCAGTCCATAATAGTTGCCCTTGCCGCCGAACAACCTCAGGGTCTCTCTTGCAGACGAATGGTCAGTTAGGTGCGCGAATTATAGCTCTGGCGAGCTTGCATGTAATGTAGGGATGAAGCGAACGCAAATACAGTGAAACACAGACACACAGACATCATGTACACACACTCTTTCCTGCCTCATTCGACCTTGTGCCTCCTCGTCTTCTTATTTGCCTCTTCTCTCGTCATCTGGGTTCCTAACAGGCTGTCCCAGGTTATACTACCAGACATGAGCATTTGAATCTCGGTACGGCAAGTGGAGGAAGAATATTATGACTCACAAGAATGGTTGACTGAAATTTGCCTTTATGCCGTAACTCTGATGATGGATATCGTGGTAATCGGCGTTATTGGCGAAGAACAGCTGACAAGGGTCCCACCAGATCTTGTATCCACAATGATCGTCGATGGTCTTGACTGAGCTGACAGCGAAGAGGAGGATGGCCTGACGCATAGTCATGAGGGATACTGCTTCTGCGACGGTCGCGCCGAGTGTGTCGAGAAGGAACCCCTCGACAGGGTGGTTGTACAATGCACCAAATGCGTAGGGGACATACAGTCGGTGGTGGACGCTGTGGAAATGGCGATAGAGGAAGCGTGACGAGTGCATCAATCGGTGTAGAAAGTACTGCCATGTGTCGATGATGAAGCTGACTGAATCAGCACGTAGCTCAAGCATGAAACTAAGCGATCGACCTACCAGGCAAGGAAGAACTGTGCTCCGGGAATGCCCCACCAATATATCCAGCGTACAAGCGCCTCTCCATGTGATTTCAATAACGCTTCTCCAGTCCGTTGTCCCAGCACAAGCAGAACAGCATCGGCAACCCAAGGAGCATACTGGGTCATTGCGGCCATGTGATCCTTGTACACCTCTCGTTGAAGAATCACCTCATCGTCTTCAAACCACCAAATGCCCAAAACAGTCTGCACGACCTGTTGCCACAGCACGGCACGTATGACCTGGTGCACTGTCGCTTTGTTGCGTGAGATGACTTCTGGTGATTCGTGCAGCCGGCGTTTCTCAAAGTATGGGATTTTTGCCTCGTCGAGAGCGTGGAAGGCGACAGAAACTACCCAGTAGATGATGATTGGCGTAGCAAGGGAAAGGTATTTGTCAGAGATGAATGGCAGGAGAGAAGGACGGGTCGTATGGTAGAATGGCGGATGGAGGGCTGTGGGCGTTATGTTACTGAGGAGAGTAGAGTTGAGTGGTTGGTGAAGTTTCTCCAGAGAGAATGAGAACGGTAGCATGGATGACATTGCAAGGGGGAAAAGTTGAAAAGGTGAAATCGAAGGGTTGGAGAGGTTGATAAATCTAGATCGGGCAGGCGGGGAGAGCAAAGTGGCGAGCCGGGCCTACGGGGTCAAAGGTGTTGAAAGGAACGTCAAAGACAGTGAGGGTTGTTGAACCACTTATAGCTGGGTGAGAAATGACGGGAACAGGATGCAGTCTACTAGGATCGGGGGGGAGAGTATGGAGGAGAACGAGGAGGATGAAGAAATAAGAAGAAAGCGATGTGAAGAGAGTGGAGTTTTTCTTTGTGACCGAGGACAAACAAAAATCGGAGAGCTACGGGATCCGGAAACAAACTCAGGCACTCCTTACGTAATAATATGGCTGTCGCATCTATCACTCAAAACCAACAATGTTCTTGTACATTATCGTTGTCTAGTTCCTCAACCATCAACGCGATCGAGTGGACGAGTCACAGTGTATCATTAGGTGAGTCATCCCGCAATGATGTGTAAATAGTAAAAGGTGTGAGCCCTTTGCATCTTTTTTCCGTCGTTTCTACAACTGTCATACCCTGGGGGACGTTCAACGCATTCATCGACCTTTTTCCACGATTAACAGAGGACGGAGTAAAGGCGGGACGTACATCTTTCAATTCACTTTGATGTGCCCGGGACATAGAGCTTCCCTCTCAGAGATCTTGTCAGAGGGAAAATGGGAATACCCAAAAGGCTAAAGGCTCGGGCGTACATTTTTTATTCTTTCCTTCACTTCTCCCCTCTTCTCTTACCTCGGTTCGGGAGAGGGGCGGTATCGTAGGTTTCAAGGCCTGTCTTTCCTATTTCCTACAGTGTACAATAGGAGGAAAGAGGAACCTTTTTGATATACATTTAAAACCAGGCGCCGAATCAGCTCTTCTCCTGGAGATCAATAGGAGAAATGAGCGAGGATTGGCGCCTATATCTCACCCCACCCATCCACCCACCAACTCACACACACTCTTTCTTTCTTCTTTCAGTACATGTCGTTTACGGCGTGGACTCGGGAGAATAGAAAAGTGTAAAACCTCTGTTGGGTATGACAGTGAAGCGCAGGTTCAGGAGCTTAGGGCTAGGATCGCGATATTTGGAGAAAAGAGCCTTCGGTCCACTGAGCGGGATGAGAGCTGATACTAATAGGTCGGCTTGGACAGCTTCAAATGAATTCTGCAGTAGATATCAGCTATATGGATTTGGTTCAAGAGAGTGGATAGTCAAGTCTCCTCGGCAGCTCGTCGTCGTGCCCTGTGTCGTTGAACGAAATCTCAAACAGTATGCATGATATATCGACAGACAAGTAGAAAAATTCACAGAAAAATGTATCGCACCCAGCGAAAACTCGCCACCACTTGTGCTCAGCTGGGTGAAGGAGTCGATCCTCCTCCTCCGTCGACTCCGTTGGTTCCGTTACCGTTAGTGGTTCCGTTCGTGGTTGTTCTGCTGCCTCCCGACCCCTCTTGATTGTGATTCGTTGTTGGATTGTTGGCTATCGAGTCCCCAGGAGTCGGTGTTGGATTGTTCATTGAGGCTGCTGTGAACACTGTCGGTGGAGTACCGATGAGTAAGCCGAAGAGGGTAATTCTCCATCTTGTCGTCCGGGCGGCCTGAAGCGAGGAAGACTGTCGATCGGAGTGATTGGAGACGTTCAGATTGTTGGAGTTGTTGGTGTTGATGGCGTTGTTGGGGACGATGGCGTTGTTGAGGTTGGTGTCCGACATTGCTGCTCAACGAGTATCAAGGTGATCAGTAACAGGAGCTGTGTATGTGAGGGATTGTGCAAACAATGGGTTCGATTGTCGGGGGAACAACAAAGTGGCGACAGGGATGCTTTTACTCTTGTTCTCCAAAAAGCTACTACCACATTCTTTCTCATCTGAAGACGACCAGATTCGTCAATCGAAGACGAGATTTCATCATTTGAAGGCCCTATTCGCAATACTCGCTTGCACAACTGGTGATTCTCAGATGCAAAACTTCTTGTTACGAGACGGAGACTAAAATTGGTCAAGACTGGCCAGTCCATTCAAACTCTACCTTCTGCTCAGCTCACGATCATTGTGAGTCGGGGTAAACTCGTTAGTTCATCGTCTTGGTACTACAAGACGTTGGGTGGCAAAATTTCGAATCAAATGCATGATACTGTATGTACACAGACGAAAGACGAATGAAACATATACTTCAAATTGGATCCACACCCAACACGATCACGTCAGATTGGATTGGTTCAATGATGATTGCTGGCTACTGGATAGAAGATGGGCATTGCGTTCAGCTGCGGGAGAGGTGAGCTTTGAGTCGTTGGTGCATTGGATACGGAGGGATGAGTTGTGGAATGTGCCGAAGTCCCATTGACCATGGTCGAGGTAGTACTGCTCGTGCTGGAACCATTGTGAGCTGACGGCTGACTGGGAGTTTGGTTGCCAGAGGACGCAGTAGGATCTGTGGCTGTATCCACCGATGAATTGTGAGTGGGTTGGGCGGACATCTTTCTCGATCAGTATCAAAGGATAATCAGCAGGAGTAGCAGTAGCAGGAGTTGTAGGGGTGGTAACAGTGGTTTAGGGAGTATGGGAGTGAAGTCGGATTGATGATGATTCATTCAGAAAACAAAGTGGCGACTGCAGTGCTTTATACAGTACAGTAACCCTGATGTTCTAAAGAGCATTCGCCATTCGAAGACCTCTTTGTGATTCTGAAGCACCACTGGTGATCCTCTTTTCATTGACTTTCTCAGTCTTTTGTCATGCCACCCCTGTCCAGTTTGCAATCGCCGTGATTCCGGGTGGCCGTGATGCCGGGTAGAGTCAGAAGGAGTGAAGTATTCAATCTCGCTAGTTCATCCGTTGAGCTATGAGGCGCTGAAATGTGAACTCTCAAACCGTATCCATATGCATCGTATACAAGCAGCCATAATGAGAAAATGAAAAAATGAAAAAAAAGTAAAAATTCACAGCAAATTGAATCTCACCCAGCTCTAAATCGAATCTCACCCAACTCAAATTCGAATCCACTCACTTTGCTCGATTGCCTGTGGTGCTGGCGACTGTTCCGTTGGTCGTCGGTGTGCTGTTTGGGTTGCTGTGTTTTGCCGAGTTTGGAGGGACTCGCAGGCTCCCATCGTCGATCGTGCGAAGCGAGGGATGCAGAGATTCATTTCCCGGAGGAACTTCCGAAACACTTTCCCGAGAAGATGCCAAACCAGTGGCCGCCGATCCCGTCGCCCGCAGGAGTACTGTCAAAACTCGAGTAAGCTGCGTTAGATCATTTTCGCCGAATTCACTGTGCGAGGCCGTAGGAGGGGTTGTTGCGGGTGTCGTTCTTGCTGAACATTCGGACCCAGAAGACGAGTCATACCCGTTCTCCATTCCTTGTCAATTTGTATCAAGATGATCAGTAGTTGTTGTTGTTGTGTATGTGAGGGATGGATGCGCAATGCGAGGGGTTGGAGTCGAGACGAGTGGTTGATTGGTAAGAGGGGAAAGTGGCGAGACGGGGTACATATATACCTGTTTCCAAAACCAGGTGACCAAGAACCATATTCGCCATTCGAAGACCACTTGTACTTCTTGAGCACGCAATCGGCGATTTCCCCATCCTGACCTCTGCACAGGCATACATTGACCTTCTGAAAGAAGACGCCGTCCTTCTTAAAGTGAAACTTGCTCGGTTTTCAATCGCATGATTCAGGGAAAGATCGTGCATAATTTCGTTAACATGTCGTCGTCTGTGATCATTATCGTGACTATCCTTCTCAACCGATATCCAGTCATATCCAGTTCAATAAAGTCCTCATGTGGCCTTGGCCTTTCGAACCGGAAGGAACTTGATTGGGTGTTTTCGTAAATATGGCCAAGGTGGAACTGCAGCCTAAGAAATGACCCGTGAGTATTAGTCTGATATTCGGTGACCTTGGTCTGGAATTTACCAGGAGAAGGACGAGAAGGCCTGCAGAAAAGACCTCTAGAGCAACAATCACCGAGCTTGTCAGGTATGAGACGATAAAGGAGATAGCCTGGGATGATGAATCAGCTTCCGGGTCAAACGCCGGACAAAAAGATGAAGACTTGCTGTGATGAGGATGAAGAATGTCTGGGAATAAGTCTCGACTTGATGTTGAGAGTATGGATCCTTTGTGAGATGTCAGTGTTTGATATGTTGGTTGTTCAATGTAGAAATGCGCTAACTATTCGACCTTCTAGCCAGATTTGAACAGGTTGAGGTAGATAGTCCATATTTGCAGATGCGAGATTATCAAGTACGAGTACAAATATTGAACTCGAGATGTATAAAGTCAGACACGTCGCGAGATGAGGAGAGATGGCGTTAGGGAAAAGTGCCACACTCGATTCGAGGTCGTATTGCCGAGTGCGGTAAGTTTACCCGAATGGGATTCGATCCCCTAATCAGGGAGGTTTATATGACTGTGCAGTTGCCGTGAGCGTGTGTTCGAGCTTAGGACTGACGTCACTTGCACTTGCCCACTGTGGCTTTATTTCCCCTATCGGTCCGGCTTTGGAGCCCTTTTCCTCTCCCGTCCAATCGTTCACCCACCCCCGATTTCCTTTCTCTCCTGCCACCCTCTATCCTGCCTCATTCATCTTCCTATCCTCCTCTTTACCGACCAACGTCATTCTTCCCACCATCTCATTCTCTCTCTCTCTTGTCTTTTACAAAAAGGCTGTAGCAGAGGAGAACTAAATAGCTTGTCTCTCTCATCAACACACTCACACACACATAATCAATTCTTCAACTCTTACTTCCGTCTTCACATCTCAAACGCTGCGATCCTTCCTCGCGGCAAACCCCTAATAGTCGCTAACCCCGGCTACCAATTCTCAAAACGGCGTCTGAAGCTATCCAACTCGGCCTAGTAGGCCTGTTGAGCCGGCCGATCATCCAAGCAGTCTATCCCGAAGAGCAGCTCGCCGCTCCAGATACTACCGACTCTCCGTCCGACTCTGGCCCAGACACAGAGATCGTATCTCCCATCGCATCCACACTTGCATCACCAACTTCTCCAGGTCGGCCTATCGCTTTCCCAGTTGACAAAGAGTCAAGTAGCACGCCATCGCTCGCCGTAGATCAACCAAAGATCTCCAACGCTTACGTTCCCATTCTTTACTCCTCTGAAGGCGTTCATCCCATCGACATGGCCAGTGTGAAAAGCCCCAGCGTGCGCAACCCTTCGGTGCGTGCACCAAGCGTAAAGGCGCCTTCGGTTGTTCCAGGTGGATATGACGAGCACGAGGCCGGTCTCAACGATAAGCTGGATCGTCTGTCTGTTGCCGACCGCAAATCGATTGCCCCCGCCGAGACCGATCTGCCTAATGGCGACGCCAATGTAGCCTCGGGTAACTATGCCACCGAGGAGCCAAACATCAGGTCCAACGAAAGCGACACCATGGCCCTCGGCTCTGCACTAGCGACTGACCCTCGTGAGCTGGAACACGAGACCGAGCCCGAAGCTATCACAGAGCCAAATGGCGGTTACCAAGAGGGTGCAATCCCCACTGCGACCGGCGAAATTGACTCACGATCCATTGCAGCTGGCACAAACCGCGAGTACGATGCAAAGTCAGTCGCTACTGGCACGACTCGGTTGACGTGAGTCTCTCCCTCCTGCCTGGATATGATGTCAGCTAATCAGCCCATAGTCAACACGAGGAGCCATCTCGATCTTATCTTCCTGTTGACAACCAGAATGAGATTGACCGGGCACCCATTGCTGTCGTCACCAACTGGGAGGACGAGGACCCCGCCCAAAAGCGACGATCCGTCACGGGCTCTAAAGCTCCCAGTGTACGCCGTCAATCGACAGACGCCGGGTCTCTCAGGGCGCCATCTGTCAAAGCTGCCTCTGCCCGCCCTCCCTCGCGTACTGGCAACCGTCCCGCTTCGGTGGCCGGATCGAGACGTAACACCGAGGGCATTATCGCTGGTGTCGCTGGCGGTGCTGCTGTTGGCGAGGTCATGTCTCCACAACGTCAGCGAGACTTGCAGCAGCGCAACCAGGACAGTGGTATCTCTCTCAACGATCAAGGAGCCATCCCCCGTGACCGTTCGACCACATTTGATGACTCGAATGCACAGCGCTCAGCCAGCCCCAGGCCCATGTCGCCTTTCGGCCACCGCCCCCAGCCCAACCTTATGACTGTGACCGAGGATGGACGAGAGAGCCGATACGAGGGACGTGATTCCCGTTCAGCTGCCATGCTCGGCAGGAGCGGCACTGTCTTGAGCCGCGCCAACACCCTTGGCAGGAATGGTACCTTGTCGCGTGCTGCGAATGGTGGTACTGTCGGTAGCCGACGTGGTGCATTTGGTCGAGGTGCCGGCACAACGATTGGTACTCAGCCCGAGGAGGTTTTAGGCCGAGAGTGAGTGCATTATATATTTACCGAACCTACACTGACATGCTCAGCGACATCCACACTCGTGCCGAGGTTTCTGAGCGTATCCTCGACGAGGCCACCCTTCGTCGTCTTTCCACCATGGAGAAAAAGGATGCTGCTCGTCTCGCCAAGGTCATCAAGCAGGAGGGCAAGGCCGAGGCTGCAGCTGTCAAGGGCTCTATCAAGGAGCTCGAGGCTCTTGTCAAGCTCCAAAAGGAAGCGGCCTATACCGAGCGCAAGTCTCAGATGCGCCTTTCCAAGTGGACGACCAAGGAGCATAGGGCACGTCTGCGCTTCCTCAAGGAAAAGGAGAGATACGAGCGTATCGAGGGCGAGCTCCGCAATGCCGAAAACGACTACGAAGAGCGACGTGACCACGCCGGTGGCCTTACTGCCCAAGTCGCTGAAAAGACGCAAGAGCTCGATGATCTTCGTGGTCAAAAGGCAGCTGATGACGTGAGTTTTTTTGGACCCAGGTACAATGTGGCATAACTAATGATACTCGCAGCGAGAGAGAGAGGTCAAGCTCCTCGCGCTCAAGAACCCGGCCCACAGCTAGTGGGTGTCCGTGTCAGATGTCAGAGTGGAGATTATCGAGACAGATCAACTGGGGGCGTGAAGCAATTTGTGGGGAGGTGGAGAATCTCGGGATACACGTTTGGAAAATATAATCTGATATCCATTTCTATAAAAATAAGTGACAAGTGAGTTGGAGGAGATGAATGAGGCGCTGGAGCTGTTTATACCGTAACTTTTCTTTGTTTTGGAATGCATGAAACTCTTGACTGTGAATGAGGTGTTGTGTGGTGTTGTGCTGTGGTGTGCTTTACTGCTGTGTGTTGTGTTCGAGCAGCAGACAAGTGATCACTGATGAGAAGAAGAGTTCAAGTTAGAGTTTTTATGAGCTGATCATGACGTCAAAATACATGTTCCTGGCCGATTTCTTTCTTATTTTCTCATGGGGGATACAGACGTCTAGTTAGTTTGAATCCATGTAGAAGTACGTGTACGTGTAGACGACGGATGCCGAGGGAATGGAAATGATATGATATTACGTTACAAAATGATCCAAGCATAACTTACGACTGTGTGCATCTATCAAACGAAGACGAAAACGAGAGACAGTTGATTCTCTGGACCAAAAAGACCAACGAAGAAGAGCAAAAGAAACGAAAACGAATCATGTATCTCAACAACTACGTAGTTATAGTTATAACATTTATAACTCTATCCTTATCCCAACTCGTAACATCTATAACTATAACTACAACTACACTAGCTCCAATTCCACCTCTAGGTCTAGGTCAAGCTCGAAATGTAAAAGAAGAAAATCGACTCATCCCAAGACAAAATATATCAATGTACAACATAACGAAAACGACAACGAATGGGAATAATCAAACTGTTTTCGAAGCTGATGTGCCGGTGGTTTGTTTTGCTGGATGTCAAGTACCTTTAACTGGATATTAGTTAGTCCTTTTTTTTTGCTGTTTCGGGATTCTTCTTCTTGAGTCAGATGAGTGAGAGTGGAGAGTTGGAGAATGGGGTAGAGTGGGAGAATGGATGTAGAGTGGGTGGTAGAGGACAGAGGGTAGAATTTGAAGGGGGTGTGAAGGGAAGAGTAGGTAAGGGAAGAGAAGGGAAGGAAAGGAAAGGAAAGGAAAGGAAAGGGAAGAGAATGCGAAAAGAGACCGCACGGACAGAGTCTTCTATTAGGAGGATTTGTGAATTCAGATCTCAGAACGAAGGGTCAGAGATCTTGTCTCTCAGCAATGGACTGATTCTCGGTATCGCACTTTGTCGAAGAGCTAACGATCTATATAATCATCTTCCTACAACACCCAATATACGATATACAAATGTATCTTCATACCGGTACATCGTCGACCTCTACATCTCATCTATCCTGTTCACATCATCAACGCCACCTCTAATCTCTGGTTATCCTGCATCCCATCATCCTCTATTCCCTTCATCGCCTGTTATCCCCTCATCCGGACCAACCAACACCCCCATGTCTCCCCGTACACAGCACCTGCAACCTCAAACTAGACATCACCCAATGTCTCTACACATGCAACACGCCCAACTTCACACTCCTCTCCGAATGTTTCGATTGCCTTATCGCCAATGGTGCGCCAAAAGAGAATTCTACAAGGGTACAGGCCGAGTTACAAGGCGTTGTCGAGTTTTGTAAACAGAATGGAGTCACTTTGACAGGTACGGCTCCTATCACTGCTGTACCAACTACTACGTGAGTTTCAATCGTTAAATTATTTGTCCATTCTTGAAATTATGCTTCACTCTTCCTTCGAGTCGATCCCTTCACTCTTGATTCTAGTGGTACCTCGTATCCTTGTATTGCTTCACTCTTAATTCAAATGGAATCCTATATCCCTGCTCCGAGTGGCGACAACGTAAATGGATGAGCAGCTATTGTCGAATGATGAAAGAGCAGCCGGTGAAACAGTCGTCGTTAGTCCCGCTGATGTTTGTATAGAGGACCATTCACCACCACCGAATCAGGAACAGCAATAACATTACCATGGTATAATGGCTCAATGACGAACACACTCACTCTGGTAAGTCGGTTCGGGCTGTCTCGAACCATACTGAGCGGCTTGCCTCGGTCTCAGGGGGGAACGGAAATTGCTTTGTCCCCGAGCAGTATACCCCAAGCGACAAGCACTACTTCTGCATCGGCTTCATCAAGCTCTGCACCGGCGACAAGTGCTGCTGAGCCTCTACTCAAGAGCGGTATGCGATATGTCGGTCTATGCTTCTTCGTTGGGATGTCCGCATTATCCGTGTTTGACCTGCACTGAGTTACATTTGTAGGGATTGACGAGTCTGATGAAGATTAATGATCATGTTTTGGATAGTTAGCATATAGTTCTGTAGCCATCTATGACTGGAATGACGAATGATGAATAACCAAGGAAACGATTCGACCTAGCCTGGTGAAATCCAGTCAAATCACTGTCATTTCTCGGTACCAAGCCAGAATCAGACGTGTAATCCATGAGCCCGCTTCTTGATCTAGGATCTTACAGTAGAGTCAATATTTGGGATTCACTCGATGTTTAGGCAGATCGCAAAGCCGAGGTCGGTGTGCAGACTCGACCTCGCTACCGCTTATCTTTCGTGCGGGTCGTGCCTGACTCTTGGCGGTCTTCGTCTCCACAAGGTGTTCTAATAGTAGACGAGGATTTTTTCATCGACTCATCTGCTTCACGCTCTCTGTCATATTTGTTTTCCTATTCCAATCGCTGGTGACATATTGTATATATTTGAGCAGAGCTGGGAGCAACTGAAACTGTTCCCGGTTCAAGGGGGCTCTAGGCATTGTAAAATAACGAAAACTTGCAACACATAGACACATCGTATCTTCATCTCCGACAATCGCGCAATCTCACTATTGAGCTTGAAAATGACCTCTACACCCCCTCTCTCGGCATCTGGACCGACCTCATCCTCTACCCTGACAGAAACGACACCATTGCTGTCCAAGAAACATTCAACACATTTCGCAGACCGACACTCGCTAAGCGAGGTAGGAGAGGGAGACGAAAGTGACAATGAGGGTGGTAAAGGTACTGGACGTGAAGTTGATGTTTATGTTCCTGGGAAATCATCTTTCTCTCAAACTGTACGTCTGAATCACACTGAAAGTTAGATAAATGAGAGCTGAATATAATGTGTTTGTGTGTATAGCTGTTGAATACCCTGGGAGATATCATCGGTACTGGTCTTTTGGCTTGCCCAATCGCTATTGCCCATGCAGGATGGATATTCGGCCCCCTGTTCCTCATCATTATTGGTGCAGTTACACTATACACGTGAGATCTTTAACTCAGTGTATGAGTAGGCGCTGATAGAAATCGGCCCTTCTAGACTGAAGATCTTATTACGCATTATTGAGCAGGATCGACGTTTACGCTCTTTCACAGATGTTATTGGATATGGACTAGGACCTCGAGGTGAAAAATGGGTCACTACTTTGTTCATTATCGAAGTATGCGCTTGGGTGTAAGTACAGTCCTCTCCAAGCTGTGTAAGGTCTGACATTTGTGTTGCAGAGTCGCACTGGTTGTTTTATTTTCAGATTCCCTAGAGGCTGTTTGGCCAGTATTCACTTCTGATCAATGGAAGATGGTCGGTCTCGTTGTGTGAGTGACTGTTTCGGATCTCGTTCCTCTGCGTAATGTAAAGCTAACACATATCGTTTGATATAGGATCATACCAACTGGTTTTGTCCCTTTGCGCTATCTTTCATTCTCATCTGCACTGGGTATCACAGGCACGTGGACGTTGGTTGGGATCTTAATCTTCTCCGGTATCGCAACGTGAGATCGTTTTCATCCTTATTTCTATGATGTTTGTCCACTCTGGCTCATACTTATATTTCTAGTCCTCACGCACCAGGCTCACTTCGAGACCCAGAACATACCGACCTACTTCCGTCGCATGGTCTAGTCAAGCTCGGCACGGTCTTTGGACTATTGATCTCCGGAGTACGTGCCACTTACTTTTCCATGTCATAGTAGCACAGTCTAACACTTATGATAGTTCGGAGGACACGGTCTCATTCCCAACTTGATACGAGATATGAAGCACCCAAAGCAGGCCGACAGGGTATGCGAGGTTGCGTACGGGATCGCAATGTCCGTGTATCTCTTAGTGGCTGTGGTTGGATACCTCATGTATGGAACCGATGTATCAGACGAGGTGAGATAGCTGCGATCTAGACACCAAGGAGTCTATACTGATGGAGCTGTGTAGATCAGTAAGGATTTAGCAAAGACACCTGGTTTCTCGCCACTACTTAACAAGTTGGCTGTATGGATGGTCGCCATCAACCCGCTCACTAAAATTCCTCTCGGTCTACGACCTGTAAGTCTTATCCAATCCACTTTCACTGTCACTGTCATGATCATCTGTTTCTTATGACTGACTCGATACTTTACAGCTCGCCGATATAATCTTTTCATACTTCAATCTTCATCCTACCTTGCTAGTCCCCAGTACAGCACCTACACCTCGATATCTTACCCGACCTAATTCACCATCTTCATCCTCATCCTCTACTTCATCCTTATCATCACACCTCGAACCACCTCCTACACATATGCCAACAAGTATTGAAACAGCACACAACCGCCGAGAACGAATCAAAAGTATCATCCGTCCAATTATCCGAGTCTTGCTAGCTGTTCTGGCAATTGTCGGAGCTCTCGTCATGCCTTCTTTCGAATCTGTTTTGAGCTTATTGGGAAGCGGTTTCGCAGTGGCTAGTACCATCCTTATTCCAGTTTGGGCAGGGGCTAGCGTGTTCGGTTGGAAGTGGTATCAGATCGTGATTTGTGTTATCAGTACCATTGTGGCTATCTTGGGAATCATTTCGGCCTTCTGGCCAGAAGCACATCATGGGTTTCTGTAAAAGGATGATATGGACATTGAGCCGAGAAGAGTGAAGATCTACAGACAGTGCCTTTGGTCAGAGAAAAGGCCATCTCAAGCGGCTAAGTAAGTATGAAAAAGAGGCCATCTTAAATATAGGACGAGTAATAGAAAGGTCTTTTGAATGACATAGATCAAAAGAGTAGATGATGATAACTTGGTCTGTAAAAGTAAGTAAAATCAGGCATGAAAATTAATTTAAAATAGCAGACAATAATAAAGCATGTGACCAAAATACCAAATAAAATGCATCTAAGGAGCTAATTTGCTGATATCTGCCGATTTTGCCTTTCCCTCAAGTATCAACTCACTCAAGACCAGACCGGTCCCAGGACCCTGAGTTATACCCCAACAACTAAGACCACCACCTACATAGACGCCCTCTACATCACGGACTTTACCTACCAGAGGTCGCCCACGATCTGCTATAGGCAGGTAACATGCTTGTTCCGCTATTACTTGTGCGCCGGATGATGTTTGAAAGACGGGTGAGAGTTCCGTGGCTTGTTTCAGTAGCCTTGCTATTAAGACGGGTGAAACTATCACATCGGCGGCTGTATCGGGTAAAGGGGCATCATCTCCTGCTCCACAGCTGTTTTATAAAGTCAGCATGGGCCATTGTAATAGAGTACCGAAAGCAAAAAGAGAAGAAGAAGAAGAAAAAGAAATAGACAAATAGAAATAGAAAAAAGGGACAAGCTCGCTCACATATATGTTGTACCTATTAGAAATAGCCAAAGTGAGCTCTTTCTCCCATTGTAGTTATCGTGAGGGTGAGAAGAAAGGGGACGCTTACCATCTGGACGTGTGTATACTTCTGGTTCTCCCTGAGTACCATCCTCCATACTCATACTAGTGAATAAACAATGTGCGCTCAATGCCTCTTTGGTCTTGAGCACAATACTGTGCGCTCTATGTCCCTGTACACCAAGCCTTCCGCCCACTCTGTGTCCCAATAGGTCCACTGATAATTTCCCAGTCCAAGGTCCAGCAGCAATAACGACAGCGTCTGCATCCAGCTGTTTTTCACCTCCTTGTTGTAGTTGAACAGTCACAGATGTAGGTTTACCCTGCCCATCTAAATCCAATTTCGTAGCTCGACCTAAAACTAGAGACGTATTGGGTTTAGATAGGAATTGTTCAGATAGAAAAGTCGTGAATAATCCAGGATGAACTTGAGCATTCGTGGTTTGGTCGCCTAATTGACGAGATGCGTGAATCATGGAATCTGGAAGCCATGAAACAGGACTTTTGTTCTTTGATGGTCGAGTAGCATCATATTCTACCGACTACAATACCAAACATCAGCTTTGATATCGAGATACAGACAGATTACATAAAGCATTCAGATTTAAATAAAAAAACAGGGTCAAGATAAGGATGAGGATGATAAAATACTTACAAGTGTATCAACAGTACGATAACCCCACTTATCGGCACCACCATATTCCTTTGCAAGCTGAGAATGTAGATCATAGCTCAGAGTTGACAAGCTGGCCGTAGCTGTCCCATGCCAATCTTTAGCTAGAAAACCACCGCTATATCCCGATGCAGCAGCAGCGACCTTTGTTCCTTCTACCAGAGTGATACGGGTTCCAGAGGGGAGATAAGGCGATATAGACAGGTAATGAGCTGTTGAGCAGCCTGCAATACCTGCACCGATGATGATTATGTTTTTGGGTGGCGTGTGAGCCATTTTTCAGCTTTTGAGGGGAAAACAAACAGTTTGACGGTGATTCGAGCGACGTTGCAGGAACTAGGGATGGGCTCGGTGGATACTACGGCCTCCACTTGGGTGGCGATGTGGCAGTCTACCCCATCTCGGACGTGAGCGAACACCCTATCGCGCCCGGTCCACTCATGGACTGAATTCAAGACGAACGACGGTACGACGGTAAGATGGGAGGAGGAAGGATAAGCTAAGTTGGGAGATAGAAATCGACATCTATTGGGATGCATATACGGTGCTTGTCGTTTAGATCTTTATGCCGTTATTGAGAAAATAGGGTCCATGTGGACTAGCGATCCGAGAGGTGGTCTCCAATACTGATTTTGACCGTTCTACATTATATAGATAAGAGCATGGTCATAACAAGCCACAACATTTAGGTTGTGTTCACGCCAAGTCCCCCTCTGGAGAGATAGATTTCATTTCATACAGGTACAGGTTCCTAGAAGGCTGGATGAAGAAGTTCCACGTGGCATGTCGTCATCCCCTCTTTTGTTGCTCCTTTGGTAGCTCTGGCGCCAACGGCTTCCCCTCAAGTTGATTTGATTCAACATCTCTCTCCAGATACTTCAGCAGATCGTTCTCTATCACACTCGTATACAAGGAACTACTTTCTAGACTATGTGTGAGTGTCTGATCAATTGCCGTGTACTCTCTTGTACTACAGGCTTTGGCTGCTTCCTCTTCACAAACCATCACTCTTCCCTTCCCTTCCCCTTCCCTACATACCCTGTTGACCCTGTACTCCCGGCTGACATGAATAGCCGACTTTCTCAACCAAGCCAAAGCGGCAGCTACATCCGCTTTGAACACGGCCAGCGACCTTGCGAGTCAAGCTGCGACCCAAGCTTCCGCTCTGGCCTCCCAAGCCGCCAATTCCCAGGCAGCAGCGACCGCCACTGAACAAGCCAAACACCTCGGCGCACAAGCATACACCGCTGCTGGCAACCTTGCTGGTCAAGCGCATGCTGGTGCTCACAATCTCGCACCGACTGTGATCCCTGCCCCAGCTGAGGGTGTGGACAAGTCTCATACACTTGAGCCGTCCAGTCCTGTGGAGACGGCAAAGTTCGAGAAACTCTTCCAGGCGAGGCCTGATCACACCAAGTTGCAAGAAGAAGGTATACTGAAAGGTGAGTGGGAATCAGAGTGGCAAGTTTCATGGATCTGACCATACCGTAGGTCCTCCTGGAGATCAGTTGGCCGGAAAGAGAGCAGAGCTACTGGAGTCCATGAAAAAGGTGAGCTAATTTATTCTATGCACGGCATTTCGCAATGAGCTCACGATACATTCAGGACAAACTCGACAAAGATATCGCCCAGCGACCTCAGCCAGAGGAGTTAGTCAAGAAGGGCATTCTTTCGCGTGAGTCTACTTTTTAAAACACTTCTCGATTCTACCACTCTTCGCATAATAGATGCCACGTACACTCTGCAAGAATACTCAGAGCTGATCTATGCAGCCGATGACGCTCCGCCTGCCTAGAATACTGTGGCACAAGTGTCGAACTTGGATTTGCTTTGAGCTTTACGCGATACTGTCCGGAACTCATTTCGAAGATTGTGTGTACATGTACTTGAGTGGTGTGAGGAAACAAGAGGAAAAGATGGCCGAGGAGAAGTTCGCGCAGGTACTTGCTATGCAGACGTAAAGCATGTAAAGTAGTTCAATGGAGAGTTGACGTTGTTCGGTCTTTTTTTTGTCGGTTACGTCCCCTCGGCGTCGCGCGTACCCTCGCCCTGATTTTAGTGTGGTCCAGAGCCGCAGCATTGATTGTTGCTTCCCACTTTCGAAGCTTTTGAAATCATCGTTTCGGTTCATTGTACATACACTATCATCGGGTCGTCTTCCTCTGCTTCCACCAACGCACTGCAAGTACAATTGCTGTTGGTCGGTGAGGTCCTAGGTGTGATATTGGATTTTTTTCGGGACAAAAAATGACTACCTCGCCATCCATCACACCACGTCCCTCCATCTCTGGTCCGCCAACAGCTCCGGAATATGATAGTCCACGTAATCATGATGTGCCGTCGAGTCCGTCGTCTGGTCCAATTGCGAGACCTCCGCCACCTGCTGCCGGATTACCTAGGGCACTCAAGCCTATAGGTATAGTGAACGAGCAAAATACATGTTTTCTTAATTCAACCTTCCAAGCGGTGAGTCATATTATTCATCAATGCTTTACTTTAGCTAATGCTGTCTGACTAGTTGAGCTCTACTGCTCCGCTGATCTCACTCCTTACTGCATCTTCAGAGTCTGTCTTACGATCATCTCCGCTCACCACGCTCCCTCCACCTGTAATTTCACCATCACTGATTCCATCCCTTCAACCGTCTGCCTTGGAACCTCCGATATACCAGCTTCTTCCCGTTACTCGCGCATTCACCAACTCGCTCGTCAAAGCTTGGAAGATGAAAGATGCTGGAGGCGGTACGACTGGATCAGCTGAGATGTCACCTGGACGAAGTATGAGTTTAAGAAATCTGCTCAAAGAGTTAGCACGAAAATATGATCAATATGACGATTATGCACAACAAGACGCACACGAGTTACTGCGTCACTTGTTAGACTCTATGGAGATGGAAGAGAAAGATGTCATCAAGCGACTTCAACCTCAACCCCCTTTGGGCGAAGGTAGAAGGAAATACAGTGCGAATGCCGTCAGCCCAATGGTCTCACCCCTCCCGTCGCCTGTGCAATCTGGTCCAAGCTCGCCAATCGGAGTAAGATTCGACGAGTCGGCTACTCCGATGCCGGGACGATCAGGTCGAGATGTCGCAGACGAGGACCAGCAAGTACCACAGAACGAGAGGATGGTACCGTTTACCGATGTACTCTTTGGTGGATCCTTAGCGAGTGTCGTGGTGTGTGAGAGCTGCAGAAGCGTGAGTCGACCGGAGGTCAGATGGACGTGTGGAGCTAATATTGCAGGTATCGCACACGTACGAGGGTTTCTTGGACATTTCGCTCAGCTTGAAGGGGGACGAACCTCGAGCGCGAAAGGTCAGTTCAGCACCTCTCGGCAATTGTGACCATACTGATGCCCTCTTTAGCGAGACAGGCTCAAGGCTATGGCATCCAAGCTTCGACCAGGTAAACCATCAAAGACACCCTCTGACTCGTCACTTTCACACAACCATTCCGTTTATTCCGAAAGTGAAATTTCAGACAACGAGCATCGTAACCCTTCGCGTCGAAATAGCTTGGATCAAGACGATCGACCGGTCGAGGGCGCCAATCTCAGTAGGAACAGCTCAGCTAAAGGATTCGGCATCAAAAACAAAGCCAGCTTCTCGTTTCGACGTAGCAAAGGCTCGCGACCCGGAAGCAGTACTAGCTCGTCTATCCAACCTTCTGCTGAAACAGAGAAACCTCCGCCAGTCCCTTCCATTCCCAACTCACCAGTGAATGGGGGCAAAGTACATGGAATCGGGCCCACTCCTGCACAAGCGGCGTACATTCAGCGAATCTTGTCTGGTCCAGTGGCAGCAGACCCCGGAGATCCACTGGCAAGGCTACGAGCTGCGAACAGTGGCGATCTCACCCATATAGAAATAACTGCTGAGACGGGCCTGTTGGAGAGCTTAAAAGCTTTCACGTCGGTTGAAGTGCTCGAGGGTGATAATGCGTTCGCTTGCAAGAAATGCTGGAAAATTAAGACCGGGAGGTACCCAGGTGGAGCTCATCAACCCACAGTAAAGGAGGAGGACGAGGAGGATGATGGGACCATGACATCGCCAGCAGTACTTTCAAGTCGTCGAGTTGTTCCCCCGTCAATCTCGATCGTGGGCTCAGATTCAGGCTCGGATCGTGTCTCATCCCCATTAGAAGAAGACAATCTCCACCTAGGTAGAGCTGGGTCGATGACATCACAAGCATCTAGCTCCAGCGCTAGGCGCCCACGTCGCGAGCCATCTCCTCTACGACGTCAACTCGCAGATGGGCTCGAAAGATCCACGTCGATCGCTACCTCTTCATACGCCGACCAGTCCTCCATTGCATCCATCACCGAGCGGTCATCTATAAACTCTGACACGACACGCCCTGTTCACGAACACGCTCTCCAGGATGATGGGCTGTCTGATACTGATTCGTCAGATGAAGAGCCACCTCATCCATCCGAGCTACCCATTGGTCGACCACGCATGCCTGCAAGAAGAAAGAGTACACACTTTGTCCTGCGCCGTGCATTCAAGCGCTATCTCATTGCCAAGGCACCCGAGGTACTTGTCTTTCACTTCAAGAGATTCAAGCAGACCCAAAAGACTAGTTTGACGTTTACGAGCTTTTATGACCTCAAGAAGTGAGCATAGACCATCCAGCCATACGCTTGACGAGGAGCTGAATATGGTTTTATCAGGGTTGACGACTTTATCTCTTTCCCCGAGACTTTTGATCTGGCACCATTCCTCACTCCCAACAGGAACGATTATAAAGTAGTACCTACCTCGAGTGGACCGCGCGCGCCGTACATGGATTGGCCGTCACCCGAGCACGGTCCAGAGATGAAGCCAGTTATGTACAAGCTGTATGGTAAGCTATCCCGTATTTTAATGAACGTTCGGATTCTAATTGCCTTGACAGCACTCGTGGTGCATCTGGGAACGATGATCGGCGGACACTACGTGGCGTATTGCCTCGTCGACCCGGACAAGATGTTTACCGAAGACACATCGACCCCCGTTCACGCGATGAACGGCTTGAAACTGAATGGCGATGGGCTGGAAGAGTCACATGCGGCGCAGTTGGGTCCGAAGAAGGACAAGCGAGTTTGGTGTTTCTGTTCCGAGTGAGTTTGAATACTGGATATCGGCAGGACTGATGCGATTTGGCGCAGCACTTCAATCAGACTGGCAAGCGTTGAAGAGGTATTGAAGGCAAGAGCCTATCTGTGCTTTGTAAGTGATCCGAGTTGGTATTTTGAGCAACTCTAATGCCCATGATAGTATGAGCGAGTCGTTACTTAGTTTACGTTCAAATCGCCTCATAGCAATTAATGGCTTTATGAAGAAAAGGAAGCATGTTGGGACATATAAGCAGCCAATATAGGCTCCCAGGCATTGTTAGTTGTATGCATATGGAACGGTCCATGTTGCTGTCACTAGATGCGAGATATCACGGCACTCGATGTGTGCTATGTGATATGCTAAAACGTAAAGATGGGATGGGTATGTATTGAAAAAACACACGAGTGCCACTCTTATTGCCGGAGTGTGCGTCATTCATTACACGTCGAGGTCACAGTCTGGCTTCGGGACGCCAAGAAAACCAAATCACCTATACCTTGCTTGGGCCTATCTTTTGATTCTAAATCAGCTGTCTCTCATCTCCCTATTCAGAGTGAGAGTGAGACGTCAAATATGTCTGCTCCTTCTGGGATCAAGGTCCCCGATGATCTGAAAACAGCGTTTTCTACAGCTCAAGCAGACGCTAGTGATGTTCGAGCTTTAGTCTTTGTGATTCAAGGTGGTATGTGTTGTCTCTCTCTGCCTCTCCATTGCATTCGTCCACTATCTGTTTTTCGTCCCTTGACATTTCCTACTGCCTACTACCTCATTATATACTTATCCATCAACTTACTTGTGTCCTGTCTCCCCCCCCCCCCCCCTCTTTCTCCGTCTCTCTCTCTCTCTCTCTCTGTCTCTCTCTCTCTCTCGTGACATCTCTCTCGTGACATCTCTCTCGTGACATCTCTCTCGTGTCATTCAACTCGTGTCATTCAAACTCGTGTCATTAAAAAAAAAGGATCTGAACGCTTTTGATAGAATCATTCAAACATATCACTACGGTAAAACCAAAAGGCGATTACAAGGAAGATACCACTCTTCTCGCAGAGACATTACCAAACCCAAAGACACCTGCAAGTTTCGCTTATCGATTGGATAGTAAAGAATTGGGTAAATTCGAATGGATGATGGTTACTTATGTCCCGGATGATGCTGCTGTATGTTTAGTATTTGTCCACAAACCATCACCCCCCGCGGTCTGTGAACTCGTAGGATGGAGAAAGAGGAAGTGAGATAAGAAAAGCTGACAGAACTCTTCGTTGCCTTGCCCTTCTTCAGGTCAGAGCAAAGATGTTGCAAGCTTCAAGCAGAGCTGGGTTGCTCAAAGCGCTCGGAGCAAATAACTTCAAACATGATTGGTTTGCTACGTCTACTGTACGTCAATGATGTTTTTATATCCGCAAGGAGATGATTCAATGCTGATAGAGCGATAATAGAAAGATCTCACTCCGGCAGCACTTTCGGCATATCTGAAACACCTCGCCTCACCTCCTCCTCTCAGTGCAGCTGAAGCTGCTCTCGCCGAAGTCAGAGAAGCAGAAGCTGCCGAAGCCAAGCGTGTCGCTCTGGATCCAGAAGCTGAATCGCGTCGTAAACGCGCTGTTGTCGGTCTTGCAGGCAAGTTTAGCTGGGGCGATGGTGTGCAAGATGCTTTGGACAAAGTCGCTTTGTGTAGTGATGATGGTTGGATCGTTTGTCTTGTGAGTCTTGCTTCTGAAGAGGAAGGAGTCTTATGAGGCCAAGGCTGAATTGGTGTGCCCAAATAGGAAATACCAACAGGAAACACAAGCGCAATCTCCTTGATCCGCAGTGAAGCTTGTACACCATCTCATCTTGCTTCAAAGTTGCCAGACAAATCACCGTGCTATACTTTCTACTCTTATCCCACACCTGCACCACCACCACAGGCCTCGATACCGACTCATGTATCGTCCGCACCAATTAGCTCTCCGCGAAACACGTTCCAAGCTTCTCAAGGCGGCGTTCGAGTCGTTCAAGCTGGTAATGCTCCTCCTGTCGAGGAAGAGAAGAAAGAAGACGAGCCCGACAAGGAGAACGACAAGGAATCGGTGGAAACGCCAGATGTGAACGATCTCGAAATCAAAGAAGCCGAGCAGGAACCTGAAAAGCCGGCAGCAGTGCCGGATAAGCCAGTGGGCAAGGGAAGAGTTATCTTCATTTACACTTGTCCCTCTTCAAGCCCTATCAAGTCCCGGATGGTATACTCTAGCGGAGTCAGGAGCGTTCAGCAAGATGCTTCAGACAAGGCCGACGTAGAGATCGCTACCAAGGTGAGATGACGCCACTAGATTTCTGTTCTCATTTACAAACAATCAAATAAACAAACCGGCCGGATGAACGCTCCCCCTTCGTCCTTTCACATTCCAGACAGCTGACAAGGCGCTAGCTCGAGACATCAGATATCTCTGACCTCACCGAGTCATATCTGAAATCATCTCTGGGTCCTGCAAAGCCCTCTCACTCGTCATCTCTGCCTACGCAGAAAACCACAAGCTCCAGTCTATCGCAAGCACCTGCATTCGGCGGAGCATTCGGGCGACCTCGCCCTTCACCAAGTCTACAGCCGGTACGATCTGCCACTCAAGTACCCTTGCCTGCGTCAACAGGGCCATCGACACCTGTTTCTGCTACGCCTGGAGAAGATGAAGATAGCAAGGAAGGTATCAGGAGGGCGTTTGACGCTTTTGGACCTAGGGTCGGTGGTGGTGGTGGTGGTTTCGCAAGACCCCGACCAGCGGGCAAGAGATGATTTCTTCTCTAGTGCATCATATAGGTAGCCAGGATGCTACAAACGGTATTTGCGTTGTTGAAAAGATCCTTTCACTGCGTTTTGGGGGAAACAAAGCCACGTCAGGTGGAGGTTTGAGGATTTGCCGTTCGAAGGCGTTGCGAAGATTTCAACGCACCGAGCTGCCATAAATTATCTTTGGCATCATCTAGTCACAATCCACTTTCGTCTTTTATACAGACAAACTCGAAAGGGAATAGTGACAGAGTGTTTTCTTGGAGTATAATCCGTTGCGCTCGTTATAGCTCTCGTGCAACTACCTACCGTCATCTCCGCACCATGTCACACCCAAATTCTGCCGCAAAGGTTGATACACCCGCAACGCAGGGTCTTCCACCCGTCGACCAAATGACAAGTCGAGACTAGTGAGTTTTACTTAATTGGCTTTCGCATCCTGTGATTTGAAATTGATGTCGATTCGTAGTTATGCTGATAGGTGAGATGACAATACCAAGCACATTATCCGGACCAGAGTAGGAGCTGACACAGCCTTTCTCTTGTCTCTTGTCTCTTCCGCACACACACACATACACAGTTATGCGCATTTCGGTCAGCTATCTGCTTAGTCGAAGGAGAGTATGGGAGCTGATGATTTCCCTTCTAGGAATTCACGAGGAGATGCTCAAAGATCAAGTTAGAACATTGTCTTACCGCAATGCAATCATGCAGAACCCTCACCTATTCAAAGGCAAGACAGTCCTAGATGTCAGTTCAGTTTCATTGTACTTCTTCCTTCACCTTCCCACTCCACAGTGTGTACTGTCAATAACTGTACTTCTTCTTTCACCCTTCCACTTCACCGTGTGTACAGTTAAAACTGGTTTACGTTACTGACGAGCGCGGTGAAATTTATAGGTTGGATGCGGGACTGGTATTTTGTCAATGTTTGCTTCTAAAGCAGGAGCCAAATTGGTGGTCGGTATTGATATGTCAAATATCCTCGATCAGGCAGAGAACATTGTTCGTGCCAATGGTTTCACCAAAGAACGTATGTCTATGTCTTTGTTTTCAGTTTTCTTTCCTCGGAAGAAGAAGACAAAAATTGATGATGTGGTTTAGAGATCGTGCTTGTTAAGGAAAGCTCGAGGATGTTCAATTGCCAGTTGATAAAGTGGACATCATCATCTCAGAGGTCAGCTGCCATGAAGCCTCACTGCGCAGGAACAAGCTGACATGTCATTGTTATAGTGGATGGGTTACTTCTTGCTTTATGAGTCCATGCTTGACACTGTCCTGCTTGCTCGCGACAAGTACCTTGTGAGTCTCTGTTCGACGTCTTGTCACTCTGCCAGCTGCATGACTTCCCTTCTAGCCATTCTACATACCGAACGACCCCACTGATACAAATTACTAGGCACCTGACGGTCTCCTCTTCCCTGACAAAGCCACCATCTTCCTCGCTGCCATTGAAGATCAGGATTACAAAGAGGAGAAAATCAATTGTCAGTTTTTCTATATCATTGTCCAGCACAGCAAGCTGACTCTGAATAGACTGGGATGACGTGTACGGTTTCGACTACTCGTGCATCAAGGATATTGCTCTGAAAGAACCTTTGGTCGATTGCGTCGAGCTCAAATCTGTCGTCTCGCATCCATGCGCCATCAAACATATCGATATTAAGACCGTGCAGAAGGAGGACCTGATCTTCAAGGTGCCATTTGAGTTGAAGGCAACCCGGAATGATTGTCAGTTTTTTTTTTGGGTCGGATTATCTGTGTGGTCTGACAGAAATGCGTAGACGTACATGCTTTCTTAGGATGGTTCGATATCTCTTTCTCTTGCTGCCACAAGCCTATCCAGTTCAGCACAGGCCCTCATGCCAAGGTCAGCTGCCAGGTTTTCTTGAAGTGGCCAAGCAGCTGACAGTATCGTCAGTACACCCACTGGAAACAAACTGTCTTCTACACTCCTGAAACCCTGACCGTCTCGGTGAGCTAAAAGCACTCCGTTCCAACGTCGTGGTGCAGAAGCTTATCACAGTAGGAAAACGAATCTATCCGAGGTACCCTCACCTGTGCACCCAACGCTCGTAACAACCGAGATCTCGACATCACAATAGATTACGAGGTCGTCGGACGGGAACCTACCAAAGGAACTATGGTTTACAAAATGTGAGTGGGATCATCATCTAGCTTTCCAATAGACTAGGGAGCCACTGATGTCTGACCACTAGGTCGTGATTTTACTCCTGCTCCTGTGTTAATTTGAAATGTAATCCACATCCCCAAATTCATAACATTCCACTCAACTCACTTTTCATTCATCATCGTACCGTTTGGGATGCAGGTATTGAGTATATTTGTGTAATGGAGGTCAGGCGCATCTTGCATATAGAGGATACCCATGCACGTCACATGCAGATAGTAATATCATTCATTGAGATGATTTATTTTGTTCGGGACTGGTCTGCTATTAAAGTTGATGACTGCACGATAGAATGGTCCTGGTGACATTGGACTCAAAAGCCGGCCACAATATTGATCATTCTAATATTCTACTGTGGGATCAAACAGTAACATTAATGAACAATTTCATTTCGTGATTCTACATGTTACGTACGAGTCTAACCACCGACACGTTTCCTTTCACCCCATGAATCATCTACTCTAGTTAATTCACCTTGAACTCTCCTGACACCATCTTTCCTTTGTTTTCTCGCCTCGGCCCAACCACTCGGTATATCTACACCATCGAGATCCAGTAAGCCTCTCAAGAGCATCTCTGATAACCTGGCATGTTCTTTCTGGAGTACCTGGAATGATGGGATTTGTTTAGGTCGATTGGTGGCATTTGGATTTGTCTGAGAGATAAACGTCGCTATACTAGGTTGAAGTGGATCTAATAGATTTTTCACTAGATTATGAATCCATTCAACAAGTACTGATTCCGAGGTCGTTTCAGGTTGTTTATTCTTTTTAGGTACAACAGTCGAAGTTGAAGTTGAGGTAGAAGCTGATTTTTGACCTGAAGTAGGTATGTCGCCATTTTTACCAATGAGAACCAAAGTAGAACCGTCGGTTATGCCATACGAAGAGACGGTAAGACTTTGATCTTTCAGTACGGCTCCTTTGTATATCAATTTGAGCTGGTTCAGATCTAATCCGGTTTGGTTGGATAGAGTGGCCAGAAGTGTAGATAGTGGTGTTAACGATGGCTGAGGTATAGATATGTTGAATCTGTATAGTAAAGTAGATTAGTTGAAGACAACAATAACACAATATAGGTAGTAGTAAGTTGAAGACAACAATCGCACAATATAGGTAGTAGTAAGTTGAGAGTAGATCTTGGTGGATGAGGATGAGGGATTCTTTTTTTGAGTCTATCTATTGTAGATTGTAGAATGTAGATTACGCAAAGGAGAGACTATTCTCGGCTTGTAATTAGGACACGACAAACTCACCTCTCTCTACCCCATTTCACATGTACCATGATCTGCCCCGCCTCATTCTCCACCTGCGCCCTTCGGAACGGATTATAGAACGACGTGGTGAGTGTTTTAGCGAGGATAAAGGGGGTAACTAATGGGAGGTGACAAGCAAACTACGATCAGCTCATCTGTTGACAGTATGGAATATGAATACAACAACTCACCACAGGGGTCGATGAGTGACTTGAACAGTTTGACGAAAGTCTTTGTGTCGTTGATTGAAAAACAGCGTAGATCTCTATATCTCTGTAGCTATATCGTTCTCGTATTCGATGACTGAAACCTTGTGTGAGCTATTCGAAACAATGTAGCTCTTTATATCCAGCTAGAGATGACTGGATTGTTAAACGTTCAAGCACAAGGGATCTCGTCCTTGAAACCCTTTGATGAAACGGGATCAAATATTCCATAACAAAGGTGGAGGTAGAGAATTTTGGTCCAGCAACTAACTGTAAAGCTCTAATTCTTCTAACAGTAGATTTTCGCAACGTTATTTGTTTGTCAGGCGCAGATAACAGGTCTTGTGATCTGAAAATGGTTCAAACTCTGGATTTCCTAGCTCCTTCACTGCACCCAAACACCCTCGTGGACATTTCGTACCCAGAGCCAGGCCCTTCATTTCGAGAACCAATAGTCCGACACCTCGCAGTTAAGCATGGGGAATACAAGCCGCTTGGACGAGCGAAGAATATGATACTAGATCCCGATGATCATGTGAGCGGTTTTATCTTGACGGTTGCTTGTCACTTGCTAACGGGCTATGATAGCTTGTTGTTGCCGATGATAGTTTCTTATTATCTCGACTCAAACTTTCTTCTCCGGACGAGCCAGCCCCACCAGAGATTGTATCTCAACATCAAGTCCAGGGCAAAAAGGGGGATATATTCACTGGGTTGATCCACACCCAAGCGTGAGCTCGCTCGATTTTCATGATCTTGAGGGTCTCAAAGTCTGACTGTTTTCTTTAGCGGAACCATCGCCTCGCTCTCTTCAGGTCTTTTGACACTCGTACCGACTTCTGCCGACTCAGAACCTATATCTCGCACAGTACCTTCTCCACTTCTATGTCTCTCCTCTTCATCCTCAACAGCAGCTTCCTTCGCTCTGGCAGGCAAAGAAGTAGACGTATCTATATACGATATCGAACGTACTTTCTCTTCGGCGCCGGCTCTTTCAGACCCCTCGGTAGGGGGTATAAAGCGCAAGAATGCACCTCTGGAACCTGGAGAAATATGGCGAGCGAAGAACGTATGTCTCTCCTTGTTTTTCCTTCTGTGTTTTAGTGTTTCTTTCTCTTTCCCTGTTCCTGGATCTGTATCTCTGTGTTGTATCTCAGACCCTGTTCCGGTCTTCTGTCTCCTGTCTTCCTCTCTCTCTTTCTCTCTCTTTTCGTTTCTTTTGCTCTGAGTGTAGAGAGACTGACTCGGTTCAAGATGCCATTAACATCCCTCTCCCTCCGTCCACCAATCCACCACCTCGCCTTAGCACACCTACTTCAAGGTCCGGAACATCTCGTTAGCGGGACCAAGGCAGGTACGGTGAGGCGATACGATACGCGGCAAAGGAAACCTGTGGCAGAGTGGAAAGTAGCTAGAGAAGGAGGAGTAGGGTCTGTCACTCCTCGATCAGAGCAGTACGTCTAATTTACACGCCCTACATCCCAGCTCGTGCTGTATGAAACTGACAACGCTGAATTCTCTTCTCTATCTCTAACCTGTGGCGTATACCAATGCTGATCTTTCTTTTTTCGTTTTTTTTTCTTTTCTTCATTTAGCGAGTTATTCTTCTCTGATCGATCATCGTTCCTCGGAGCCATAGATCTTCGTACAGGTCGATTACTATACTCATACCCCAAACTCACATCATCAGCATACCATCTCCTCTCAATCCCTTCTCCTCCCCCTTCTGCTTCTACGTCTTCCGCCGCCATCTCCATTTCTTCACAGTCAAATTCAAGCGTGATTCTGGGTTTAGCAAGTATCTCTTCAGACGCAACATTACGTATCCATTCAACAGTACCGCCCCTGCCTGAAGGAGTAAAAGGTAATGCAGGCGGAGAGAAAAAGAAAGCTAGTGTGGTAGGATCCGTAGGAGGAGTAGGAGTCGGTGGTTTTGTATTTCGTCGTTGGGGTAACGTACCTGATCTTGTGGAGGTACAAGGAGAAGGAAAAACTCAAGCTCAAGGTGAGGAAGGCGAAGAGGAAGAGGATGAAGGCGATGTTTGGGATGGGATGAGTGAGGTTCTTGAGGATGGCGATTCTGACTTGGATAGCGACGAAGAAGAGGTAGAGGATGATCAAGTGGCGAAAAAGCAAAAGAAATCCAAGAGATAGACTTGAATGTACTGCATCTGATTGCTTGTCAAAGATACTGAGGATCTAACATTTTATTGTACATGTTCATGTGTCTTTTCTCTTCTCCACACTTCGCCCTACCAAACAAGGCCGAAATTACATGTCTTTTGTCTATTCATCTCTTCATCGTATCATCTCTATCTCTTTACCAGAATGCAAAATGCCAAGAGTAGAAATGCCAAACAAACAAACACCTTTAAACGCATTGTTTTCATCTCAGTCATATCGTCATCATGTATTTACAGTATATCATCATCATAAATCAACAAAGTAAACACAACAACAATATCCCCTGCTCACTCGAGACCATCAGCATCGCGCCTGATGAAACTTCCCCTCGTTGCAGTATGTCCTACTCTTGCACCACGACCTGCAAAGCCGATTCTGAAAAATGGATTCGCGATAGGATGATTTGTATGATTTGCCGGTGGGAACGAGCCTGGAATACTTCCAGTAAGACTCTCATATCCGTCATCGTCATCTTCATCGTCATCGGCATCTTTCTCTTTCTCTTTCTCTTTCTTGACCTTCACCGTGTCTTTCTCCTTCTTCTCCCCTGTACCGAGTACCAAAGCTCCAGTATGCCATCCACCAGCCGTGATACCAAATACGAATGCTTCGTCGCCTGTCCCATGCGAAGGAAATACAACACGCTCAGGCTCAAGTACTGATCCTTCACCTTTTGCACTTGTCAGACCAAGACCGAGTTCTCCATGATTCCCTTTACCCCACGTATACATCTCTCCAGCACTTGTCAATGCCGCCCAGTGATAATCGCCAATGGCAACTTGAATGACGTGTTTGCCTTGTAATGCTGGTAATTGTGCTGGACGAAGATTCGGGCCAGTCTCGAATGGTTCTATCCGGGTATGTAAGATGGATGTTGACGAGTACGAAGTGAGAGATTGGAATTGAGCGGAAATGTGCGTGATACTGGGACTAGAGAAGAAGGGAAGCTGAGATCCATTAAATCAGAAACAGCTCTTTGATCTCGCAAGGGCAACATCACGCCACTCACATATTCCCAGGTAAAAGCTTCACCATCTCTGACCCGCCTCATCCAGACTTCTCCGCATTTCTTGAGCGCAACCACAAATCCTTCTCCAGATGCAATCTTGACCACCTTCTCTCCCTCGTCCCTTGTCCGCTTGTTCGCGGTGCTCGCCCACACCTCCCAATCGTCCTCCAACTTCTGTGTATCGGCATCGTTTGCCCCAGTCCACTCGGGACGTACAGGTACTTGTTCGAGCTTATCGACCGCCTCATTCCGGACTGTCCCCCAGCGTACCGCGCGACTATCATCGTCTTGTCCTTGTTGTCCTAGAGGTCCGGATAATTCCGCCTCCGAAGTGAGTGCCGCGGTATAAGCTTGCGAGAATGGATGCCAAACGTATATTTCTCCCTTGGAAGTGAGGCAGGCCGAATGGTCCCATCCTGCTGATACTTGAATCACGTGTGCTGGGCGAGCCTTTGCACCAGGATTTGAAGGGCTTGTGAGACCTGGAGCTGTATGGTGATATGCCTACGATAATCATATCAGCTTTCAATACCAGTAATAATGACAAAATCGAGCGTACTCTTCCCCATGCAGTCAGCTCCCAAATGAGGTTATCGGTATCTAGGACAAGTAGATGTCGACGGCCAGCCGAGATAGCCTCAGCTCGACAAGGTAAAGGCAGTAAAGTCGGTTCGGGCACTTGACAGTATTTATCTGACCAATCTGGCGCTCTAAAGCGTAGCAGTGATCCGTCCAATTGACCTGTTTCAAGCGATATCAGCTCTGTGAAATCTATGTATCATGTAACAGGTCATCGACTGACCCCATACCCATACACCTCCATCCATATCTCTCGCAGCAAATCCCCAGCCACTGGCTTGAAGCTCCACAATACCCCTTCCTTCCCCCCTAACATCACGCATAGCGAGACTATCCTTCAATGCATGGCCCCATGTCCTCCCCCGTTGTCCTGCCGACGGGAAATCCTCAGTCAAGTCCAGAGGGATATCGACCCAGCGTTGATGTCGCGTGACTCCCCGAGGGAGTTTCGGATCAAGTCGCGCTGTGCCGAGACGTCCGTTGTCGGCTGATCCCCAGACGTAAGTGCGAGGAAATAGAAGTCCGCGATATACTCGTTTGGACCAGCCTGACGAGGCACCACGAGGAGCGAGCAGGGATGAAGGGAGAGTGAAATCAGATAAAGTCTTGTGTGACCAGAACGTCTCGTCGGACTGAGCGTGGAAAGTCAGCACATGATCTCCTTTAGAGATATCGTCTGTAGCTGGTCTCGAGAGAAAGATTGGAGAGAGATGGGAGGGTGACTGGCAAGTGATACTCACTGTTAAAGCGTTAAACTGCTTGTTCACCTGGGCAAATGAGGCCAGGTCTTTCAAGGGGAGCAAAGGAAGGATGTAGTCCAAGATGACCTCGGCAGGGACATCGAGCAGATTAACTTTCTCCGTCATGGGTGTAAGAAGATGACGGTGACAGACTTGGTGATTAGAATGTAGAAGATGTTCGGATCACAAGGAATCTATAGTTCTATAGTATAGTCAAAGACCAAAGGTTCCATAGAGTAAGGTTACTGCGACGCGAAAGCGTACTCAAAGGTGGAGGAGGCGCTCATATCCGAATGACGTCACGTTCGCAATACCAGACGAGAATCATTTTGAGCAAGCAAGACCATGGCGAGTGTGTTGTGCAGTGTTGTTGACTCAGGCTCCATGTACTCGTAAATATTCATCGAGTCTCTCGTCCAAGTCAAAATAAGTCCCGGGACCATCCATCATCCGTTCAAACGTCCAACATTAGGGGCAGCCTGACCTCCTTCCCGTTCAAGCTATTACGATCAATCAACCACGACTGTCT
>MCFC01000041.1:0-158138 GCA_002105065.1 Naematelia encephala
GATATGATGGGAAAGATGATGAAGATGTTGGTTTTAAAGGATTCTTCGAGGATGATATAAGTGGTGGTGGTGGTGGTGGTGGTGGTGGTGGTGGTGGTAGTGGTGGTGTTGAGAATACTATGTCAAGTGGAAAGGGAAAGGCTTTGGGTGTGGGTATGGATAGGGGTGAAAAGATGGATAGAGTAGTTGGCGAATTACAAGCTTTAAGAGTTTACAAGGTAAGTTTCATGTGAGGGACCGAGTTGGGAATCGTTAGCTGATTTTCTTTCTTCGTTGTAGGATCCAGAAGCTGGACGTGCAGCTTGATAAGATGAATTGACAGCAGGCAATGCAAGGGAATGGAATATGGGCACGAGAGAAGAGGGGGTTACCTACAGAAGGAAGGAAACAGAGGGTATCATAGTTTTTATCTGAACATTCATCTTGGCTTGACAGTATGCGTAGGGGGATACAGCGAGTACCGGTAGGACTTGATATGCGATTCGGTCTGCATGTATCGATTCTACATAATGATCGACACGATTCACCAAATCTTGTATACCTATTCGTATGAACCCGTTCATTATAAGATAAACC
The DNA here is from genome assembly GCA_002105065.1 of Naematelia encephala. Classification (NCBI taxonomy): domain Eukaryota; kingdom Fungi; phylum Basidiomycota; class Tremellomycetes; order Tremellales; family Naemateliaceae; genus Naematelia; species Naematelia encephala. The sequence continues at coordinate 577 of MCFC01000041.1, forward strand.
ACCGAATTTGGCATGTTGTCTATCAGGACACTGTATGCTCAGTGAGAATTTATTCGCTGACAATCACAAAGCCATGCGATGCATAATGTAGGACGTCCGAAAAGATATTGATACATATGTATATGTTCTGACAGCAATCCCTGTGGTGTATTTTATATGCTAGGTTATCATGCTATTCCGAATCCGACACAGTCAATGCACGAGCACCATCCACTCCAGGCTTCACTGTCCACCCATCCGCTTGTCGTTCTCCCCACAGACCCTCCTCTTCATCCAACAGCTCGTCATCCTCACTCACATCGTCCCATCTATCCAGATCGTGAATAGCCTCGAGCTCATCGCGATCCGACGAAGGCATCTTTTTTATTTTGGCCTTTGCTTTACTTCCTTTAACAGCGCGAGGCTTCTTTGTCGTACGCGCGTCATCACTGCCATCAAACTCATCCGATACTTTCTGCTTCTTGGGCTTCTTGGCTTTGGTCTTTGGCGCAGGAAAAGTGCACTCAATCTTCGTCGCTATCGACCCACTTTCAACTTCTGACTGAGTCAGACGTGACAGCCGAAATGCCGAGGAGGATGCGACAATGTACACGTTAACGGCATCTGCAAAGATCAGTGAGGTCCCTTCCAACTTCTAGACTCACAAGCTGTTGGGTGATATGATTCACTCAGATAGCCATTCAGCAACATGTGAATCAACAGAGATTCGGTGTCCTACGCAAGTATCAGCTCTGTTTAGGTGATATCTGCGTAAGAAACACAGAAAGCCATATCAAGCATTTAGATAAAAAGGCAATGTGTGGCTGGAGGAGCAAGTGACCACAGTAGAAGAACCGTGAGACACTCACCTCCTTATTGAGCTCGACTTTCCCGCCACAGACACTATCCAAGTCCACTCGGGCCTTGTCGTCCGCAGCTCCTCGTTTCTTTCCTTTTTCAGCTATGACTGCAAAAGTCCCACCACCTAGACCGCGAACAAGGTCTGCCAAAGATGCAATAGTCAGGCGCCCTTGCTCTCGCTGCACAACTTGCAGCACTTTAAGCACTCGCCAAGCGTCGAGGGTGACGTCCATCGTAACGATCGAGTCCGGCTCGCGCGTGCAGTTGTCGCATATTCCGCATACAGATATCGCTGACGACGTGGAGGATGAGCCCAATGTCTCGGAGTGATCCCACGCAGACGCAGATAGATGGGCAGAATGTGAAAAGTACTGAAATCTTTAGCATTGATCTCGCCCGACAGAATCTGCTTACTTTGGCGAAGGCTACCTTGCGGCAGGTACGCAGATCTTCCGCAAATCGCAGCATCTCCTGAACTGTGCTTATCAGTGTCATCAACAAGCACAGGTAGAAATACATACGCTTGCTTGGACCGTCGGCGTCTTGATACACCAAAGAAGACAGTCGAGACGCATCTTGACCTCGGTAAAACAGTACGCAGTCGGAATCTTTGCCGTCACGTCCGGCTCTCCCAGTCTCCTGATAGTAGCCCTCAAGTGACTTTGACATCTGAGGAGTCAGCAGGTGAATAAATCGAGCGACATACAGAGTGATCTATCAAACGTCAGAGGGTACAGTAACATGTGAAAGCAACTTACGGATTACATAGCGTACATCTCCTTTGTCAATCCCTAGACCGAATGCAATGGTTGCACAAATCACGCTACAATTGGTCACACAGACGCACCGCACCGATTGGATAATTACTTACTTCACCTTGCCACTCCTCCAATCCTTGTGGATTCCCTCTTTCTGCCAATCTTCGAGGCCAGCATGATAAACGCCAGTCTACCAAGTCAGCTTGAGACGTCGGTCCACGGAAGAGCTGACCTTGATACTCTGCTTGGACCATTCGCGAAGCGCCTCTGCTACTACTTCCGCATCCTAGACAATGTCAGATGTAGAATGGTTCCAGGCGGATAGACTACCTTCTTGCTCAAGCAGTAAATGATACCGCTCTCACCACTACATCCCTAGTCAATTTGACCAACGTACCGGTCACTCACGTATGATGTTCTCGAATCCAACTACCCACAGCCTCCACACTGGCTTTACTTGAAGAAGGTTTACTAATCACACTGTAATGCAGATTCGGTCGGTATAGAGGCGAAGAGAAGAACACAGTGCCAGAAGTATTTGCCGCTGCATTGACATCAGCGACCAACTGTGGGAGGGATGAGCAAGCAGTGAAGGAGAAACAGCAAGCCGGAATTCGATGCACGGAGGCACATGCGAAAGAGGAACAGCAAAGTCTATATGGCGCCATCACGACCAAGATATGGTATAGCCACTCACCTCGTCCATCACAGATTGGGGGAAGTCGAAGTATCTTCAACAGATCTGGCATCGTCTTTGAGCTGAGTGTAGCCGTCTTATGCGACAGTCAGCATTTAGGTCAGAATCGAGGGCCTACGCACAACAGCCTGAATGGGCACACGGGGAAAGAGCGTTTTCAGCATAGAAAGCTTTTTGTAGTCAGGGCGGAAGTCTGACAGGCATTAGATCCTTCAAGACACGGGGAGCTGAACTCACCGTGACCAAGCTGGCTGCAGCAGTGGGCCTCATCTAATTGCTTGTTAGTGCAGAGGCTACGCTACGACATGTATTCGTACCTATTACGATGCGTTCTGGGACTAGTGAGCGAACAACGGTAAAATTCAATTCCTGTACTCACTCAAACGTCCTGCAGTATTTGCCTTCTCCAATACGGAAATAAAGCGCTTTGATTTGGAGATCTTTTCAGGCTATAGAAACATTAGCTCATATTTTCGCACATACAATCAGGGACTTACAGTCACATAGCAGAGCCGGATCTCTCGACCGTTATGACCAGATCCGCTCTCCATCCGACGATAAATCTCGTTCTGCTCCTCCTTACTTGTACTTCCCGTAAGCATGACACACTCGACACCTAAATCCTTCATCGCTCGCACTTGGTCCCAAATGAGAGCCAGTAGAGGCGATATCACAATAGTCAGACCACGATTGCCCAAAATCGCTGGTAGTTGGTAGGTTAAGCTCTTGCCACCTCCAGTCGGCATAACGCAGACTATGTCTCGGTCGTCCAAGGCAGCGTTGACAACTCCTTCTTGGCAAAGACGGAAAGAGGGAAGTTTGAATGTCGACTTGAGAATTGACAAGACGGCAGAGGACCACTCAAAGCTTTCGGTTTGATAGTCGATTAGTCTCGGCTTGGAGGATCCCGAATTCGAGAGTCGAACCGCTCGCTTCGAAGAGGAAGTCGAAGATCCGGTGGAGTCGGGGACTGGACGCCGAGTTATGTCACTCAACTGAGTCTCAAGCTGCGTCCTCTCCCTGACAAGGGTGGCATGTAAAGCTTGTAACGGTTTGAGTTGAGACTCTACGGAGTTGATCTATCAATGTATCAGTCTAGAAGAATACAAGAGGAAATCAAAGGGAAAGAAAGCAGAAAGAAGGAGAATTCAACGGAAGTTGCTGAGGCAGGATGGAAGAAATTGTGAGAGGCGGGCCATGGCTCACCTCCTGATCTAGTTTGCTCAGCTTAACCTTGATGGTGTCTCTCAGTTCCGCATTCCCCTCCGTCCTATCCACTGTCCCATCGATTTCAAACCCCTTGCTCCATTGCCCAGATTCCTCGGGCGACCGATGCGGCTCCATGTCTTCGTCATCACTAACGATTGTGATCGTATTTTCTCGTGCCTTATAAGCCATGGTGGTTTGCTGTTGAACCTCTGACTCCTAGTGCGCTGTATATCCAATGCGGAGTCTGGGCCAGGTCGAGCGACAGAGCAGAAGTGAGGTTGTAGAACAGACACACGGGGGAGGTCATTGAGGTCTCTAGGATGACATATCAAGCGCGTTATCGACAATTTCTGGCGATAGAGGGCCAGGTCTCCCAGTGGCTCGATCTATCTAGGGCGATCTCTACGGTTACGCTCGAAGTCAAGAAAAGAAGATGAGGCTCACCAGGTTATTGATTTCTCGCGATCAACTTCTGAAAGGAACGGTGCCTGAAGAGCGAAAACGTGAGAAACACGTGCAAACCACATGGTTGTAAAACATTTTACTCTGCGTTTCAATTGTTTCAATCTTCAACAGTGAACTTTCAGCTCGTTCTCGTATGACTACTTTCTCGAAGACACTCTTCGAGACCGCTTCTACCCTCTACAATGGGCAAGCACGGACGTGGCGGGCGACGGCAGGGAAAGGATCGAAGTGGGCCCACCAAGCCTACCAACAGACCCGACAACGACACAGTCACCGGGCCATGGAAGACGTTTACGGCAGAGGATATGGTGAACGTTGGTTTCGAGGAGTACTATAAGGTGAGAAAGCGCTCTCAGAGGTGTGGATATTGTCCGGTAGTCAACGGTGAAAGTCGGATAAACGACTCGAAGGAGCCCAAGGCCAAGGACTGGAGGGCTTCCTTGATCAGTTCTGGCTCCCTGCTTCTGCACTTGCTAGCCACCTGAGCTGACGTCGGTGCAGAGCCAAAATATCATGACAGAGGACGAGTGGCCGGCCTTCTTGGCGGCATGTCGAGAGGAACTACCCACTACATTCCGAGTTACTGGATCAAGGGCGTGAGTCGGCTTTCGTGTTACTTCCCCAACAGCGAGATTGACGGTCATTAGACACGCAGAGACGATCAACGACCTGATAAAGACCAAATATGTTCCTACAATGCAGAATGTAGAATGGGAAGGTGTGAAATATGATCCTCCCACTCAAATGGAATGGTATGTCCTGTCGCCCTCCTTTGAGTCTCTAAGCTCATGTGGGACAGGTATCCCGACTCGCTTGCTTGGCAAATCTCAGCACCGAAACGAGTAGTCCGAAAGACGGCCCCATTCAAGGCCTTTCAGAAGTTCTTGGTGGGCGAAACAGAAGTCGTGCGTTGCCTCTACTGCTGGAAAGAATGAAAGAGCTGACAGGTATGCAGGGGAATTTGAGTAGGCAAGAAGCTGTGTCAATGATTCCTCCCTTACTCCTTGACGTACACCCACACCATCTGGTCAGTCACACTCCTACTCTGAACAGCCACTCTAAGACTGACTAAATATCAGTGTTTGGACATGTGTGCTGCCCCAGGCTCAAAGGTAAGAGGCTTCTTCTAGCTGGGCAGAGATGTTCTCTGATGTATTGCAGACCGCTCAAATCATCGAAGCGCTCAACCCCCATGATGGAGAGTCCACCGGCCTTTTGATCGCCAATGATTCAGACTACAAGCGTACTCATATGCTCGTACATCAAACAGGGCGAATGCCAAGCAGGGGTCTGATGGTGACAAACCTTGATGCCTGTCAGTTCAATGGAATCTACTCACCTGCGAAGAAACTGATCATTCAGCCGCAATACCAAATATCAGTCTCGGCAATGGCAAAGTATTGACATTCGACCGTATCCTTGCGGATGTACCGTGAGTTACTATTTTGTTGTTGAAGACATTGCTCATAATATTAAGATGTAGCGGTGACGGTACTTTGAGGAAAAATCCAGGTGTATGGAAATCATGGGGCCCGATGGACGCCAACGGGCTGCACAGGTATGCTCCTGACATCTTGACTGGAAGCGCTGACGTTTCTTCAGTCTCCAGCTTAGGATATTGGAGAGAGGCATGAATTTACTCAAACCTGGTGGTCGATTGGTCTACTCGACATGTTCTTTTAACCCCATTGAAAACGAAGCAGTGGTGGCTGCAGCCCTCAACTCACATGAGGGTACGTCCTGAGCTACCGAAGTGTTACTTCCTAGCTGATGATGTCTAGGTAAATTCAAGATTATTGACGCCTCTACACGCCTGCCCGACCTGAAGCGTCGTCCCGGTCTCACTTCTTGGAAAGTTGCTACTCAACCTGAATCGACTGGACGAACCCTCAAATACCACGAAACGTATGAAACATATCGCGCCTGGGTGGATGAGGGCAATGAGCGAGAGAAGGACAAGATGCGAGGCTTGGCCAAGACACTGTGGGCTCCGGATAATGTTACCGAGCTTGGTTTGGAGAAATGGTCAGCTATCCCAACTGCAGATGCAAGTCAAGCTGAGGACGTGTAGCCTTCGTTTACTTCCCCACGATCAGAATACTGGTGGCTTCTTCGTCTGTGTTCTCGAGAAGGCCGGATCGCCTTCGACGACGTCCAACAAGGCAGACCTCGTACAAATTGAGGAGATCTTGGAAATCGCTGCGCCAGCATCGGAAGTTCCAGAACCAGAGCCAGCTCCTACACTTCCTGCGGATGTCACAGTCGCCGATGAAAGCGGTACAGCGACGCTGAAACGTGCTGTCTCACCTTCAGTGCCTGCCGGACCGGAGGCAAAGAAACCGATGAAGAAGAAGGAGAAGCCAGATTTGGGATTCAGGGAGGACCCTTACAGCTTTGTCGACCGGAACAATGCTGAAGTTCAGAGTTGCGTGTAAGTTATCCACCAAGACGACGGGAAGTGGTGACTGACTGGAGCAGCGGTTGGTTCAAGCTCAATGATTCATTCCCAGTCAACAATCTCCTTGTACGGAATGCATATGGTGACCCCGTGCGCTCCCTGTATATGGTGAATGATATCATCAAGGTTCGTGTAATTTGGTCAGTATCTTATCCAAGCTCATATTGCTTAGTCAATCGTTCTCCACAACGATTACTCTCGCCTGCGTATAATCTCAGCTGGAGTCAAAGGATTCACTCGACAAGATTCACAGACGCGCACAGATCTTCAATGTAAATGGCGTATCCCCATGGATGGACTATTGGAAGTCGTCCCTCACATCCCAGACGATGTCATACGGGATGCGACTTTAGCGGAACTGAAAGTATTCATTGAAGAGCAATATCCACCCGTGACCAAATTCAGCGAGGACGCTCAAACATGGTTAACAGATGCCAAGCTGGGTAATCTAGTCGTTCGCTTTTCTCCTGGAGATGATGCTGGTGGACAGTGAGTATCTCATGTCTCAGCAAAGGCTTCTTGGACCTTGTGTTGATGTTGAGTTCTAGTCTGTCTTTACCGCTCTTACTTCCTGTTTGGAAAGCCAAGACATCTTTGTCGCTGCTGATAGATAAACGAGAGAAGGTCATGTTGTCAGAACGAGTATTTGGCGTTGATCTCACACCTGTCCCACAAGCTACTCTAAAGGAGAAGGCTCAGGGGAAAGAAGTAGAAGTGAGCGAGGAGGTTAAAGCCGATTTAGAGGAGGAGGCTTTGAATCAGTGATACATTGTTGCTTTAGGTTATGCATCGCTCATGGTGATTCTTTGCCCCAGGGTTTTTCCTTGCCACATAGAGTATGGTCAATTCATTGGCTAAGGCTCTTCAGCGTTATCGAGTGGTCTCTCGTCTATATCACTTCTTACACCGACATTGCTTGTCAAGGGACCCATGAAAATATAATAGACGCCTTGAATCTTGTTACAGATCTCATAGATCTTGTTTGATTCTACAAGATCATAATAGATTCGGAATCCACGTGTTGCTCGTGTTGCTGAGTCAACGCGGGTGGAGGTGGTCCACATTACGGGAACTCGTAATCTACAAGGAAACATGTTGTAATGATGTCCTGCAACCATCAACACCGTACATAAACACAATCAAGATGATTCGACTGCTGATCACCGGAGCTTCAGGCTACATGTATGTTTATTCCAAACTACAGATCCCTATTTAAACAAGAGATACAGTGTTGTGTTTTTGTATTTGCTGACCTGATGATTTTGTGGCATCCTTTTTAGAGGCGGAGAGATTCTTGCTCAAATGTCAGATGATCCTCACAAATACGGTACGATTGAAGTATTCGCTGTGTATAGGAAGGAAGAGCATGGTGAAGCTATTCGAAAGATGGGATCTACGCCTGTCAAGCTCGATTTGAGCGATGGAGATGCTATCAAGTCTTTCATCCTTGAAAAGCAAAGTACGTATCTCTCGTCTTTGTACTCGAATTCATCCGTTCTCGCTGCATCTTGTATCCTATGATATCGTCTCGTCTAAAGTGTTGCAAATATATGTTGGCGGCTTAATTGGATTTGAATGGTGAAAACGTACAGTAAGCTGATGTTGGAATCGTGCATAGTCGATGTGGTGTTGGAATTGACTGATCCAGTTGGAAGTAAGATCGCTATACCGTCCATTGAAGCGCTTAGTACCTTGGGTGGAGAACGGACATTCATTTATGTATGTGCACATCTCGTCTCAGAATCGGAACCAAAATACGAGTTGTCTTTGTCTTTATCTTTATCTTTGTCTTTGTCTTTGTCTTTATCTTTGTCTTTGTCTTTGTCTTTGTCTTTGTCTTTGTGTTTAATTTTATCTCTGTCTCTGTCTTTGTCTTTGTCTTGGAACTGTATCGAGGATGATATTAATGGGGTTACAAGACAAGCGGTGGGAAGTTATTCTCGGCTTTTGCGGATTTCGATACTTTAAAGGAAACGAAGGATGATGATGAGGATGTCATCAATACGCTGCGCAACTCCAACTCGGAATGGATAGGTGCAAAGATCGTATGTTACCATACCGTCTTCAATACACTATCATTGTTGGTGCTGATTCACGATAGGCCAAGGAATCTTATCCTCTTATTCTGGAGACTGGGAAGAAACTCCATGTACATACACATATTGTTGTTCCGCCTATGGTATAGTGAGTTGTGACTCTCTCCTTACTCTTGATCGCCGTAATTTTTAGCTTTCTGTAATTTAATTTGGTTCCTGTGGTATGCTGATCTTGGCGATCGTCTAGTGGTAAATCACGCACATTCGGTAATCAGCTATCCAAGCAGATCGTGGAACTAGTGAAAATAGCCAAAACCACCGGTAAACTATGGACGATTCCACAAACTCAGCCATCTCTAGGCTCCCTGGCACAAATATGGGCTTTATGCCATATTCACGATTGTGCCAGTGGATATTTAGCCCTACTGGATAGTATACTTGCGAACAAGTATGCTCCAGACGGAATATACTTCGAAGAGAATGGGAAATTCGCTTGGGAAGAACTATCAAAGGGCATATTACGTGGATTAGGCCTAGAGGAGAAGATGGATGTAGCGGGTCAAGAGGAGATGGTGAGGATTGCTGATATATTGGGGACAGAGGTAGAAGGTGTGGCGGTTCAGATGTCAGGAAGGTGAGTGTTTCTTGGCTGTTTCGTGAGGGTATGGTAGGAATGAGAATACGAACGAGGACTGATATGGTGTGTTTTTGTTTCGTGAAATAGGGCAAATCTTAAAGGGAATAGACTGAAAAGTATCGGTTGGCATCCCAAATACGATGTCGAGCACCTGTATAGTACCATGGAGGATGAGGCGAGGTTCATTGCCAGTCAGCTGTAGGGGTAGTAGTATTGGTAGCGATAGTAGCAATAGTAGTAATTGCAGCGATAGTAGTAATTGCAGCGATAGTAGCAATAGTAGCAATAGTAGCAATAGTAGCAAAAGCAGCAAAAGCAGCGATAGTAGTTGAAGGAGAATGGAAATCATAACCTCACCGATATATTGTCTTCGGAACATGCGAAGCACGCTGACCAGATATCTTGCTCTTGCTCTTGCCCTTGCCAAATCTCATTGTGACGCACTAAGGTGATAATCTCCGGGAAAACTCCGGTTGAAGGTCAAAGACAACTTCAGACCTCGAAATCATCACGCATCTACTTTACTATTTATTTCATCACTAGGACTTTCTTTCAATATTCTACGCACGATGGCAGGTATGACGATGATAGCCTCATGACAACATGTCCCTTAAGCCTCGAATCACTCTCGAACCAGCAAGCACTACAAAACACCTACCTTCCCTAACTCACCCATTACCACTACCTCCAACTTTCCGAAAACACCCTCGGCCATCTGATCATAATAACTCTACTCCAACGACGATCCAGCTTTCACAGTCTGATGCTCCAGGATCAACAGGGACGACTCTTTGGCTGTCTGCTCAGGTCTTGTCAGCTTACTTGGCTTGTCAAATCTCACGAGATGATCTTGAAGTAAAAGCGCAAGTGAATACAGGGCAACAAGGACAAGGACAAGGACAAGGACAAGGACAAGGACAAGGACAAGGACAAGGACAAGGACAAGGACAAGGACAAGGACAAGGAAAAGGAAAAGGAAGAGAGAGAGGAAGAGGGCGAGTGCTTGAATTGGGAAGTGGGATAGGATACCTATCACTCTGCCTTGCTTCATGGGGTTATAAAGTCATATCAACAGATATAGAACCTGTACTCTCTTCTGTGCTTTTACCTAATATCAAGACGGGTCTTGAAGCTCTTAATCTCCCTTTGGATGATGTCCATGTTGGACAACTCGATTGGACGGTCGTCGATACAGATCCTTCGATTTTGGATTCTCTTCTTTTCTATCCTACAGATGGAGAGTCACTAGTGGAAAACCAAGATGGAGGAGGAGATCGAAAAGATGGAGGAAGAGATCGAAAATATCAAGTAAGGGATTGGGGAGATGAAGGAGAAGAGGAAGGAGATAGAGGATATGAAGGAGGAGATAGAGGAGTAGAGGCTTTGGAAAGTGATGATGAACGAGGACGAGGAAGAGGAAAAAAAGGAATGAGATTCGAAATGATTGTAACAACTGATACGATCTATCATCCCCCTCTCGTTCTTCCGCTGTGGAAACTACTCCGCCTCATCTCCACACACCCATCTCAACGACGCTCACCTATAATCTGGTTAGGACTCGAACGGCGAGACGATAAACTGATCAATGATGCTTTGGAGGTCGGTCGACAGATGGGATTCAGTATGAAACAGGTTCCCAGAGGGAAATTGCGTAAGGCCTTTGAGGGCGTTGGATGGGTTTGGAAGGCTGAGGATTGGGATGGTGTCGAAGTGTGGAATGTCAGATTTAATGTGAAAGTAGATAAAGTCAAGTATGGGCAAGAAAGAGATACGATACAGAATGACGATGATGATGATGATAATGCATTGTCTTGATGCGTACAGAAAAGTTGATACTCAGTCTTGATCTTGATCTCCTTCCTCTTCCTCTTCCTCGTCATCCATATCTTCATCAGAGCTTCCACTGTCCAATTCTGGGATACCCTCACTCTCGTTGTCTGTACCAATCCTCACCTCTGAAGTCTCGACTGCTTTACTCTTCCCTTTGTCCGCCAACAAGACATTGCTAGTCGACATGAACGGTATCGAATCCGCAATCAGCGGCGCTTCAGGTTTCAATGACACCTCGATCGACTCGATGTCCACTGCTTGAACTGCTGCTCCTCCTTGAGTGTCTTGATTCGATGCCTCAGCAGTCGTGGTTGAGTTCGAAAGCGGGTCAACTCGAGACAGTGAAGCAGCCACCGATGGCGGCGGAGCGGCAGTGACAGATGACGCAATCGGCAGCAGCGGTTGCCGTGACTGTTTGGCTATCGGGGTCACACCTACTTGCGACTGAACCGGATGCCTGTCCCTAGCTGAACTATCTCCCTCCTCAACTCCATCCATACCGTCATCTCCCACGACCGAAAACCCAAGCTCTTCTCTCAACGCCTTTTCCTCCCCCCCTCTTTTGCGAAGAAATGCAAACTCTCTATTGGTGGAGCTGACCGGTGCAGAGGCGGTAATGTCGGATGAAGCAATAGATCCACTTTCTCTGAATTCATCTCAGAAGCGTCCTACGGATGATCAGCTGCGCCTTTTAGGTACGTTCGTGACAGCTGACCAGTGTGGCAATAATCACAGTCTTCCAACCCTGTTCTGTGCCTCTAGCAGAGGGGATCAATAATGCTGATTGTAGCACATCATACAGTGCTCGTCTGATACACTGGGTCGTCGAGGTGGGTGGAAACGAAAAAAGCCTCAGGTGAAGTGCGAGATGTAAGCGGATGGAAAAGGTCAGAAGTGAGGTAGAGAGGAGTGGTGTAGGGTGTAGGAGTTTTGCCACTACAATCGTTAGCCCACCGGTGGCTGAAGTGAAAGAAAGCACGAAATACTTACACAGGAGAGCCTCCACTATCCCTTCAGACTCATCGCCTGCTAAGTCTCTGCGCTCCTTCCCCTCTAGGCCACCTACTAGTCCATCTTCTCCCCCTCTTGCCCTCTTCTTGCCCTTCTTGCTCCCCCCTTCATTCTCGTCCATAAGAGGTAACGACCGTGATTCGAGCAGAGGATTCATCCTTGCTAAACAGACTTTCAACAGTCTAGTTGGATACTCGACAGCGACTAGAGCAGGGGGATACAGATCAAAAATGAGTCTGTGGAAGCGTAGAAGTTGAGTATGAATTTGGCTTTCTATATGTAAGCTCGCCAGTTGACACATGGTGGAGAGCTCACATATGTGTTTGTGGGATCTTCTCTGCCAACCAGGTGGAGTGATCCAGGATTTGGCTGAGCTGAGGGAATAGATGGTCTCCAACTCTGCGATGGTCAGCTGTGATGATCAGACATCAGTTGGCAGACAGCTGACGAAGTAGCAATTCCGGCAAGGAGCGACAGGCCCGAGGACCATATTTTAGGAAGAGAAGCAATCAGTGCAGCATGATGAAGTGGCGAGATATAAGCGACGATCTAGGACTCGTCAAATTACCGCTCTTCACACAGTCGATCAACCTACAGGAGTATCGAGAGTGAGGTTCAAACACCGCAGACCGGCTGCGACGATCTGAGCGATAGGTACGGGGACAGGTCGGGGCGAGTGGAATCTGCAGATCAGATTACATTCCAGAGAAGATTGAAAAGCTTACCTGAGGTAGGCTAAGATGATCTGCGTCCAGCTTCCGAGGCGGACTACAGATGTAGCAAGCCTTTGTATAGGATCCGCAGGTTGTTCAAAGCCCGCTGGAGCTGGTGGTGGGACAACTCGGACTATCTCTGTCGCATCGTCAGTGATAGTTCTCGCTGAGTCGGCTGAGAAAGTGGGAGCCCCATTTCCGAACCAGGCGTGTGAAACTATCACAAGAAAGAAAAAGCTCACCTTCCACCCAAGCATCCTGAGAAACACCACTTAAAGCCGTTCCAAACCCACCCAGAGCATCTCGCATTCCTCCCTTCCATGACTCTCCAACCTGTGCTTTACCTCCACACAGACACAGACTAGCAAGCACATCTGAGGCTGCTATCGCAGTGTTGTAATCCGCTGGAGCCATGATGAGGCCAATGAGGATATTTCGTAATGAAGGAACACTTGGTCGCCATGGTGCTGGTGAATGCGCGATAAGTTGCTTTGTCTTCTCTAATAATGGACGGATCGTTGAGGGCTCAGGAGCAGATAACAGCTTGCAGATGGTGACGGCGAGTTTGCCCAATATCGGTTGAACAGACTCTCTTTCGAATGAGGGGTAAGTTGATGAGTGTTCGATTATCACCACGATCAGTTCCAGGCTCGGAAGTGTGGTCGAGCTGGGTGTGCCAAGTTGTGACAGGCATGCAGGAATCCATATTTTTGCTGATCTGGATAGCACATGGCCCTCTATATCCTGATCTATTACTTGTCTCGCCACGCTACATGCAGCTATACGGTCCTGAGAGGATGTATCGCGGGAGGTAAGCGTTGCTGTGAGCCTGTTGAGAAATTTGGACAAGGAGGTTTGTGAAAGACTTGATGGATGGGAAAAAGGACGGTGAGTGACGATGAGGTCGTAGAGTGAAGTAGATGATAACGGGAGAGTGAGTATGATGGAGGTAAGGTCGGACATTGCTCTCTTGGTTAAATAAAGAGTAGGAGAGAGTGAAAGAGAGCTCTTTTACAACAATCTTTCTTTCTGAAATCTGGTCGAGAAAAGTGGAGGGGGAAGTATACAACCGTGGGAAAGTTGAGAGATGTACCCGGCTTTCAATGTGATCCGGTGCAGTCTGTTATTTGTTTAGTGTTCTGCTTCTCATCATTGCAATCACAACACAGTACACGACCGAACCTGAAACCTTTTCTTGTCTCATCCGAGCCGCCTGTTGTTCAGTGTCGACAATCCCACTTGTCCTTCAGTGGAGCCGAGAGACATGGTGGCGGCGACGGCGGTAAGGACTCGAGGACAGAAACGCGTCGACGCGTCAGAGCCTGTTAGTTGTACGAGACCTCGTTCACCAGCCTCGTCCGGCAACAAGCAGGAGAACGGGTCGACCTGTCGATCGATCACGAGCCTACCTCGTCGTGCGATCTGTCATCCTGAACGTCTTGCTCTTCTGCCTCTTGACCCCTTACCTCCTACCGAATCTTCATCGCCGCCGCCATCCAAGCTATCGAGCCTTCGACGGGAGCATACGACCCCTTGTCCTTCCACACCATTCCGACCTCCGTGTCACCTTACTAAGGCATCTGCAGCTGGCTTGCCATGTCGCTTGTTGAGACAAGAGGGGGGCGAGACAGCCGAACTGGAGCTGCAGATGACGTATGCGCTTGGTTTTGGGCGTGGACTAGGCGCAAAGACCGCTTTCGCAGCTCGATGGAGGGGTAAGAGTAGATTGGCGGAAGCTGTTACTCTTGATGAACATGATCATTTGGTAACGATGTCGAAATCTTCGGGCAAGGATGTGGTTGCGCGGAAGGATATGAATGATGATGATGATGATGCTGAAGCTGAAGCGGGAGATGCGATTGTTATTGGTGAGTCCCTACTCCAGCTCTGCTTGACGCTCTTGACCTCATAGCGCTCTGCTGGACGCTCTTGACTTCATAGCTGATCATTTATAGACGATACCACATGACATGACACGCACTACGACGGAGTCGACTACAAACATAATGATAAACTACAAACTACAAATACACTGCATATTCTACGACCCACCAACGATCTGTCCTAATGACTCGACGATATCATACACACAATACCACTACGATACATTGCCTTCAACGCCATATCACAAATCTACATTTCGATTATGGCCTACCATACCTATCACCATGGCAGCTTGACTATAACTCCTTGTCTCTTGTTGCCTGTTTCTGCTCATTGTCATGTTAGTACCGTTTTGAACGCGTACATGGTTGTTCCTCTTTGTGTTTTATGTGGCAATATTGTGCATATGCATCCAGTGATGCTACAGTAGACTGGATAGTCATAGCGACAATTTGCCTGAGCATAGGAATCGAATCACGCATTTACAATAAAAGTGCGAGCTTCATGACACACATAACATAACATAAACAACAGTAAGACTCCAGACTGAGACATACATACATATCTAACATAAACAATATCAGGATTCTAAACTGAAACACACACTTCAATACAAACAACGTATTCTATCTATCATCTGTTTCCGGTCTAACAAAAGCAATTATGATCATGACCAAGCCCTTTAGGGCAACAGTGACCGCCACGACCTCTCTACTGCCACTCCATCTCCTGACTCCAGCACCTACGAACCCACCTATGATCATAGCGCCTACATAGGCTACTCTGCGATTCCTAGCACCTGCATTTGGATGTCTGAAGCCTACAAAGAGGTGTTTATCAGAAACGAGATCGACATAGGAACTTGTCATTGGTGCGGTTGGGAGCTCGGCCATGCCGGATTGACGAGCGAGAGCGACTTGTGCGCCTGACATTGTCGCGAAGAGTGCAAGAGGGTAGGCAGAGTTGATTCGTGGGGAAAGAAGGGGGATGGATATTCCAAGGAAAATTATTTGAGAAAATGTAGAGATCAAAATCCAGGCTCTACGTCTTGGGCCTGAAACGTCAGCAAAAGATATCCATCCATGTATCCAGCAGAGTAAACATGTATTTAGAGGGAGCAGGCAGGGTTGTTGCAAATTCATTACAAGGAAGACGACCATAGTAAAGTGAGAGGACTTACCGAAGAAATGGCCTAAATGACCAAAGGAAAAAGCACCAAAGAGAAAACAAGCAAGTGATACACCAGTAAGTAAGAGCAAGACTTTATGTGTCCCAATCACGGATACGGCAAGCAAGATTGTGTTTCCCGTTTCTAAGCTAGGTATCAACAACTGTTTGAACTCTTATTTATGACAATTGGGTCTGAGGTATCATACAAGGTGACTCACGATTACTGGCAAAAGTCGAGAAATCAGCATAGGTAGTAGCGTCCAGAATACCCGTTGCGAATGCCTGAACGACTAGAGCATAGACTACCCGTTGCGGAGGAAGAGTCTCGGCTAGATATGATGACCATCCCTTGGGGCGATTCCAGGGAGCGAGTTGGCGTTGATTTGGGGGTTGAGCTTTCTCTGGATCGTATGATACGATAGGGCATGCAGAGGGAGAATCATCGGGGCAATGAGCCTTGGGTAGTTCTGATAATTGGACATCGGAGCTCTCCATTGTTTGCGTATTTGAACTTATAGGCTCGTTATTCATGGATCCCATCGACATATTACCCTGTTCTCCGTCGACCGCAAGAAAGTCTGACGAGCACGAGCACATGCGTTGATAGAGAAAGTTCGGACGTGTTTTGTTGTAGAAAGTTTGGACAAGTAGATTAGAGGGCGAGTAGCGGACGAGTAGGTTAGAGGGCGAGCGACAAAATAGCAGGATATAGTTTTGTTTAACATGAATATCAGGTCAGAAACAATGTAAAAGTAATGTATGTTGCATCAGAAACAATGAGAATCATTTTAGTGAATCACTTCGCTGAACCTCCATCAGTATTCCGAAGAAAACATCTACGTCAGTAATGACATTCCAAAGAACCGGACATCTCGTCGCGAGCCGGTCTTCACCGACGTCAAAAGTACCGCGCATCAGAGTAATTAATACGATAAGAGGTACACTTTCGGTTCTGTGGAGTGAGTAGGATTTGGATTTGGAAGGTGATTGATTCGGGACAGTGCTTTGGGAATTCGGAATAGATTAGGTATTGAAGGTAAAAGCCACGTCATTTGATACCAGAATTTTCTGTCCCTTGAGACTATACGGTCGATGTGTGAAGATTGTTAGGGACCTTAGCTTCGTACGGATACGGTTATTCTAACTGTTGGAGACTTCCTGTATGAGAATTTGTCTAGCAACGGACTGAATATAACAACTATATATAAGGCAGAGCGGAAACTATGTCCGTGCGCGAAGCTAGCTGCGACCTCGTGGATCCTACCTACTCGGTGTTTATTCAGACCGAAAAGCCGTTGAACGTTGCCGTGTACTCCGAACAAACACGGCTCGTTATTTCCCCAGCTCTTTTGGGAATACCCTCTTTTGTTTTGGGAGTAGATGATGCCAGAGCGTTGAAGACGATTCACAATGAACGGTCTTTACGAGGTGATAATGACTTCTTGAGCAACGATAGGTGCAGAAACTCAATTTGCATATATACAGGTGTAAAATGGATAAACAATACGTAGAGATAAACACAGTTCACGAACACAGGCTACCGGCCACGGGAGCTTCTGTACGCCCCGCCGCCTCTAATAACACGCCCAGAGAATCCCCGGGGCAGGCCGCTGCGAGAATCTCCAAAAGATTGCGGATTTACCCCGGGGTCGAAAGACTGTGAAGGCCAAGGAAAGGGTGGGGTAGATCCCATCACGGGCGCAGGTCCCGCGATCGAGTGCGCTGGGTATGCTGAGTGGTGTAACATTTGCATTGTCTCTTGGTCCCAGGTGTCACCTTCCCCATCGTTATCATGGTCGTCCTCGCCACGGTAGACACCGTAGACATCCTGGTCATTATAGTAGCCGTAGTCTTCCCCACCAATGTATATAGCCCCGTAACCATTGCCCTCCTCGCCATCGATGACTTGATCGCTCCAGCAGCCATCTTCGTCAGGATATCCGGAGCTTCCTCCATTGTCAGAGTCGGACCCTTCGTATCGTGGGTCATAATCATTCAGTAAGGAATCATCCAAGTATCTTGATTCATCTCGGTACTGATGCTGGCTCTGCCCCATTTGTGGGTGCGCTTGAAACGGTTCATGTGGTGGATACCCCGTCCTCCTTCTTGGATAGCTCCTGTTGTCCTCCAAAAATGACGGCTGAGGGTCGTAGAATCCATTCGCATTTTCGTAACTCGTTCCGGACAAACGATTGCTGGTCCCAACGATTGGCGGTCCAGACGATTGCTGGCCTCTATTGTTGGATTCATTGTGTCCACCTGCAAGACGACCCCTTGTTGTCATGGTTCCTGGCTGAAATCCCTGACGGCGACTGCGAAATCTGGGTGGTAAGCGTGTTTCTGAGGAGAGAGAAGGCTGGCCGTGGATGCTTGGCAGGCCTGAGTAAGCGGATGAGGATGTTGATGGCTGCCAGCTACCACTGGGTGATGAGGGCGACCAAAAAGGTGGCGTCCTGGACCTCTGCTCTGATTCTCCACCGAGAGCTCTGACAGTTGCCACTTCTCTCCTCCATACGCTTACGTCAAAGTCGGAGTTCGACATGTGCATTTGTCGCTTTCTGTCTGGGTGCATCGGCCCCAAATCTGGATGGGGTTCCATTTTTGCTGCACGATCGTGAGATGTGTTGATTGATTGAATCTAATCAGATGCACTCTGTAGTTATATCCTTGCGACTTTTGAGACGAAACATAGCGGGTCTCTACTCTCTTGAAAGGTGGAAGGCGACTGTGGTTTTTTGCCAATCTTTCAAATCACCGCTTCAAAACGACTGCCCAAGATGAATGGAGGGTACAGGCAAAGTGTAGTTCGGCGTCTGCAAGAAGCAAACGAATCTGGTTTCAGTCATGAGGAAGGACAAATTTCTTGTCAATAATTTGAGAATACAGTCAAAGGATCGTCTTTGACAGTCTTGCTGCGCCCGTGGAGAAAGTACGAGGGAAGTTGCACTGAGGATGTTGGGGGTATCTTTCAAGGGTCTGATCGTCAAAGTGACTGTGGTCCAAAATATAGTCCGCCACGAAATGGGGAAAGGAACGGCGGAAATCTTGTCCGTGCGCGCATCTGTCTAGATGCGACGTCGATACAAAAGATCGCACAATATCTTGAAGCTACCCAAGTTCAAATCATCCCAAAAATCATGGTCCTTGATCCCTCGGATTAACATCCACTAAGTGACGCGATGAGTTCAGGCTCCAAGAGTATGGGACCACGCAGTTCTTCTGAGAGTGATTGTTACAAGGCATTGGGGTGGATCACAACGTGAGGTCAGCATGGCATGCGATGACAATTCACGATCCTCTGAGCCAAGGTAGATGCATAAACTCATTACGAAAATGTACAGGTATGAAATATATCAACGATGCGGAAAGATATATACAGCTCATGAACACAGCTACTGACCAAGAGAGTCAGGACGGCGAGGATGATCTTCGTCTTCGTCGGAGGGGTCTTCGCCGGAGGGAGAAAGCGAAACTGAGAAAGAAAGTGTGCCGTTACGGGCAGTGGAAGATCCCCAAGGGGATCTTGGTGATGTCCAACTGCTGCGGCGGCGGTGGGGTGAACTTGGCCCGGCGAAACTCTGCGAGGCAGCCGAACCAGTAGAATGGGGTCTCCCCATGGTATGCTGATGTTGAAGTACAACTGCGATGGCTTGGGATGCTAGAAATCCCTGTCGGTGGATCTCCTCCATTGTTCCCCCTGTAGATACTCCGGATTCAGTTGGAGGGAGCTGGGCGAATGTACCACCATAAGGATTGCGGGCTCCTCCAGATGTGTGCCATGTGCTGGATGATGGGAAGAGATGTCCTGAAGACCGAGGGTATCCCCGAATCCCCTCATCATACTCACCACCTTGACTCATTTGACTTCCGGTAGAGATCATCGAGGGTGGCGGCGGCATTCCGTTCGAACCAGAACGTGATCCTCGAGGAGGACTTGCCGATCTGCTTCGGTGTCTTCCGGTGACTGCTGCTTGATGGCTTCTGCCAGTGGAGGATCCAGCTTCGGTGGGACTCATGCGACCGTTCACTCCGGAGCGATCCATACTCGGTGAGGTCGTGCTGCTCCTTGGGGGCTGGCTGATTTGTAGCGATTCCATGGAGAATCTAGACCCTGCGACGCCGTTTCGGTCTGTGCCCATGCCGCTGGAAGGGTTCAGATCTGTATGCCTGATTTCCGTTGGAACGATTCTGCCCCTGTCCATCTCTCTCCTCCTGCTCCCCGAATTCCTGTACGTCCCCCCATTTCTGCTTCTGTGAGTGTGATCCTCTGGGTTCATTCTGTTCGTAGAAGAGATTGCGTCGGTGGTAAGGGTGATCACTGTTGTGTGGTGGAGGAAGATATGTCGATTGAGAAGATCAAGCCAAATGTTCCCTAATTTTATACCCTCGCCACTTCCCAGAGGCAGTGTAGCTGGCATCTAAATTTTTGCCAATCCTTCTAGTCACCGCCTTGAAACCACTTCTCAGGATGAATGGAGGTACACGGCGATTGTAAGAAGCAAACTATTCATGTTTCAGTCATGAGGAAGGACAAAGGTCTTGTCCAAAATTCGAAAATACTCATCTCTGACTCTCTTGCTGCGCGTAGTGCTGAGAACAAATCCGCAGCCGGGCAGGAGGAGAGGAGGAGTCAGCACCTTTGTCAGGTAGGGTCCAAGGGCGGTGCATCGGTGCATAGCTGAAACGCCGTGCTGACCGAACAACAGCGTTGTCTTCACGTCCTCCCTTCTCGACGAGGAGTAAGTGGGTTAGGAGTCTGAGAGAATACCAACCATCCTTTGAGTGTTGGCTGTGCTCGATCGGACTTCTATTGTGGAGAGAATAGATGAAAGGCTGACGAAGCCGGCTACAGAGAGCCTGGAACCTCGCATCTCTGTTACAGTCGACATGCTACGTCTGGGAGGGATGGAAATTCCGGTGGTCATACGTACATCTCATCGCAGATGTCTTGCCACTGTGGGTATGCTTGGCTTGTGAATGACCATCGTACTTAGTACACTGTGCACACAAAATTTCAGAGATGATGGGCAGATCTCGCTCAAAGTACAATCGATACCTGATACACATACAGTATCTGCTATAATCACAAAGTTACAGTATCTGAAATATCTATGACTCTACAGTATAAACATCCTACGTGTATAAGGATCCGTCTCATTCCGGGTATAATATTCCATCTTCATTCATGTATGTGTCCCACCTCATTTGATACTCGTCTCACATTCCCTTCATAATCAATGAGGCCATCCTCAGTGCGACTATCCTCACTGCGACCATCCACACTGAGACCGTCCTCACCGAAATGACTTACGAGACCATCCTCACTGGGACGCCTCCGACGCAAACCATCGATCCGAGCCCTCCACACTGTCATGAGAGCTATCAGGTCGAGGATCATCCACACTGAGCTGAGAGTCATTGGAGTGAGAAGCATCAACAATGGTGTCACTCCATCCTTCAGGAACATCTCCCAAGTTTGAAGCCTGACTGCTGGAAAGGGCCTCTGAGAGTTGCGACCAATTGTCGCACTCGACGTGGATCTGCCGTCGATCGTTCCCGGAGTCATTTCCAGTACCGGTACTGGGACGGACGACTGTGAATTTCAAAGTAAACTTGCGATCTTCCAAGTTTGTGCAGAGGCCACAACCCCGTCCCGCTTCACTGCAGGCATCACACTTCTCCGTCTGTCCGAACCCATGACAGCACGATTTCCTGAGGGCAGAGTAGAAAGGTGGCAGCAACTTGCGACCCCAGCAGTCGAAGTAGGGTCTCGTCGGCGAGACACCGTGAGACTCTGCGAAACCAACGAGTTGCGAATTGGCGCGGTTCAAGAAGTTGATAGTTTGGTTAGCTTCGCTCAGCCAAGGATCGACCGACATTTCAATATAACTATCCGCCAAACCTGTCGCTGCATAGACCTGGTCACCCAACGTACGTAGCATTTGAAGCCGAGACAAGATTGCTTCCATTGTAACGTCAGACACAAACGCAACCCAATATAAAAGCAAAAGCTCACATAGCGAATTCAAATCATCCATTCTCGTAGGGGTTAAAAGTAGTGAGTGATGCGAAGAAGATAGTAAGCCGTGTGGGTAATTCAATCGATGAAGTTGTATGTAATCAAGTGGCGATCCATCCTCTCCCTCTTGACCATGCTTTAAAGTATCTGACAAGCGAGTATTGGAAGGCTTGGAGTATGCTGTGCACCTTGAAACATTGCCGTACAAGGGTTGATGAAGGGTCACATCTAAATAAACAATGGATCCGTTCCAAGAGTAATTCAATGACACACAGAATGTCGCTTGTTTGCTGTGCTGTAAATGGGTATGTACCATGACGTCTGAAAAGGAAAGTCACAATCCTTTATTGTCATGGACAGTTCTAGAAAGCCAGGTAGATTTCTAAAGGACTGGAGACTGGTGCTGGGCTCTCAAAATGCAGGACATAGTTAGATCATTTGACTCAGAGATCATCTGCCAATCACATGGTGGGACTTTACCTGAGGACGTACGAAGTGTACTAGGGGGAATTGCTAGAGTAGAGTTCTCACTGGATGACCACCCGGGTAGTGGACCAAGAAAGTGGAGGTCACTTTGAAACGTTTAAAAGGTCCCCTGTTTTGAAAAGATCTGACGCACGTGTCATGACTCATTTTGCCACTTTCGGTGAGAAAGCTGTGCGAGTTTGTTACCAGAGAGTTCCACGTCGACACCACCTTCCTTTCCACGTCGTCTTGTTCTTTCTTTCTCTCACCTCTCTACCTTCTCTCTCTTCTCTTCCCCTCCACGTCGTTTTTTCTCTTCAATTCGCTCTTTTCTAGACTGTTTTGTTCTACTCTCTCCTTTCTTTAGACTCTTTGTACCAGTTAGAACATACTCTATACGTTTGACGATACCCCCTTTTGTTATGACATCCACTATGACCGCAGTCTCCCTCGCAACCCCATTTCCCTCGAAACGACCTGCTGCTTCCTCTTCTTCTCAATCTGCCAAGCGACAACGGCTTAGCTCGGTGAAGCCTGTTGACGTGGAGGGTGACGAAGATGAGGAGGACGCCGACCCGGAAGACCTCTCTGAAGAGGCTCAGGCAAAACGTGCGAGAAAGGAGGCTCGAGTACGTTGCCACCCACTCTAGTCTTTTTATTTTTCCCTTGTTGACTTTGTTCAGACTATCCGGAATCGAGAATCAGCTCAACGATCACGAAATCAGCGTAAACAGCATCTCGCATATCTCGAGAAACGCGTAATGGAGCTCGAAGACGAGAACCGGAGATTAAAATCAGGTTCCACCCCTCTTCCATCTACACCCGCACGCGAGCCGTCACCCGCCCATTCGGTCCTTTCCCTCGCGAATGACCTTGGACTCCCAACAGAGCTCGTGAGCACGAGCGGAGGCGTCAATCTAGCTTCTGTAGCACCACCACCCCAAGGTCTTGAGGTCGATGTCAAACCCGTTGTGCCATCTTCCCCAGCCTTGACGGTCCAACCCCTGGCCGACACGCCTTCGTACTCGGAGCTTCTGGCCGAGAATGGTATACTCCAAGAACGCGTTCGTCTTCTCGAAAGTCTTGTCAAGAACGCAATTGCCCTCTCGAATCTCGGCGGATCACCTACAACGCCGCCCCAGTACACCGAGACCCCGTCGAATATGTCGACTGTTTCCAACACATCTTCTGGAATGGTCCACCAAGGATCGCTTGACTGGGATAATTTCCTTAAACCCAGCACTACAAGCCTTCAATCTACTCTTTCTCCGTCCTTCCACCCTGTTCAACAATCCGCCAATCCAACTCCCTTGTCTCTTGCGTCGACCAATGCACAGATCAACAACCTCACTCGCCACCCAGCAGTGGTGGCGTCCATGTCTCGTCTCCGACGAGATGTGGCCCTGCAGCGGGTGAGGCCTCGTTTGATCTGTCCGTCGGCGACGCATTTCAGTCACAGGGAGGTGGGTTTGGCGGCGAGGGCGGTAGTGACTCTGGCAAGGGTCAGGGGTTGGCCTTTGCGTTCTATGACTCGGGCCTCGCCAGTCAATCGCTGTCGGTCTACGAGAATACGGGTGAGGAGATGAACCTCTGGGGTAGTATGCCAGAGGAGACTTGGGGAGGGGCGGCAGTGGGCAAGGAGGACAGTCTAGGGCTGGAATGGTGGAGCATGGAACTTGGGATGGGATCGACTGTGACCGCGTGATCATCACTCTTCAACACCTGGACAACAAACTCTTACAAGAACGTATCAAGCTCATCTCAAAATTCGAATTGATTCTCCGAACCGTATCGTCATTTTCTCGTTGCGGGTTAGTCGACCTCTTTCTATCGACAATCTTGACCATCCGACTCGATCCGTCATCCACCCGCTCGCCGAGAGGCTAGAGCCGTGGGTATCGTGAGCGGTCGTAGGTGGTTTGAGATTTCGGTAGGAGGAAGCAGTACACTCGTGCGGAACAGGCGGTATTGTTCAGGAGGAAAGGTTTGGGTAGATTGGGATTCGAAGCGAGGATATAGAATCGTAATACACCGTGTTGAGCGTGGTGGTTCGTGATAGCGTTGATTGTATTTTTGTAGTACCGTAGGATTCCATGCAGTATTGCCCTGGTGTCTTCGCTTCTCATAAGCAGCATTGCACATGGTTGTCGATTATATTGTTATGTATGAAGTGGGTGTGCATGCTTGCTTGCTTCCCTATTTGCTCCCGCTCCTCACATCGACCTCCACCGCTCAGGTCCACAGAAACGTGAGGACTTGGCAGTCGTCGTCGCTATCGTCTATCGTTTTTTCCTTCATCCTGCGTGTTTCTTGTTCATTCGTTGTAGTCAAGTCGGCGATATGTCTACCAAGTACATCTGGACTAAGATTCCTGTCAAGGAAGAGATCAAACGGTCGAGTCATTCATTCTGTGTGATAGGTAACAAGGGATATATCTTTGGCGGGTAAGCATTTGAGTACTTACTGACTTAATTTCCACCTTGTTCTCTATTTCACATTATGAGCAGAGCCTTAATTTGATACATCCAAGGTCTTCTTCTCGATGCTGATAATAGGTTTGTTTACGTCCATAGAGAAATCAAACCCCGTCAACCTGTCGATAACGCTTTACATGTCATTGATCTTTCTACGGGAGTGTATAACAAGGTACAAGGTGCTGGGGATGTACCTGATTCAAGAGTTGGGCATACGGGTGTTGTTCTTGGTGAGGAGATTTATGTTTTTGGTGGAGTAGGTTTTCACTTTCTTCTCGGCTCCTATCTCCCATTTATCGACTCTTGACTGTCTCGTCGCTCTTGACTGTGTTGATCCTCCTATATATCAAGTCTTGACTGTCACATCTCTTCGAGTCTTGATACAGTAGCTGACGTAACTTCCTCATAGCGCGGAGGTCCCGATATGACACCCCTTATCGAGAACGGCGCAATTCACCGATACACGCCCTCCACTAACCTCTGGACACGTCTCAGGCCAGATACATCCTCACCATACCCGTTAGCCAGAAGTTATCACGCCTCAGCGGCATCGCCACTTACAAACCAGATACTCATCCATGCCGGATGTGGCGACGCCTCTACTGGTCGTGTAAACGATCTATGGGCATTCGATATCTCCTCCAACGTATGGTCTGAATTACCTGACGCCCCCGGTGAGAAAGGTAGAGGTGGAACAGCTTTGACGGTTCTTAATGATACTGTATGGCGATTCGGTGGATTTGACGGCAAGACTGAGATTGGAGGCGCAATCGATTCACTCAGCCTCAATCTTTCTCTCCAGGGAGGTTCTTGGGAATCAATCAATTATGACTCTAAATCAGGGCCGACCGAGTTGGAGAAGATGGGGAATGGACCTGGAGCAAGATCAGTCGCGGGTTTACTCGTATTGGACAAAGACAAGCTGGTGACTTTGTTTGGAGAGGGTAAACCAAGTCCGACAGGAGGACACGATTCGGCTGGAAATTTCTGGGGAGATGTTTGGACTTTCGATATACAAAGGAACAAGTGGGAAGAATTAAGTGTTGAAGTGGAGGGACAGGGAGACGGGCCGGGGGAAAGAGGGTGGTTCGATAGTGATGTTATTCAAGGTGGAGGCGTTGTTGTTTGGGGTGGAATCGATTCGAGAAATGAAAGGATGGGGGATGGGTGGATTTTGAAGAGATTATAGAGGAATGAGACAAAGCTAGTAAGACAGATGACATCTCGCCTGCTTAGCTAACGTCGAGCATAACGGTTACTCTGAAGTTTTCTCACAGTGGCCTTCCATTACACATCTTTCCCAGCAGACGAAGTTTGGGACTTGAGAAACTAGCAAAGTCAAGGCAGAGGAGCCAAGCTGGCCTTGAAACCGAAGGGAAGGCTCCTTTGCTCCCCTTCCTCCTAGAACCACTAGCTATTAAAGTGGCAAACATAGCCCAAGTTGCCCTCCAAGTTCATCTCATCGTTTTCCTCCTTCCTCCTTCCTTTAGTTCGGCACTCAACTGACAGAATGATGGCTGAGCAGCGAAAGCGAAATCGTTCTTCATCTGTCGAAAATTCAAGTGATGATTCATCCTCCGGACTCGTGGTTGACTACAGAAATCCACCTCATGGATCATCTGTCAGTGCACTCATGGCTTCCATCGACAGTATCCTTGCAGCAGAGACTCAGCAAGATGCAGCTCATTCTTCCGCATGGAACACTTCTGGCTACCAAATGTCTGGGCTTATTGGACCGTCTGGGATTCCCTCTTCAAGTTCATCCCATCCGACGTCAGGCTCCCAAGGAGCTGGGTCACAGGAATGGTACATAGACGCCTTCGAAACGGTTCGTCAAAGCGTGCAGGATCTCAAAACCATGCTCAGACTCACAGATGTTGAGGAAGAAGAAAAGTTACCTCTTCAGACTCGCCTTGAGATGCTGTATCGGCTTGATGATGACTTTCAAATCCTCATACCACCTACTTCAACTCTCCGCATAACAGCGCAATCCAATTCTCGGGTCTCCTCACAGAACGCATCGGTACCCACTCACTCTGCCAGTCCTGTTCATTCGACGCAAGGCTCCGAAGGGGCTGGCACTCAAGATATTTACGCAACCGTCGAGGCCATCCGTGATTACGTGCATGATCTCGAAACCACGCTCAACGATGTCTTGCGTGAGCATACCTCACATCTCTTTGCGAATACACTTGCAGAAACCGGAACCAACCTGACCGACTTGCCCAGTCAATTTTTGATGAAGTTTTCGGTCAAAGTCGCCGAGGCATTATTACCCTACGATCTCGAAACACGGAGCAGGGCTTTGTCGACACCGACTGAGCACCGTCTCTGGATCATCAACGTACATGACGATGTGAATCTAGGCCATAGACCGCGGCCTGCAGCTTTGATCACTGGTATCAATGAGTTGGGGACGACGATTTTCTATCTTGATGACTGGAAAGACGCGACGGCAGAAGAGCTTGGTGCATTGGGCAGGTTGAGTCCGACCCGCTGGGACGTTCTTCGCCATGATTTGAAGACAGATGGATGGGTCGAGAGATGAAGGTATCCCAGCAAGGCTTGTATATATTCTCATATCGCATGCATCTGTTATCGGTGGAATGATCACCAGATAACGAGGCAGACGAAAGTGTCCTAGGTGTACGGGGATACAGTGAAGCTTTCTAGTGATTTCCACCAAGAAGAAAGGGTTTCGCCTCAAAGAAAGGAGTTAACAAAGACTCCCTGACTCTCCTTGAAGACCGAGACAGGATGTGCAAAAGTTTAAAGGCTCAGTATGACGTACATGTAGGTCAGAGCACACGGACTGAGAATGAAAGAGGGAAAATAAAGGAGGCATTGCCGCCTTGGCCTTCTATCTCATCGCCGTCTCTACTAGGAGGAAATCGGTGAGCGATTCGTTCATACTAGTACATTTCTTTCCCCCAATTCATCCCAGTGGAGACACACTCGCGATGGATGGGATCTCTTCTACTCAATCTTCAGCCTCTCTTGCCCGATCTTCAGCCTCTCTTGCCCAATCGTCAGTCTCTCTTTCCCAACCCTCAGTCTCTCTTTCCCAACCCTCGACCTCTCATGCCCAACCTTCAGTACAGTCCAACCAATCGGAGACCTTCCCTACTCAAGGATCCACTACTCACTCTACATGGCACTGGGAAGAGCGCCGAAATTCGACGCAAATCAAACTGCACAGCGACGATGGTGAGGCGAGCGTCGGGCAGATCGACACCGAAACGAATCTCCCACTTTCTCTCCTCACTTGCATGGACAACCTCTATCGGAAGTCTGCAGAGGCATGCGAAGTGAACACTGATGATGATCTGCACTCAACTTTCATCAAATGGGCTGGCGCGCATCTCTGGTCTCTCGACAAACGAGGGATCGAATTCACTGCTGAGCCCGAGATGACGTTTCGAGTCAATTCGGATCGAAGTTCGAAAAACGCCGGCCCAGTCAGTGTTACCATGACAGTTCAGTGGGGAAATGGGTGGTCAAGCGGTGTTCACATACCGCCAGATCCGAAACCGGATCTTCGTCCACTGGGCATCGCTCCAGGACCGCTGAACACAGACCTGACTGGGACGTTGTTCGGTCCGACTATGATACGGGACAGTGAAGTTGACGCACTGGTACCTGGCTCACAAGACGACTTTCTTCCCGATCCGAGAGACAGATGGAATTGTATCTTTTGAGTTGGTTGGACGCGAGACGTTCTCAATGATTTGTGAATAGTTGGTATTCCATGCATCCATCTCCGAGTGAATCGCTTCCTCCGTGTGATCAGATACTGGTAACTAGCAGCTTCCTAGCAACGAACGGAGCAGAGGAAATCAACAAAGGTCATTTCGCCACTAGGCTTCTTAGCCGAATGTACATGTACATAAGGCCTAAGTAGATCCATCCTTGCTTGATCCAGAATCATCCCGGTGCTGCCAAGACAATACTGGCTACTGTGAAGCATACGAATCTGCTGTCGGACTTACAAAAGGTTATGTCATGATCAAGGTCAGGAGGCCGAGAACAAAAGGGTGCTCCTTTCAAATTGAGCGGGCGTTTCACGATGAGATGACCAAGGGCCAACCAATTCTCTATGTGACTCTTGGGAAGCCCTTGCCGTAGTGTAGTGCGATTCTTCCACCTCTCTGAAGTGTTCTCACTTACGATTGTTACCACCAATGATCTGCACTACTCTCTGGGCCAGCACGATCGACTTCCTCACACGATCCAACCAGATTCATGACGCAAAGGATCCATCCGACCCGGATACTGGCGGCTCACGGAAGCTGCTCCAATCGGAGCCCTCGCCACCCTCACTCTCGAGTCGCCTTTCAAGGAACGGTCGAGACACTAATGAGTCCACTGGCGGAACGGACATCCCGGAGAATCTAAGATTATTGGGGTCAAGAGGCGCAGGCTCGGAAGGGGAAACCAGAGGAAGGGACAGGGCAAATCTCATCATGAAGCTGTACTTCGGTCTTTCAGAGCGGTTGGATATGGGCTTTCCTGTCAGTGTGTGTTCGGACTCCCTAAGGCAGTAGGTGGTGTACTGCATGCATCTTACTTTTTCGGCACAATTCTTCGATTAGTTCTGGGGAATGACTAATAATTTCGAACTTTCGCTCATAGCGACTATCTTTCAAAACACCCATAAGGAACTCAACAAACAGAGTACATGCCACACGAGTACAACAAGACAGAGATAAATTGGCCTATTCCCAAACAGCGATCATCCTAACCTCTATACTTTCTCTAGGCTTGATAAGAGCCTCATCCACACCTTGTCTGTCCTGCTCTCCAACCTCGATAGCGGTATGTCCAGCACAGACGTTAGTCGTACTATCATAACACATCAAGTAGACGATCTCGTTCGGCATCTGGTGTCGCACGTAATACCATTTTTGACCTGGACTGTGGGCGATACGGAGACCGTTTCCGAAATTCGACATGCCTAGGAGGAAATCGTCGGCGGAAGCTGTGGGGAAGTCGAGCATTCCAAGTGGAGCATTCGTGACAGGGCCTTATGACTGTTCAGCAGAACGTCAAGAAGTGGAGTGAGGGGTGGCGTGCTTGGAGCAGGAATAGCTATGGAAAAGAGTATATCTCACCATGAAGAGGTCTCCAGATATTGATGATCATAGACCTTTTGAAAGTGTCCGGATCTTCACCAGTAGCCATCTCCACGACCTTCTTTGCCCACTCCTGGGAAGATTACCGTCAGCTCAATAGCTATGAGTCATCCTCCTGTCCGGCTCGGGACATGACATGGACTTGATTCACTCAACTCACTGGAGCTTGGTCAACATGTGCTCGAGCTGCTGGTGGTTGTATTCTGGCAGTAGGCACGAAACCTTTCTCAGGCTCTTCTTGTCTGGGCACGAAATCTTCCTTCCTATCATCTGCTTTCCTGCATGTAGAGTTCCAAGTCACGACTCTTGTCGCTCCCAACTCCTTCTTGATCAATCTACAAAACATTTATCAGCTATTCTTCCAATCTCATCTTGACCTCTGCCTTCTCGGTCATGACGAGTCTTCATTTCTTCTCCTTCATTTAGGAAGAAATAGAGAACTGATAAGAGGAAACAAAGAGAGAAGAGCAGACTTACTCGGCACTTTCTTCAAGGTACTTTTCGATCCCAGCTTCAGTCCCAATCTGATCTACCCATTCCGACTCATGTGTACTGACCGCCCATCCCCTGGATTTGACCTGAGAATCAACTGATAATCCACCACGAGCAAGCTCAGGTCGAAGATCGTTGACGGGTACGACGAGGGTCTTTTGAGGTCTAGGTCGATCAGGATCAAATGTAGTTTCGTACACGCTCGGATCGTGGTCTAGCTCTTCCCCCCGAAGCGTGAAGTTGATACTTCCATATAGCTGGCGAGGCGTAGCAATAGGCATGCTTTCAAGTCTTGAAAAGTCCTGGAGAAATGACGATTCGTCTCAAGAAGTGCAGTGTGGTCGTGTGCTAGAAATCAAATAGAGCGATGTGATCCTCTTTGTACATGTGTTATACAGTGATCTGTTATCTATCTATAGAAATCTTCGGGTGAGTCGAATCTGCTCGGACGAGTGACTCCACGGGGTATTCGGGTCAGTTTGACAACGCTCATTTCGCATTTCGTTTCACCCGTCTTCTTTGTCAGGTCTGCTGCTGCATAGTACATAGACTCAAGGCTGGCAGTGATACCTAAAGAGACTCAGTGAGATGAGTCTAAGTCGTGCAAACATCGTTCTCAACGGGAGTCTGTAGTTTGCATTGCCTCAAAAGCAGAGTATTGGTCCAAACTCGTTAGAATCAGAGACGATTGTTCGCTAAATCTTACTATCGTAATACATACAAATCCTGCCCACCTGCAACTTACTGTAAGACTGACAACTGAGCATCGATATAACCTAGGCGGTCCCCATCGTGCCTTTTATTTAGAATAGATTTTGACCCAGCCAATCCGTTGGAGGTTGTCCCTCATTTACACCATCCAGCAGAAATATAGAATCCCAAGCAGAAGTATCAACGCCTGCAGCACCAGGTATAGGTGTCAAAGCCTGATTATTACCCTCTGCACCACTCAACATGACTCCTCCATCACCTACATTGGTCCACGCCGTGCTGGCCCACAATGTCGAATCGACACCCGCACCAAAGTAAGAACCGCTGCCGCTAGCCGTGGTCTGTTGTGGACTGACAGACGTTGTCGGTTCTGTCTCACGCGTAGAGCTTGCTGTCTTACTTTGACCTCGTTTAGGTCTACGGAACATCTTTTGAGCTCGGTCCAACTCTTGTTCTGCCTTTCCACGGAATTCTTTACGTTTTTCGTCTCGGCTAGGCGAGTCGGGAGACGAGAACTGTTCTTCAAGTAAAGGCGAGATGACTACGACCCCTCTCTCGGCGATAGTGGAATATGGTGCGATCTGCTGTAAGATCAATACAGCCGTTTGGACAGGCATGAGTAGCTCGTCAAGGTCGGTTTCATCGTCTTTCCGGTGAGACGCCTCGAGAAGAATGACAAGGCAGGCGGCAATAGTATGAGCGAGGACGGTCCTATGAGGGTCAGAGAGTCGGCCACATTATACACCACGGTGAGACATGGTAGGTGACTCACCAGGTCTTGCGGAAAGTCTCCAATTGACAACGATGAAATATATCCAATATCCGCCGAGCATAAGTCAAGCATCGCTACGCTGTCAGCGATGACGACCACTTGAAACAAAACGACTCACCTCTCTAGAGACTGCATAACGAGTATCGCCCTTGAACGCCCTTCCCAAGTATGGTCGATGAAGGACGATAACCTTATGAGCCGAAGATACCTATCCTGATTAGCTGTTGGTGTGACAGGGACTCACCATGTAAGTGCGTGATTCCCACTCGAACCAGACCGGCGCGGATGCATCAAAGTCAAGCTTCTCATCCGTCATCCAGACGGGAGCTTCGGCCAAAATGGATTGCATCTCAGCATCGAACTTGAGTATACTGTCGTATGGCACATCGCGGAAGTTGGTCACTTTCGAGTATACCCTGATCTTTGATCAGCAACGAAATAAAAACAATCTTAGAGACTGAACCAACTTGTTGATCTGGACAGCAACTGGTTTGATCAGCCTCGATTCAATCAGTGGTATGAATGACGTACGTTTGAGGAGCTGAACAGTGTGAGAAGTCATTGTTGGAACCTGGGTAGATAATGTTGCTGGAGCTTCGGAAGTGTTCAGGAGCTGATCTACACAATGGAGTGGAGGCGGAGTATTCAACTGGTGCGCTTGTATCGCTGACATATATCAGTCTGAGGCGTCCTTCCCCTCGATCGGAAACGTACTACAAGTACCGTTGAAAGCCACATGGAACCAGTCTGAGATTGATCAATTGATATTATGGCCTAGAGCGTGGATACACTCACCTTGAATGATAAGCTGCCACCATGTACGCTTCCGGACTTCTCTAGCGATGACCGCAGGACCACCAACAAACCCTCCATCTGGATAAGGGTCCGGCCCAAGCCGATGCAAGTTGAGCGCCTGCGCGATCCTGGATAGCCCTTATGAGCGTGAAAAACGATCTATAAAACTGTTATTCTCACTTAATACTGGCACCGAGCATGGTATAATATAGGTCTGCCTTGCCGAGGTGATTTGCAGGATTGATGAGAATTGATATACACTGCACTGCATACCTGCTCATATTAGTTGAGGCCATTCAATTGCGATATTACAAAATACGTACAGGCTGTGAGATGACATCCAATTGGCCTCCTGAAGACTCATCAAGCAGCCGTCAAACCAGTTCTCCAACAGCCTCCGAATCGATTCTAGTCAATCATTAGCGCTAGCGATCAAGTCCTCAATACGCAATTTATCCTTACGTCCAGGAAATAGAGCATTTGTCATCGTCACTGGCATGTGATGTACGGTGGACTGATAAGTGTCAGTGTTTGATTATAAGCCCACCTCGGTAGGTGACATACCATGAGAACGGAGAATAGTAATGCGAGGAAGCTCCAATTGATCTCTACATCTTTTGCACCCAATTCTGACCAGAAAAGGTTGGATTCGGCTTGAAATGTTGGTCCATGATAACAGCTATGAAGGCGCGTCAACAATTCTCAATGGCTTTGACGAGTGCATTGGTATGGAAGAGAACCCGAAGACTCACCAGTGCATCCAAGCAACATGCTCCAGATCGTATTTGACCAACAGCTGACCCAAATCTGGTTTTGGTAGACGACTGAGTATGTCGGCTTGTATTGCCTGACGATACGATTGTAGCCCCTTTGATGGAACATCGATTGAAGGTGGCTGGAGGCTCGTGGAAGGAGATGGGCCAAGCGGCGAGTTCTTTGGTGCAGATGATGGTGGCTTGCGATCCAGCTATGTTGTGTCAGTCCCAGGTCATCTCCCTAACGCGAGACTTAAAGGTTAGAGGTGGGTGCGAGAGACAACGTAAGATTCGGGGCGAGAGGCAAACCCAAGAGGTGGGGTCGGCAGAATGGGTGAGCAAGTAGAAATGACTGACAACAATAGCAACTCCGGGAGGAGTACCAGTGGTCCAACCAAAGTCCACCTCCATATCTGAATCCTCTTCTTCCTCTTGTTGTTGTGCAGAGGACGATCTTGTCGGATCAAGGTCTGTCAGGTCTTCGATCCCGCCTGGACTCTTTGCTCTTAATCTACCCATTGCCAGGCTATATGATATTGATTCTTGTCAGCACGATCACGAGAAATCATACAGTAAAAGAGAAAGACATGGTAACGGAAGAGGTGCTGTTGGTGTAGAGGGAAACCAAGTAGAGGGAAGATAGACATACAATTCCAAAGTAGCAGCAGCTTCAGCCTCATCATCCGCATCACCTTTCCTGATTCCACTTTTATCATCCTCGCTCTGATCGCGCTTCGGAACCACTAATCCCAGATGACCTCTTACGATTTCTTCAAGCTCGATGATACGTCGTTCCAAGCGAGAAGTAGTCGCTTCCGTTTCTTGTCGAAGTAGTTGAACATGGGAGGTCGTGCGGCTATTGAAACCAGATCAGAACTGACGGGAAACTCTCACAGAGCTAAATCAAAGCAGAGTGAAGGATACTGAAGAGTAGAGGAGAGTGGACATGGAGAGAGAAAAAGAGAGTGGGAGGATTAGAGGATTAGGAAATCAATTGAACGGGAGGAGACATACACTGCTTTGGTAGGTATGACTTGTTCGACACGACATCGTTCTGGTACACCTCTCTTACGACAATTCGAGCATGGTATCGTCTTGTCACACCTATCGTACAATATCAGTCTCAAGACATGCAGATAAGGGAGCTAGCTTACCGGGTTTTACGCCGTGTACATTCGCTACAGCTATTTGACTGTCAGTATGTACCCTCTTACTTGGCCGGAACGTAAAGATTAGTAAGATAGATAGATAATCCAACGTGGATAGTACCAAAGTATAGACCAATTTAATAGATCACAGAACAGTATCAGATTACACATACGACGTACCTTAGAGGTTGTCGTTGAGATACCCTTATTCCACCGGTACTAAGTGAAGTAGCCCTAGAAGAACGACTAGGTCCAATCCCATCACCTTCATCGTCACTCATCTCAGCTTCTAGGGACGATGGCCGAAACCCAGAACTCTTCTCCAGCACTATATGCTCGTGAGATTATATCAGTGACGTAGATGAACAGCTGATATCAATTGAAAGTGAGGAGAGAAACAACAACATTTCCAAGGAATTTCGGCTCAAACGGAAACTCGCCCGAAGCCGAACATTTCTCTTATCTCGGAAATTGAAATTGAAACCATGAGGCACTAGCTGTAGAAATGATATATATATACCGTGACATTCACTTGACGATACAACAAGAATTATGCTACATAACCAAGAATTTAGACCAAATCGATACCTGTTCTTTGCCGATTCTAGACCTTCTCTTCGGGATCATCTCTGCGTCCCCATCGTCGTTCTGGAACACTATCGGCAATTTCAGGCGCGACAAATATCGTCCCGTCCACGACCTTCCACACCGTCATGACGCTCACATAAATCCAATGCAGTGCTACCTGAATGGATAGAACTGTACCAATAACTCGAAATGCAGGCGAATCAAGCTCGCTCGCTAGTGTTGTCGTAGCTGTTGCAAATACTCTATTATTGACATCATCAGCGACACTGAATATACCAAAGCGCGAAGGACCACTACTCACCCAATTGGGAATGTTAAAGCCCAAAGACCGACTGAGAAGTGCTGACGGAAGAAGAAATCTCGATTCGAAAGCCAGTGATCGATAATTACAGCTGTTGCTAGGATGTACCAGCACATTGCCAAACCCCATAGTATGAGACCAGTGACCAATCCTCCTGCGTAAATGGCATCGGCTAGCCTGAGACTCGATTCCGTGTCCCCTCCTATAGCAGCGATACCAAGATCGTGGTCGTATGCCAAGTCCCGAACAACACGACCAAGAACCATGATTCCGAAGCTGCCTTGGCCACAAGGACCGAGAGGAAGGAACATGGTCGCTAGTGCTGCTGGGGCTGGAACACCAGAAATGATCGTTCGGTATAGCCATAAGGTTGTGATAAACATTGCGATTGGTACGCCAGTTCCCCAAATGACGTATGAGACCAGAATGGTCG
This sequence comes from Naematelia encephala, assembly GCA_002105065.1. Lineage (NCBI taxonomy): Eukaryota > Fungi > Basidiomycota > Tremellomycetes > Tremellales > Naemateliaceae > Naematelia > Naematelia encephala. The sequence continues at coordinate 36,370 of MCFC01000041.1, forward strand.
AGCGAGCGAGGGCGGGAGAGAACGGTAAGAGGGAAGACGCGACGATACCACCTGACGCTGCGCAAACGACAGACGTCACTATCGGTAGAAGCCAAACCGCTGAAAAAGTTTGCGCGCTATGCGTTTGTCGTGTGAACCTGTAGTGGTTGTATTAATATGAATATATAGTTCAAAGGTATTGATGCGACTTACATCATGAATATCATGCCTAGGTTGATCCCAATTGACATAATTGCATCAATCCACCATAGCCCAAGTGCTAATTGTGCCCATCTCCATCCCCAAGCAGGTACACAGACAAAGGCAATCATGTTCTGCAGGATCGCACACCTCAGTGAACAGATCTCACGCAGGAATGAGGAACAAGGGGGACTGACAACGATAGTAATGAAACCCATCGGTAGACATCCCCAGAACATACTCGACACTTCATGTCTAGTGACCGTTCCAAATAGACCTCTCCACCGCACATAGCGGAACACATTGCCCAATACCAGCGAGACGAATAGAACAATGTTGAGGACGAAGACCACTATACCCAGTCGACGGAGCCATTCCGCGTTGTATGGCAGGTTGTACAGCCTAAGATAAAGTCAGTGTGAATAGACAGAAGAAAGCTAGGCAAGAATTACAAGATTGAAGTGATTCCTGTACCCATATTGATTGAGAAGAACGAAGGCGAGAGATGTAGACAAGCATGATCGAGTTTAGATACAAATGACCTTCGAAGTGGCACAATCGGCGCACTAAGCTTGCACTCGTGTGGTGATTGGGAGCCATTGAGAGTCGGAGTCAAGCTACGTTGCGTTGTTGTGAGCTGCAAGACACCCATCGCAGCATCGGGTGGCTCAGGAGGCAAAGCGTTTGACATGGCGATGTCTTGCAAGCGGTAAAATGAGATCAGGTAAGGTAAAAGAGGAACGAGGTCCAGGTGTGGGGACTAGTCTTTTATGCAGACAGACATCGTTGCGATCCGAATAGGATTCGGAAGGCTGAGGGTACGACGATGTAGAATATGGATACATCGACATGAAAAGTTCGGATTGTCGGTTGACCCAACTGACGACATGGTGACTATTCGTATTGCTACCGAGATTCGGAAACAGAAAATAAAATCCTACGGCTCCGAACGGCCGAACTAGGCGCGCGGGGAACTTTTATTATTCATTTATACTCACACGCCTATAAATCTCCCTGGCGCCTAATTGTGTCCGGTGGAGGCCCGGATTTCAACTGGTCTCTCTCTTTGTCAAACACCACCGTATAATGGGTCGCATACTTGGTCATGGCCGCAGTATCACCCACGCTACAGTACTCGGGAACGGTCAGTACCGGTCAAAGCCGTGATATCACTGTCACTTCATCTTCTACACCTTCCGGTGAAGCCAACGTGGACAAGTCCAAAGCCCGCACATCGCGAGCTTGCTCATCTTGCAATCGTCAAAAACTCCGTTGTGACGGTGGCAAACCCTGTTCGCGATGCATATATTCTGGTAGCACAGATACTTGCGAGTATCTACCTAGTCTACGTGGGAAGACAAGGAAACGCAAGGCGGATAGGGAGAAAGAAGCAGGCGATTTCCGACGGGGGCAATATGGCTCCACGAATGGAAGTGGACGACCACCTGGAGGATATGCCATGTGGAAGAAAGATGGCGCACTGGCACAGACAGGTGCAACGAATACTGCTCTATGGGGAACCGATAAATCGCCCTCCTCTCCTCCTGCCAGAGCTCTGTCTTTCGGTCCTTCTCCCCGAAGTCCACGAGAAGTAGAGCTGCAGCGTCGGAATACTATCGATGATGGATTAACGACTTTACCGCTACCTGGAGACCCGCATAATCCACTGGCGGTACTGGCAGAGGCTTCGGTAGCTGAAGAGGCGGACCGAGTCGAATCTCCTACATCAGGGTTCATGCCCAGACGTGAGGAAGGAATTGGGCACTCTAGAGAAGGTATTGGAGATGATAATGGTCCGGAAGGATATTACAAACCGTTGGAGAGGGTATTGAAAGAGGAAGCTCCACATATCATGGCTCTCATTGACGTGCATGAGTGATTCATTTTCCGCCCGAGATATGTGCAAAAGAATGCTGACACAAGTAGGGCCGAAAAGCTGTTCGACATGTTTTTCGAACACATACATCGTGAGAACCTCTTTAGTGCGATGATGGAGAGAAGCTGATCTGCAATAAGCACATTTGCCATTCCTTGATCGAGAACACAGTCAACCTTCTTCGGTGGCAAGGCGAAATAACTTTCTCTTTAATGCCAGTGAGGCTTCACCTTGTCAAGCGAATTTTGCTGATAGATGTAGTTTGTTGCGTGGCCGCTCGATCATTCGATACTGCCATTTGGGAGCGTATCAAGGATTTTGCACGATTCGAGATGGAACGACTTCCGAGAGAAAAGAATATAGAGGTTGTTCAAGGACATCTTGTCTACTCTGTATGGAAGTGCGCCATTTCCTGTCTTTTAATTCTCAATGCTTGCTTATATGGTAGTTTAATACGCCCTAAACACTTTGAACAGGACATGTCGTGGATCAGGATTGGCACGTCCGTGCGTACGGCCATCGACATCAACCTGCACCGAGTCGCTTTGGTCCGCCAAGCACGAGAAGGTCTCCCAAGCTGGTTGCTGAGGAGCATAATTCGGACATGGTTGTTGAGCTATGTTGTGGATCGGACGATGAGCGCTCAATTGGGAAAGCCAAGCAGCATGCGTGGGGAGAGCAGCGTGAGATCGTATCTTGAGCTACTGTCGCAATCTGGAACTGGTATGAGCCCAGATGACGTTTGGGTTGCTGCTCTTGTAGTAAGTCTTGGTCAGCTAAATGCCTGTCATATCGCTGATGATGAGGGAACAGGAATGGACTCAGATCCTTGCTCGTGTAGTCGATACGTTCCGTGACGACTCGCTAGATCACGCCGCGGGCACCCAAAACACCCACCCCGATCTGGTACATGTGTTCATCAAGCAATTCCGTCACTGGCTCGCCAAGTCCGAAGCGGCAGCGTTCTCGTGCGGTGCCGATCCGCGCATGCTAGGCAGCATGCGTCTGCACGACCGTTATGCTAGGCTGGTCGTGTTCTCCTTTGGATTGCAACGTGCTATGAGCTCGCCTCCTGATTTACCAGCGGCATTCCTTCAGGTGTGTCCTTGTCCCTATCACAAACCTCCAAATAGCTAAACTACGATAGTATCAATCGGCCGCACTGGATCTCATCGACACCTTTGAGACACACCTTGAAGCGCCAGGGCTTACCCGAGGATGTCCTGATCTTGTCTTTACCGCACTCACCTATGCTGCTGTCTCTTTACTCAAAGCCGCTCAGCCACCATTCGCCAGTCTCGAGCCGGACCTCCCACGAATCTTCATTGCAGCCAGGCGAGCGGCGGATATGCTTGCTCGAGCAGCAATGGTTCCTGATCATTTACCTGCCTCTCAATCGGCGTTCCTATCCCGCTTGATAGAGTTACGTATGCGCGCTTGGACTGGTACGACAGACAAAGCGCTGCAGCCTCACAATCCGATACGCAATGTCGATTTCGAAGCCTTTGCAGCTAGTGTTGATGAGGATCCGAGTAAGGCGTCATGGCCACCACCGGTGCTTACGACTGGTCAATTACCTGTATTCCAAGAGAACGGTGATTGGCAAGCTCAACCCAGTGTCGAAAATGGTATTCCGAACGGGACACGAGAGTCGGATAGGCAGGCCGGACAGCCAATGGATATCAGTGGATTCTTAGCTGCTAATCAAGCGGCTCTGGGTTTGGGTATGGACATGGATACAATGGGCGAGGGTGATCTGTTGTTCACCCAAGATGCGTTCTGGTGAGTCTTCAATGGGCCCAAGGGCATTCAGTCGCTCATGTGAATAGGAAATCGTTACTCGATGGTGGACTTGGAGGGACGAATGGTGTCGTCTGAATGGGATTCTTGTATAGCATTGTTGTTGTATAAACATACAGTAGAAATAATAGAATTGATGTGGACAGCACGGCGATGCAGCTCTTGTTCGTTGGCCATGCGCCTTGCTCGTGGTGGAACGGACGTGAAGTTGTACAGGATCGCTAAGTGGATATGATGCCTCTCCTAGTCAACTGGACACGAAGCCTACGTTCTTTCGCTAACTGGACTGCATTCCGTCAGGATGATATCGCCGACTCAAGAACTAGACTACGAACAAGACTAATTCAACTACGAACAAGACTACTACTAGGTACTACTGTACTTTATCATACGGTAATATACAACTCCCCAACGGAATACCGTACTTGAGATGGATGACAGAGTAACCGGTAGTGTTAGATCAAAACTTTACTCCTTCTCTTTTAAGACCATGTGATTTCAATTCCGAATTTGGATCATAAAACGGTACTTCTCCCAAACCACTAGCTCTATCACCACATCTCTCTTCATCGTAATCGAATGTTGCTGAATGCCAAGTTGACCGATTATCCCACAATGCTATTGAACCTTTTTCCCAGCGGAATCGAACTTGGTGGTCGAAATTGTGCATTCCGATCTGGAAGGTTTGGTTATCAGCATTGTACAGTATCAAGTGATGGAGAGAATAGGACATTAGGTCGTGTGACTTAGTGAGGGAGAGGAAGAGTGGTTGTTGTCTTGTGTCATAGGAGAGGAAAGAGGACATAGTTGTCGTCTTGTGTCATAGGGACGAGGACATAGATATTTTGTGTGACTTAGGGAAGAGGAATAGATATTTGGCGTAACATGGGGAAGAAGAGTACTTGTTTTGTATTAGAATGAAGAAGACGAGGTTGATAATGTAATGTAGGTACAGACAAAGGCCAAGATGAAAAAGAAGAGGTGAAAGTGATATAAGACTTACCTGATTGATGTAATTCATGATCATATCCGACTCGTCTTTAGTCACACCATCAATCCTTTTAGAAAATCCACGATTAACAAATAAAGCTTTCCATCCAGTCACAGCTAATTTTCATCATCAACATCAACACGGTTTATTGATAAACCAGCAATTTGGGGATCTGGTAGTTTTTGAACTCACGATTTGTACGAATGACAGGATGTGATGCAGAAAGATCCGTTCCTTTGTTTAAAGGGTTACCACGCTCAATGTCGTCTCTGACTTTTAATCCCATTTTCTCTGCTTCGGCATGGAAAAAGTTGGCTAACAATACGTCAGCGATCTGAATATCCTTCATAAATGGAGGATGCTGTAAATGAACAGGTAGCACACAACAGGAACGTGGATAGACAGGAAAGGAAAGAGGACTAACCGTCATGTGTGCATTTCAAAGTTTCGAGGTATTCAAGGAAAGACGGTGACATCTTTTCCAGAATCTGTTGAGAGTGGCAGGTTAATAGGATATCATTGAGCTTCAAAGTACTGTGACACTCACGCCATAACAGTCTACCCATATTGTATCGCCACTGATACACTTAGCTTTCTATTCGGCGTAGCGCATTATCTATTGCCCACTCACCCTGTCTCTGGAAGTTGGTTGATCTCTACATCATCGTCAGTGGATTCCTTTTCCGGATTCCAGGGATAGTCAACTAGACTCACTAAGCATAGAATAGTCCGCTGGAACTTTCTCAAACGATACATCCGAATGCCAAGCGACACTCGCCCACCGAGAAACATCATCGTGAACACGTCTGATACCTCCACCTTTACTGTACATCATCGCATCAGCAATCTTGGTTGTAAATCAATCCGCCAAAATCATTGTCATCAACTTACTTCTGCCTCGAGGCCGAGATGACTTGCGGTTTAGGCTGATCGACCAATTCAGGAGTATATTCGGATACTGGGTGGATACACATATTGCTCGCTTTCGGACGACCGGATAATTCTCCCAGACGTCGCGCGAGGACCATCATGTCTTCTGGTGATAAATCTTGACCTCGGAAGAAACAGACCCCTCGTCGAGAGACTTTGATAGTGTAAGCATGCGACGAGTGACAGGTGGCATTTCCAAATGATAGTGACGATGAAAGTGACAGTGACAAGTAGCAAGTGCAGGTAACAGTGACGAGTGACAATTGTTAAAGAGATTGAGAGTAGAGATGCAATAAAGACCTACCCAGAACGGCGAGATCCCGTAACAACGCATCTGCATTCGGAGCATTGAGCAACGCGCTCAATTGGAGATCACCAGTGAACTCTCGTCCGATCGCTGGCGTACTTTCAAAGTGCTACATCATCCTCAATCAATATGATCACAAAGGTCAAGGCTGGAAGAAAGCGACTTACCGGATACTTGTCCAACAGACCAGTATAAGCCAACGGTCCTGGAAGTGTATTTCTACCTGGCGAAGATACTCGTTCAGGCGGCGATGGACCGCGTAGCTTGAGCGTCCGTGATTGCTCGGCAGGTGTAGATGTATAGGTCTCAGTTGAGACAGCGATAGGTGCCATGATTGCCTCTTCAAGTCGTCGTTTCACGTTTCGTTGTTATTCACTCGACGTTTCAATCGTGGATAGTCAAGTTGTATGACTGTAAACTTTTGTGTCAGGACTCTTGCATCCTCGGCTTCTATTTGGTCAATTCCTGCATCTCGGGTGTCGTCACAGACTCAGCATTGCATACAATTCAGCTTTCCAATTGTCATTGTCAAATCTTACAAAGCAGAATGCAAAACGCTTTCCCTCTTACAGTACGTGATTGTTATTGATTGCGTGCTGAAACACTTGAAGAAGCCGAAGAAACCGAAACGCCCGTGATCCGTGTCATTGAAATTCCCCAAACAGGTCATTCTTAATTAAAAGTTTACCACAACTCCCGATTAGATACTCACTCATCTCGTCGCTGATCTTGTTCTACAACACCGACATAGCCGTTTCTCTGTGATTCTCCGCAAAGCATTGACAACGACAAGATATCGCCATCCAAGTCGATTCTGACGTTTGTTCTGGTTTCATGCTCTTACCTCCCCCGGGAATTTACGAGCGAGTGTGCAAATGTCCATGTATGATTGACTGAGGAAAGGAATGACACCATCGATGAAACGGATACACGCGGCAGACAAAGCTTCTTACTTTCAGGTAATAATATCTTGAATACATATGAGTATGCCCATTGCGGCTGCCGTCTCAACGAATCTTTATACACCTCTCGACGCAAAGACCGAAGCGAGAGCGATACAACGTTCCGATATGGGTATCATCGAAGAACGTATCGACGACAAGAATGTTGCTTGGCGCCGCATCACCGAGGAAGCAGATCGTGATGAGGTCTATCAACATAATCTAACACTATGGCAATCTCTTAAGACACACAGAGCAGTAAGCTTGCCCTGTCTTCCATCCTCTTCTCTTTTCCTCCCCACCTCTCCCCCCTTCTAAACCGTTCGTGACTCGTGACTGACTGAAAACTCTAGGCGGTCTTGTGGTCAGTCTGTGCATCATTCTGTATCATTATGGAAGCATACGATACTTTATTACTCGGTAGTCTCTTTGCCTTACCAGCGTTCAAACAACACGTAGGTTCATCATCAATCTACCGCCCGCCGCGATCCATATACAGTATAGTACTGACGATGAGTTCTAGTTTGGGACATACGGAGGAGCAAAAGCTGGTTGGCAAATTCCGGCAAGCTGGCAAGCAGGAATGGGACAAGCAGCCAATGTAGGATCGATCATCGGTGTCATCCTTGGGGCTTTCCTTGTCGATCGATGGGGATACAAGCGTTCCGTCGTAGGGATGCTCGTGCTCATCTGCCCCCTTATCGCGCTGGTCACATTTGCGCCTAACAAAGGAGCATTACTGGCGGGCGAGCTACTGTGTGGTATACCCTGGGGTGTCTTTAGGTATGTCATCCGTGTTAGAGTTTGTGATGCTTCTTGCTTACTCTCATCGTGCAGTACTCTCGCCGAAGCATACGCCAGTGAAGTCTGTCCATTGACACTTCGCGCCTACCTAACCACGTAAATCTAATACTGCTACACGAGCTTAGTGCAAGCTGACGTTGGATAGCTCTGTCAATCTTTGTTGGGTGATTGGTCACCTGATCGGCGCTGGTATACTCAAGAAAGCTCAACTCATGACTGGAATATGGTCATTCCGAATGCCATTCGCTGTCCAATGGGCATGGCCTGTACCGCTCATCGTTGCCTTTTCACTTGCTCCAGAATCACCTTGGTGGCTAGTTCGAAAAGGACACGTCGACAAGGCTGAACGATCTATTCGTCGTTTGGCCCCTGCCGCTGAAAGGGATACGGCACATGATACTGTTTCGGCTATGATACGCACCAACGAGTTGGAGAAGGATGTTTCATCCGGAACGAGTTTTCTAGATTGTTTCCGTGGAGCAGATCTGTACGTCCATTCTGCTTTAATACAGGCGATAAAATGCTGATTCGATTACTAGGCGCCGGACAGAGATCTCAGTCATATCATGGACTTGTCAGATCATGTGTGGTCTTCAATTCGGTAAATCCACTCTGCGAATTCTCGTCATAAAACGCGTTTGCTGATTTTATCATGTGAATAGCAAACTACTCGACATACTTTTTCGAACAAGCTGGTCTAGCTACAAGTAACGCCTTCACCATGACCATTGTTCTCTATGCTTGCGCATTCGTAGGAACCGTCTTGAGTTGGTTCCTCCTCACTTATGTTGGACGTCGGAAAGTTTTCGTTGTCGGTCTAGCATGTTTGTCAGTGGGACAATTTCTCATTGGAGCTCTGAGTGTCGTTGCGGATCACGGTCATAATGGAGCTAGATGGGGTCAAGCAGGTATGTCTAAGCTGAGTTTTGGGATTTGGCTGACAGAGTGCCAGCATTGATGGTTATCTGGTTGTTTGTCTACGACATGACTGTCGGACCTACAGCATACGTTATTGTCGGAGAAACATCTTCGACTAGACTCAGGAACAAGACTGTGGGTCTCAGTCGATTGAGCTATAATTGCTTCTCAATCTGCTTTGGCGTCATGTCACCATACATGCTGGTAAGTGATCTGTCCCTTTTCTCGCTCCTGGTTGTCCGCTTGAAGCCAGGCGACAGTCGCTTGTCATCGTATGGAAGACACCGCTGATGATGTTCCGTCAGAATCCCACGGAATGGGGGTGGAAGGGCAAGATAGGGTTTTTCTGGGGACCTATCTGCTTCCTTTGTTTCATTTGGGCATTCTTCCGACTCCCTGAAATGAAGGTATGTTACACATCCCATAGCCGCCTGCAAGTTTGACTGCTGATAAATCAAAAAGGGACGATCGTACTACGAGTTGGATATCATGTTTGATCGTAAAATACCGGCTCGCAAGTTTGCTACGTATGTTGTCGAGAGGAATACCGATGAGCAAAGTAGACAGGTGGTGGATGTTGAGACTTCTGAGTTTGAGAAGTAGTTAGCTAGCTTGGTGCCCAGCTGGGCTTTTATTGAGGACATAAAGGGCTATCAGGGCGTAATAACGTCATCTATCTTTAGTAATTTAGGATCACAGCGATGCAATGTCCCGCATAGTGTAAATATGTTTTCAAGCCATAGGACTCGATTGACACCAGCTTATGGTCCCTGACTGAATATCTGTACCAGTTGTGCAGTTGTGTAGGACGCGGTTAGTCACCGCAACCCAAAAGGCCGCTGCGCAAGACCCTGATGTTGTACAAATGCCGCTTCGGATGTTCCGCGCTCCGCGTTCCGCGGGGAGATAGTGGTAGGTTTGGTAGTGAACCGTTACGTCCGCCGCCGCGGCAAGGCGTCATGGCCGAGTTTCAGACTACTGCGGGCATAGACTTGGACTATTGCGGGCATAGATCGACAGCTTTAAGGAAATCTTCTCACTTCCGTGTGACTGTTCATCCCATACAAGTAGTCATTCTTGTCATTGCTCGCTCCTTGTTGAACTACTCAAGAGCCATCGACGAAAACCAGTAAAAGTGGGATTCTGAACAGGTGTGTTCGGTTCTGACGTCATCTGGAATTTTTAAAAACAAGGAGTTGGGAAATAGGACCGGATCGGGCATCGGTTACCAACAACACTGAGTTAGTAATTCGGTTTCAAGATATCTGGTGTATATATAGTGTAGAGACTGAGTTCTGATATACTCAGTAGAAGAGAGTCATGTCCGATTTCATCGAGCCACTTGGACGACCGCTGTCGCTCCACCATGAGCAAGAGGGAGAGATCGCTCGAGCATCGGAGAATGACCATACATCTCAAGTTAACCAGGTTTCGCAATTACATGGATCAGATAATACCGCCATTCCCACGCCAGTCTATAGCTCGGGGCGGACGTCACCCACTCGCAGCGATACCGTCCTAGAGCTCACTCCAACAACAAGAAGCAGTGAGTCGACTACAGGAGAGGGGCAAGATTCAAACAGCAAAGGAGCAAAGTCTGGAGACTTGGAAGAGGAAGATGGATGGTCATATGCAGCTCAGTTGAAGGTGAGTATGAGCACTGCCAGACGAACAGATCTGATTGGTAGCGCGATCGAGCTCTACTTGAGTCTCGAGGTTTACCTGCTGGACGATCTCTCTCTCTAGCATATGAGCATCTGTCTGTTCGCGGCGTTGGCGGAGCAGATGATGTGATCTATGCGCCGAATATGGGTGGAATAATCGCACCATGGACCAATATTGCGTACAAGAAAAAAGCCGCCAAGCTCGCAGCTGCCAGGCGTGATGTTGAAGAGAAAGGCAGTGGTACAACTGGTGGTCAGGAAGAACGGGGTTCAGATTTGGTCTGGAACGAATCCATGGGAACACCAGGCAAGAAGGAACCGGGACTACGAAAAGGCCAACGATACCTACTCAAGGACTTTTCAGGCCTTGTACGAGCAGGTGAAATGATGTTGGTTGTCGGTCGACCAGGAAGTGGATGTACGACATTTCTCAAATCCCTCGCCGGCCTCAATGATGGATTCGATGGGGTGGATGGTACAGTGCATTATGGTACGATGAACGATTCGAAATCCGTCAAACCATTCAAGAGTGATGTGATCTTCAACTCTGAGGAAGATCTGCATGATGCCAACCTGCTTGTGGGACGCACTCTGGATTTCGCATTGAGGATGAATACACCTGCTCCTGGAGCTAGATTACCGAGTGAAGATGGCGGGGAAGCCATGAAGGCGGAGGATTGGAAGGAAAAGACAAAGGCAGAATTGCTGAAAATATTTGGGTTGGAACATACCGCAGATACAAAGGTTGGAGATCAGTATACACGCGGTGTATCAGGTATGTCGTGTTTTCAAATCTCTCTCCCTCCTCCCCTCCCATTCGAGTGAATCTCGCTACTCACTCAGTGTGTCGGTGTATCTGGCTGACCTGTCCAGGCGGTGAGAAGAAGCGAGTATCAATTGCAGAAGTCTTGACTTCCCGAGCCTCAATCCAGATGTGGGATAATGCTACCCGCGGTCTTGATGCCGATACCGCCCTCCGCTTCACCCGTGTCTTGAGAACACTGGCTGATATCGAACAAAATACCATGGTCGTCAGTCTGTACCAAGCCGGTAATGGTATTTACAGCTTGTTCGACAAGGTCACCGTCATCGCTGAAGGTCGCATCATATACTATGGTCCAGCAAACGAAGCCAGAGGTTACTTTGAGGAAATGGGCTTCGTACATCCAGATGGTGGTAACACTGCAGATTATCTTACATCTGTCACAGCAGTGAGTCCTTTCGGACCTCCTACTATGTATACAGGCTCATGGGTCGCTAGACTAATGAGCGCAAAATTCGAGACGATATCGAGGGACCTGTACCGACTTCTTCCGCCGAGTTTGCAACAGCTTATCAAAATTCGAGCATCGCTAAACGGATGCAACAAGAATTGGCAGAATACCTACAAGATCCCTCCAGAGTTGAACAGACAGAGAATACTCAAGCGATGATACAAGCTCAGAAGAGCAAGTTGGCCCCGAAGAACCGTCCGGAGAAGGTCGACTTCTTCACACAGGTAGGCAATCCCTAAGCTGTTTCGTCTGTATCCAAGCGCTTACTGGAACAGGTGCGGGCTGCACTTATAAGAGATTATCAGCAAAGATGGGGTGATCAATGGTGAGATCATAGGTATTGGATGTAACTGACTGCCAGGACGCTATGGGCTAGACAAGGTACTACGCTTGTTCAGGCTTTCATTATTGGATCTGTGAGTGAAGTTCAATCAGTGGGGATTCGAGCTGACGGATCATAGCTCTTCTATCAAGTTTCAGCCACTACTGGCGGATTGGTACGCTAAGCTTACCTGCTGACCAGTATCTGATTACATGCTGATCCGATACAGTTCCTTCGAGGCGGTTCAATCTTCCTGACCTTACTATGTGAGCCTTTCCTCTCTACCGAGATTAGACGCGTCTGACATGAGAAGTCCCATCTCTGATATCCCTTTCCGAAACAACGGCTGCCTTTTCTGGACGTGCTGTCTTGGCCAAGCACAAGGGCTTCTCGATGTATCGGCCTTCCGCTGTTGTCGTTGCTCAGACGATTGGCGACCTTCCTATATTTTTTATCCAACTCGTCATCTTCACTCTCATCGTCTACTTCATGGTCGGCCTTAAAACCGACGTCGGCCTTTATTTCACCTTCTTGCTGTTCACATACATGACAACGATCTGTACCACCGCTTTCTTCCGATTTGTCGGTTACTCATTCGGCACTTTCAACAATGCGAGTAAGGTCTCAGGATTGATGTTCTCTATCCTTGTTACTGTGGGTTCTCAACTCGAGTAATATTTCAAGCTGATTCGGACAGTACGCTGGCTATATCATTTACACGCCATCAATGCACCCGTGGTTCTCCTGGATTCGTTGGATCGACCCTGTCTACTATTCATTCGAAGCCCTCATGTCTAACGAGCTGGCAGGTCTAACCCTCGCTTGTGTTCAGCCACAACTGGCTCCGTATGGGCAAGGCTACTCCGGTGTGTCGCAAGGTTGTGCAATTGCAGGAGCCGAACCTGGGGCGACAACACTCTCCGGTACCGCATATCTGAACGAAGCTCTCAGATTCCACCATTCGCATGTATGGCGCAACTTTGGCATTGTCGTCGCAGTGTGGGTCTTCTTCCTGGCATTGTGCATGATTCAGATCGAACGCCTTCCGGCTGCTGGATCAAACCGTGCTGTTTTGCTCTACAAACGAGGCGGCGGTGGCAAGTATATCCGGGCAGCAAAGGCGAGTGAAGAAAAAGGGGAATCGGCTGGTGGTGAAAAGCAAAATGGAGAGTCAACCGAGCAAAAGGTCGTTGGAGCCGATACGTACGTCGATCCTGAAAGCTTGTTGCTGATCGATCAGAGTCTTTACGTGGAAGAACCTCGATTACACAGTTCACGCCGATGGCAAGCAGCGCAAGCTCCTCGACAACGTTTTCGGATACTGCAAAGCAGGCACTTTGACCGCACTCATGGGTGCATCTGGTGCAGGCAAGACAACACTGATGGATGTCCTCGCTGCTCGCAAAACAGACGGTGTCATCTCCGGAGAAGTCCTCACGAATGGAAAGCCATTGCCAGTTTCGTTTCAGCGAACGACGGGGTACTGCGAGCAAGTTGACGTGCATCTTCCTCAAGCTACCGTTCGAGAGGCTCTGGAGTTTTCAGCGTTACTTAGGCAACCTCGATCTGTTCCAGACAAGGTGATTGAAAGATCAAACTATGTTTGTGTGTGCTGACTATTTTAAAGGAAAAACTGGCGTATGTGGACGTCATTGTCGACTTACTGGAGCTGCACGATATCGAAGATGCTATGATCGGCAATCCTGGTGCTGGTCTTGGAGTGGAACAGCGAAAGCGTCTGACAATTGGTGTTGAGCTTGTCTCCAAACCGTGCGTGATCAAAGAGGTCAAGTTCTGATTTCTATCACAGGTCTTTGCTCTTCCTCGATGAACCTACTTCGGGTCTGGATGGTCAAAGTTCATATCTGATTGTCACCTTCCTACGCAAACTTGCTGCTGCCGGTCAGGCAGTACTCTGTACCATTCATCAGCCCTCTGCCTCATTATTTGATCGGTTCGATCAGCTCCTACTCCTCAAGCAGGGGGGCAAGATGGTCTACTGTGAGGATTCTTTCACCCCAAGGCTTTCATTTTATGTGCTGATAGCGTTCAGTCGGCGCTATCGATGATCTTCAGGCCTACTTCTCAAAGCACGGTCTTGATATTCCAAACGATGTCAACCCTGCTGAACGCATGATCGATATCGTTTCTGGCGACTTGTCAAAAGGACATGACTGGGCACAAGTCTGGCGGGATTCAGACGAATGCCAGGCCAGGTCCAAGGAGCTTGAAGAGCTCAAGCATGGGAATCACGATTCAACAGAGCAGAGTGAAGATGATAAATACGAATACGCAGCGACTACTCTCACTCAGTTGAAACTGGTCACGAAGCGTGCATCGATTCAGCTTTGGCGAGATACAGAGTATGTCATGAACAAGGTGAGTCATGTTGAGCATAATCACGGCACAGGATGGGGCTGATGACAACAGGTGATGCTACATATCGGTTCGGCGCTGTTCAATGGTTTCAGGTGAGTGCGGCTCAACGTCTAGGGTATACATGCTGATAAGTTTTAGTTTCTGGATGATCGGCAATGCGTACGTCCTATGTTGTTATGACAGAAACACCGCTGATCACTCGATAGTTATGCCGATCTACAAAACCGAGTCTTCACGATTTTCCAGTTCATCTTCGTTGCCCGTGCGTCATCTGAATTTTCCATCCTAGTCTGGCTTGGCATGCGCTAATGTGATTTCAGCCGGTGTCATAGCGCAGACCCAGCCTAAATTTATCGCCAACAGGGATATTTTCGAAGCCAGAGAGAAGAAAGCAAAACTGTACAGCTGGCAGGCTTTCTGTTTCGGCGAAATCGTAGCCGAAGTGCCGTATCTCCTTGTCTGCGCGTTACTATACTTTGCGCCTTGGTACCCTGTGGTTGGATTCAGCTTTGCTCCAGGTACTGCCGGACCGGTGTACCTTCAGATGACGTTTTACGAGTTCTTGTATACCGGAATCGGTGAGTTCATGCACAGTCTTTTCTGGAAGCGCAGTATGGTCCGCTGACGGTCTTATCACAGGTCAATTCGTAGCTGCCTATGCCCCGAATGCGGTCTTTGCTGCTTTGGTCAACCCGCTTCTCATCGGTGGTGAGTCTTATTTGAAATATAGAAGTAGCTCGAGTAACGTGATCAGTCATGGTGACGTTTTGTGGTGTACTGGTGCCATACCCTCAAATCACCGCGTTTTGGCGTAAGTCTTAAATTCTCCTTTGGCTCAAGCTGATCATTTTCAGGGTACTGGCTATACTACCTCAATCCATTCAACTACCTTATCGGGGGACTTGTATCCCGTATCTTATGGGACGTCAAAGTCCAGTGCAAGCAGGAAGAATTCGGCATATTCGACCCGCCAGACTCTCAGACGTGTGGACAATACATGTCAACCTTTTTGCAAGAGTCAACGGGTTACATCAACAATCCAGACGCTACTAGTGGATGCGAATATTGTATCTATTCGCAAGGGAACCAGTATCTCAAGAGTCTCAATTTGGGGAACAAGGTCGATGGATGGCGAGACATCGCTTTGACATTGTGAGTAGTAGTATAGGTGGGTGAGAAGGACAGTCGCTGATGCTATCGACATTTAGCTTGTATGTCATTTCGTCGTATGCTCTCGTTTTCCTACTTTTGTGAGTTTCTCGTTTCTTTTCTCTTTGGAGCGACGAGCTGTCGCTGATGAGAGTAGGAAACTACGAAGTAAGCGTTCTAAGACTGCCGCATAAGATTACAGTAGACTATTAAGACTAGACCATCATTCTGATAATTCGCATGTAATCAGATAGATACCCAGTGTGACGGAATACAAGAAACAAATAGCTGTTGCAGAAGACTCCGGACCGGTCGGAGCCGAAAGAGTCGTGACTAACGAATGTCACGCGAAAGGCGGTTGATGACGGCATCGGTATAATCTTCCAATACCTCCCATGTCAATCCGTCAATAATCGATAAAATCTACCTCTTTAAGTTCTCTGAGGTCCATCGCCCTCATACGCTCACTCCTGCTCGGGCGAAATGAGTCTGTCGTCGGTCTTAACGGCGATTTGGACGATCTCACACTCGTTGCTATACGGATTCCACATTTCGTCTCTGAACGGTGTTCAAGATTCCGTCATATGCGGCTCGAACAAATCGAATAGAAAATATGGATTGGTATCTTGTCTTGATATCACTGTGAGTCTACTATGTTTCCTACCCTTCACTCTCTCTCAGGTTCAAGGACAATTACTACCAAGGATCAAAAATCTGGCTCGTTGGAGTGCAAGATTATCGGGGAGTTGAGGTATCAGGGTATTGAGGTGTTGGGGTGTTGGAGGTCGAGTTGTTGGGTATTGGAGTATTGGGGTGCTGGGGTGCTGGGGTGCTGGGGTGCTGGGGTGCTGGGGTGCTGGGGTGCTGGGGTGCTGGGGTGATGAGGTGTTGAGGTCTTGGGGCGTTGGGTGTACTGTAACAATCTAATAAAGCCAATAGGACGCCCAATTCGGTGTGATCGTCACCATCTTCACCCTCGGAGGACTATTGGGATCACTCAGTGCAGATACTGTCACACGCCGTTTTGGCCGTATAGGGACTTTACGATTTGCAGAGATGGGGTTGATTGGTGGGACTATCCTGGTTGGAGCTTCTAATGTTATGGCTCTCTTGATTATTGGTCGGTAAGTTTTTAGTTCTCTTCTCCTGATAATTCTCTTCTCCTGCCAATTCTCTTTTCTGACAATTCTCTTCTCATGCCAACTCTCTTCTCCTCCCAAAAACACATCTGTTGTTCCTTTTCTCCTCCTGCATTTGCATCCATCTTTGGAGATGTCTACTCTGCTGCAAGGTCTACTTCTACGTCTTCCCTGCAGACGTCTACTTTCAACTCTCCCTTGTCTATGTTTTCTTGTTGCCTATATCTACTTGAGCTAAGCCCATAGCCTCATCATCGGATTCTCTTCGGGTCTAGTGATGGTTTCTGTACCGCTTTACCTGGCCGAGATAGCAACCGAAGAACGCCGAACAATATTCGGGACATTACATCAGATCGCTATTGGTCTAGGAATGATCATTGGCCAAAGCTTATCTATCCCCTTTGGCCAACCATGGAAGTGGAGAGCGGTCTTGCTTGTTGGTCTTGGAATTGCTTTGATCGTGTTCCTCGCCGGACTACTTGTGCCGAAACCACAACAAACGGAAGACAAATCGACAGAAGACGAGGATGCAGATGAGGAGACACCTCTTGTGTCTCGTGAGAATGGTATGTCGTTTACCTAGACTAAAGCTGGGTGATGTGAGGTTGACGGAGATAGATGATACTAAGGACGAGATGAGTGTGAAAGAGCTCTTTACTACACCCAAAACAAAGATCAGGCGGGCATGTGAGCTGTTTTTACTGATTACACTCCTCGTCATTATTGATCGTGCGTGACTCACAGTGTACGTCGTCGTCGCTGCTCAACTCTCGCAGCAGATATGTGGCATTTCCCCAGGTATAACAAGCCTCCTGCATACCACGTAAATCAAGACACTGACCCCATCAGTCATGTACTTCTCAACTCGTATCTTATCTTCCGTGTTCCACGGCAACTCGAAGCTCGTTACGCTGGGGATCATGGGCATAGGTATCCCTTTCAACTTCGTACCAGGCCTGCTTCCAAACGTGAGGCTCTTCTTGCCTTTTTCTTCTCTCCCCGAAACTCAATCTAGCACTCATCGTGAACCACTTAGTCATTCGGCTCTCGACGGCTCTTGATAACTTCGGCAATGGGCACAGCTATCTCTTCGATTCTCCTAGCAATAGGACTCAACACTCATGCTCAGGCCCTATCAGGTGTCGGTGTGGTTGCCTTTGTCCTATCGTTCAGTATAGGTCTCGCACCAATGGCGTGGGTAGTCCTATCAGAGGTCATGCCCCCTAAAGCACGTACCTCCGGTGGAGCTGTCGGAGTCTCAGTCAATTGGCTCGTCAACTTTGCCATGGTTCGTTCCTGTCCTTTGCTATGAGAGCGCCAGAGCAATCCTGCTGATGGTTCGCCAGGGCTCGTCGTTCCTTCCGTTGCAACAGGCTTTGATGCATGGAGATCAGGGAGAGGGTAATGTCTTCTTCTTCTTTGCGGCGACATCGGCATTGGCGGTAGTCTCTATCTGGACGACGTTCAAGTTGCTAGCCGCGAGCGCTTGAATGACCTCCAACGACCTAGATATTTAAAAGACACCACTAGATCTACAATAGGAGGATATATTCCGCCCAAGTGATGAACTCTGCGGAATGTAAGTCGTGTGGCGGACCCGTTCCATGTCGTAGAATGAGAACCGGCCGAAGACGGAGCCGCCCTCATGCCTTTCCCGGTTGGCTGAGCGGGACTACCGTTGCCATCATCTCTAGGACGACTGCGAGTCTGTCCAAAGCTGCTTGCATCGGGAGGATACCGGAACAACGGTTGTGGCATTGAACATTCAAATGTCTGTCGGTTATTCCAAAACGCTTGAATGCTTCAGTAGGCATTCCAATGATGGTCTGGGAAAACTCCGGAAAAGCCTCTTGGAGCTCCGGCACTTTGCAGAGGCAGACAAGTCGCATCAGTATGTCAAACTTCGCAGCATTGACAGTGAATAACCGCCTTTCATATCCAGAAGGAGGAACTTTATGCCGGATCTTTGCTGCCACCGTGAACGATTGACGACCGAGCAAGCAGCACACGTCATAAAAGTTCAACCTCGCAACATCGCTAGCCATACCTACGAGCACCTACCTGCCTGTACTCGGGTAAGCGGAAACGGAGAAACCGCCGGCTGTCAATTATAGGATTTAGTTGACCGAGCGGCAAAGTATCTTACGCCGAAGCTTGGCGTCCGATGTCTGTCGTCAGAGAATAACTGGATGAGCGGTGATTTCGTATACACCGAGACGAGGCTTTCGTTCGTGTCAAGGCTGTATACTCCCGAACTGTACCATATAACTCCTGCTTTTGCCGCCTGTAGAGAGTGACGGTCGATAATTCCGGGGATGATCCTTCCCTATTCAGGTACCCCAAGGGGCAGAGGAACGTATGCTGCGGGGCGAGGCCCTGTGCCACAGGCGAGGCCCTGTGCCACATGGCAAGTGTCAGGGAAATGGGACAGGCGAATTGAATTTCTATAGACCGGCATATTCAGGAGGGTTTTCCCGAGTAAGACACCGATCGGGTAAAACACCGGCAAGTCTTGGCTCTTCTACCCTTTGCCGCAGTAGACCAGATCGAGCGTAAGAGCTTTGTGCAGGTACGACACAGCGACATATGAATTTAGTTTTTCCGCTCACCGGTAATTCAATGACTCGGAACGCTTTCAAGTGGGAACAGAGTGCTGCAAACAGTTTGACTCTCCATATCCGGGGCATCCGGAGTCTCGGGGCATAAGGGGGCACCTGATTCATTCTCCACGTAAAAAAGATAAAAGGATCGACCAACCTTCCCAGACTTTTGTTCTCCACACAAGCCACTAAACATTTCATAAACTTAATAGTCGAACGAAAGACCAAAAACAAAAATGGGTCTCTACTCTGAACTGGTCAGTCACCCATTCTCATTTTTACATTGCTATGTAGACCGGTCGAGTATGAGGTCAAGAGCTGATAATTTCAATTCAGACGCCCCGTTTGGCCCTTGTCTCTTTCATTGGATCGCTGGGTGCCCTATCATTCGGATACGATAATGGGTGGTGGGGTTTCATTCTCGTGAGTTGCACTTCTCGCCCTTCCGCTATCCGACGAAATGCAAAGCACAAGCTAAGACGTATCGTGTAGGGTGCACCATACTTCAACGACCAATATGGGCGAACAGTCGTCACCGATGCAACAACAGGTGCAACCTCGATCAGCCTTTCGGCTTCGGAACAGAGTGCCGGTACAGGTCTCGGTACTGCTGGTATCATGATCGGTTGCATGGTGAGTCACCTTTGGCAAATTTTAGCTGTGGCCAGAAGATGTTGCTGACTTGCATCCAGATCGCCCCATGGTTCAACGAGAAGTTCGGCCGAAAGAAGTCATTTGCACTTCTAGCCGTTGTCGGTCTCATCGGTGCTCTCATTCAAGCCGTGTCGACCGTTGGCCGCAGATATTGGGTTCTTATTGCCGGGAAAATCATTCTCAACATCTCGGTCGGTATTGCTTCGGCAGTTGTCGGTGTCTATCTCTCGGAATGTGCCCCTGCTAGCTTGCGAGGAACTCTCATGTCAAACTACAACATCATCCAGGTAAATACCACCCTTCCCAATTATCGTCAATTTGCCTGACATTACGCAGAACATTGGATACGTGCTTGCTGCTGGAACAGTTTACGGTGTCGTTACCAAGACAACTTCTATCAACTGGCTTCTCCCCATTTGTTTACAATTCATCCTCCCTGCTGTCATCCTTAGCACCCTCCCGCTTATCCCTGAATCACCACGATGGCTCGTCGCACAGGGCCGACTAGACGAAGCTACAAACGTTATCCGCTCGTTGCGCAAGTACAAGTCACAGGACGATGATGCTCTCATCTACGTTGAAGTCGAAGAGATCCGTGCCGCCTACGAGGAGATGCGCAAAATTCACGATGGTGTTGGTTGGATTGAGCTGTTCCGCGGAGCCAACTTGAGGAGAACACTCGTTGCTATTGGTCTTCAGAGTCTCCAGTACGTTCATTATCCTCCTTCCAGAATCGCGTGACCCGCAAACACCAGCAACGACTGACATCGATTTACAGACAGGCACAAGGTGTTTCTTTCGTCTCCAACTACGCCCTTATCACTCTCATCGGCCTTGGTATCTCCAACGTATACACTATTGTCATGGTGCTTTACGTCGTTTTGTTCGTCTCATCTCTCGGCGCCTTCTACTTCCCTGACAAGATCGGCCGACGTGCTCGTAAGTCTACCGTTCCCTTGCCTTGAACCCGGCTGATCCCGTTTCCCAGTGTTGTTGATCGGTTCTGCCTCTTGTGCAACATGGATGGCCGTTATTGGTGCGATCACCACGAAATACGCTGCACCTACCGGCGGAATGGCACACTTCCTCGTCGTCTCGCTCTTCCTCTGGGTCGCCATCTTCGCAAACACCTGGTCTATCATTCCTTGGACTGTTGCTGCCGAGATCCCTTCCAACCCACTTCGAGAGAAGACTCTTGCACTCGCCAGTTGGTCCGGCTTCGGTGTCGGCTTGGCTGTCGGTTTCATTGTCCCCTACAGTGAGTATTTTGTAGCTTGTCTACTCTATCGAGCCTTTGGGCTTACATTCTCTTAGTTCAGAATGCAGAATACGGTGACCTCGGAGGAAAGATTGCTTTCCTGTGGATGGGATTCTCCATCATCTCTGGTGTATTCGTTTACTTTTTCCTACCCGAACTCAAGGGACGAACACTCGAAGAGCTCGATTACATGTTCGAAGCCCGCATCCCTACACGTCAATTCAGAAAATTCGACTCATCAGGTATGCTTGCAGAGAAGAAGCACGAGCACGGTACAGACAAGGTCGTCGGTGAGATCTCAATGGTTGAGAACACCGATGTGGAGAAGGGAGGTTCGGGTGAGGATATCGATCAATTGGAACGTGTTTAATTATGCCTATATAGGATATGTATAGTAATAAGAATGGAATCCACTTTTATTCAACGAAACAGAACTCAGACTCCCGTATCAGAGGCTAAGCGAAGCCGCCTGCATGTGGTGGTTTGTACAGTATGCAGTATGTTCAACTAGATTTGCCACCGAGACAGCGTTGTCCCTCCTGGGTTTCGAATTTCCCGCGCTCGTGGTCAGGTAATAGATCAACCAGTTTTTGAGCGGTTATGGTCCGAAGTCTTGCTGTGAGGCTGCGTTATCCGTCCTATGGTTAGTTACGCCCGATTGAGATTATGAATTCGCCATCGCGGGGTTTGACTAACCAGTCAGGGTCCATAATTACAAATTGCTTCCATATTCGATAGAAGACGAGCATTTGTAGACTAGGATTTGTATTGTCCTTGTTTATCGGAACTATAATATTTGTACTATGCTAGTGTCGTGCTCGTGGACATGGTATTGCAATATAGATCGCGACAGCGCTAGAAAGGACATGTCTACAATGTATGGGTCTAAAATCTGCTCATTGCAGTCTAAGATGCCCTCCTTCGGCGGGCCAGACCAGCCACACGACCGTTATGATAGCCTTGAGGCCGGTCACTGTCCATAGAGCAAGTCCAAGCCCTCTCTCCTTTGTCATGAATCCGCCTAACCCAGCACCGAGAATAAGTAAAGCAATACTGCCCATTCTTCTATTACGCTTGCTGTTCCCCTGGAAACCGTGAAACACCTTTTCGTCCATGGCGAGATCACAATATGCTGAAGTGAGAACTACGGTAGGTAGCTCGCCATACCCTAACACTCGTGACAGAACGCATTGTCCGCCTGCTTGAAAGGATAACAACGCAAGTGGGAGTAGCACAGTAAAATCATTCGGTAAACGATCGCCTGCGTCTGGTGGTACCGCCGAAAAGACGACGAGTAGTGCTGGAACAAGACAGAACACGTTCTGGACTAGAGAGGCGAGGAATAATGTCGATCGACGCAATGGATCAAAGAATCGCATCAGGCGCGAGAATACGTAAGATCCCACAATGAATGCGAGGATGGAAGTCCCGGACTTCATGTATCGATACGGCTCCGTAGCTGGTTGAGAAGATAGGCCGAGGCCCACGTAAACTGAGTTTCCTGCGAGTTGAAAGTTGAAAAAGCATGAACATAATCAAGAAGAAAACCAAAGCATCTTGTCAGTATGTTATTGGTCTCTGGATGTAATGTATAATTGTCACACATACCAGTCTGCATAGACACGAAGCACCGCCATACGTTGAACACTGCCGAGTCCAAGAGACCCGTTATAAAGCATCCAGCCAGTAACACCAGATCGGTCCACTGGGGATCAATCTCCTGAGCGAGATACGCTCGCCAGGACTTTCGCTTGAAATTGTTTCGTTGCGGCTCTTCATCGAACGGAGAAGATGGATGTCCAACCAGTGATTGAGGCATGATGGACTGTCTACCTTCGTACTCTCTGGAGGAATGTTGCAATATATGGTCACGACGAGTACAATGCTGTCGGGTCGCGTGCGAAAACGCATTCGCCCAAGCACAAAAATGATTGTCGAGGTACCAGGAACAAGGTATGATCACCGTCCGGGCGCGCTTCTCGGTGGCGAATACCGCTTCGGCCGTGAGGTATTTGTATATCCCCCAATTCGATCAAATAAGTTCAAAATTATTGGAAAGATGTGACTGTGACAGTCCAACTTGCATCCAACCGGTGGTGTTGTCATATGTATCTGCTAATGGACTGGGAAGATGACTTGAGCTGTAAGAAGCCCGGTTCAGAGCAGGGGCACAAGCTGCCATGCAAATCGAGTGGATGGTACGGTAGTTTCTTCAGAGATCTATCTCCTTCCATGCTTTGGAGAGAATGCCACACATGAAGTATTATCTCTCCCGGGGCGGACCGATAATCCCAGAATCCAAAAAGACACGGCCCGTTACCTGCTTTGTGCAAAGACAGATGCATAATTCACAAGGGTATAACCAGTTTCACAAGGGTATGACAAGGGTATGACCACCAGTTTCACAAGGGTATGATCGGTAGGAATGTCCTGAAAGGGCTTTCCGGCACTTCCATCATGGGTGCTTCCTATCAGCATCTTCCTGTCAGTATCAATATTAGACGTTTTGTCACTTACTGAGTCTGATTTGGATTCAGGGTATAGATGTCGATCTTGTTTCGGGATGAGTCCATCGTTTGCTGAGCATCATCACGAGATGGAGCGCTGATAGGCGAGGGATACGAGGACGGACCGTAGTGGCCAGCGAGCAGCGCATTGTTGTCGTATGGTGATCTGCGATGTCTCGAAGCTGTATGTGGTGCAGGCGAGGGAATAGGAGGCGGCCTGTGATGGTGAGTAGGCATTCCGGCGTGCGTAGTGGCATCCGAGTGTGGAAGCAGATTGCTACCCATGGAACCCATGGCTGGATATTGTCGAAGTAAATCCAGCGAACCAAAGAAATCGTCACCCGAAGCTGGATTTCCGGCGTGCGTAGTGGCTGGAAGCCGATTGCTATCCATGACCGGATATTGTCGAAGTGAAGCCAGCGAACCAAATAAACTGTCACCCGAACACTGAAAGAGGCTTTGGTCCCCCATGTAGTCATACGGTGACCCGCGATCCCCTGTGGCCGAAGTAGCAGACGATGGAAATTGAATTCGCTCTGTCATTTCGGGACCGTTAGTACCAGTTCCCGTGGGATTGTCGCCAAAAAGGTTTGGATCATTGTGCCTGTACAACTCCGTTGGCATCATCTGTGAAGACGTTCTTGATGCTCGGCCATCTTGTGTAGCACTGCTATTGGTCTGTTACCCATCGTACCAGCTGAGGTAGGAACCATGTGAGCTGCCGGGGCGCGGAACATCCAAATTGGTGTCATTCGATTCAGGACCGTAGGGGTGGTACTTCCTTCTTAGTCTTGGTAACAGCACCTGGTGATCATAATTATGGTCATTGTCGCTGCTTGATGGCCTGCTCGTATTGGGCGGCCTTTTTTTGGGAAGTAGTCTTCTGGCCTTTTTTTTGGGAAGCGAGCCCGTCGGGTAGGTTCCCATCAAAGGTGATCCCTGATTTTGTTGTTAGCTACAGTCTTTCTCAGAGACAGATGATCCATAGCGATACATATCAATAGTGGACTGATTGGTTCACCGCTTACCTGTAGCCGTGATGTGGATGGGACGTTCGATGTGGATGGGACGTTCGATGTGGATGGGACGTTCGATGTGGATGCGTTCGATGTGGATGGTACGTTCGATGTTGATGGGGATCGTCCAGTAGTCGATTGGCTTCTGGACGACATGGGTCGACCATACAAAGGCGACTCTCTTTGTGGCAGTGCCGCTGAGGTGGGAGGAACAGTTGGGAGATCATTCGAACGAGATTCGTCGGGTGGGGGCATGGATAAATGTTGTCCTGTGTTGTTGGAGAACCACTCTGGATGCGCGCTAGTCAGATGAAGCGCCAAGTTGTTTGGTTTCCACAAAGTGCCATCAAGGGCAGGCCCAACCCATGTCGGCTTGTATAGAACGTCACTTCCCGCTGGTGCAAGATACATCGATTCCCCCACACACACAGCCGTGACAAGATATGTGTTTCTGGCTGGATCGTTGGGTCCCAATTCCTTGTAACACTGATCATGCCACTTCGCCTCGTCTTCACTCAATCTCTCTATGACCTCGAAGATGTATCTCCTCGCCACACATTTATGATCCCCGTACAGCCCCCAGGGTTTACGAAGAGCTGTAGTTTGTTTCTCAACGCTGCTTATGAAGGACTACAAAGCCGCTCCCGTCAATCTCGCAGCAGCATCGGATGGAAATGAGTAATCGGAGAGTGAAGACGACATGGCCGGGCAACAAGACAGAGGTGAGTTTAAAGAGCAGATGGAAGTGGCGAAAAAGTATGTTGTATCGAAAGATGATCGTGGTGAGTGTGAAAGAACAACAGTGTCTTGAGAGACCAGAATCGGCCAAGGATATATACACTTAGGAAGACGAGCCTTCCAGACGAAGTGTTCAGGTATGTGAAACGCATTCAGTGGCCTTTTACTCCGATTCTGCTTAGTATGATGTCACAAGTCGCACAGGAAAGGCTCCGTACCCGAAGGCTTCTTGGATCCTTTGACGAGTCCGCAGTATTGAAACGCAACGGTCCAAAATCTTGCCCCGTCTAATGGATCCTTTCTGGTATCGCTCGGGCCGGACTGGACAAGTGTGATTATCAACCATTTCTGGATAAAGGAGAGGGGCTTGCCCTTAGCTCTTGAGCGCCACACCTTTGCTCTTCTATGGTGCTGCAAGGGTGAGGAGCAGGATAAACCAGGTAAGTGTCGGAACAACTCGGAGCTCCCTCAGCGGGCTCACGTCAAGCGTATAGGGAAGAGACTTGCGTAGAGACTTGCGTTTCCCCTACGACTCCCTGGAAGGATGCAGGACTTGAATGATGAATGAGATTGCGTCCTGTAGGTATGATATTGCAGAAATGATAATAATATGAAGACCGCGACGGCCAATGAGAGTTAGCTTAATATGGCTTGCATGAAATCGTCACAAGGCGATTTGCCACGAAAGGTCATCTAAACATGGCCGTTACCCTCTTTTGAATGTCGTCCGGCGTTCCCTTAAGGTCTGCGACTCGTCAATGGCATTGCCGAGCAGATAGTTGCCTGCACTTACACTTCTCCAATCCCTTTCCTTCGCACCGCTTCCAAAATCCATCCCATCCTCGACCAACGATATCTCCAGCTTCTCTCCCAACTCTATCTCGCAAATCCACGTCCTGTCGACTGAGCGGATTCTGGCTGGTCAGACTCTCCATCTGGTCAAGCTTGTCAAAGAACGTCACGGCAGCTTCTTTAAGTGTTGATCGCTCTGAGGATGTTCCCGGGACGTTGAAGCGACTTGAGGGCGTTGAAGGATTTAGAAGAGATACTAGACTGGAGAATTCTGATAGATAGCCCCTAAGAAGGAGTCAGCCGTTGACTAAGGTTAGAAGTGTGAGAACTTACGCTTTGGCATCACGAAAGGATCTGTTGAGCATATCCTCTGCTCCCGGACCAATTAGGTCAGAGGTAAACGAAGAAGTAGTGTTACGCATGTGCGACACTGAGATGTTAAAATGTTACAGTAAAAATATGAATGCGGACACTGACAGTTGTTCAGCAGAAACGCTTGACCAACGAGTTTTCTCATCGATTTTGCGCGCTGCTCAAGGTACAGCACCACAGTCCCCAATACATCCGCTGTGCACGTTAGTGGGTGTGAGGCAGAAGACAGGGTAGACTTACCAACATAGAGATTGACAATCCCTCCTTCATCACTGGCGCTTTTTACAGGACTAGGTAGATCCTTGGCCCCCATCAACCAGCTCCGTTCAGCGTGAGCCGAACCCAGTAACCCTTCTACGATTTTCTCATATGCGGGTAACGTTTCGAGATACGTCAGTGTCGAATAGGTGATATCGCTGATCGCGCTGGTTGGGGGGCCCGTCGTTGGCGCCGAACGGATATCAACCAATAATTCTGGGAACGACCGCAGACACAGCCCGCGGAGTGTAGATATGGGGCCCGAGAAAATGTTAAGTAACTCGGGAGAGGAGGACGAATGGGTCATGGAGAGGCATTTTGTGAGGGATGTTTCCCAATTTTGCGATGTCCGGATGAGTGATTGATACAGGTCGAGGGCAACGAATACGTGGGAAGAAAGGCGGCGTTTGATTGTGTTCAGCGTAGGTTGAAGGACAGAGGTCACCAGGCCAATTGGTGCAAGTAGGGTCTGTTGAAGAAGAGTTGGGGGAGGATCCTGCGGGAAGAGCGTTGTTATGAGTAGTGTTTCGGCCTACAAGATGATCAGTATCGTACTCGTGGTCACGAGCTACCATACTCACTTCTGCCACTACGATCACGACTTCGCACAGTCCAATTAGACCCTTGACTTTCTCTCGACCCCTGTCTCCCTCCCAGATACCTCCCTCATCCACCTCCTCCACTCTGGTCATCATCCCACTCAAACTCCGTTTGATCCATTCTCCTCTCATTTCCGCAAATGCTGAGGTGGCGTTTTCCATGATTGGCTCGATGATTGAAGATGTTTTAGGGGTGGACTTGCGTGGATTCAAGATATCAGTGATGTGGGACGTAAGGGGCAGAAGGGTATTGAGAGGGACAAAGAAATTGGGCGGAGTCGGTGCACCTGTCATGTTCAGCTACTCAAAAAAACATCTAGGCTCACCACTTTCAAGTAGCTGGTCAGGGTCAAACGTTCGTCCCATTCCTTCGCGAGAGATCTTTAGGAAGAGGTCGGTCATTCCGCTGAACCCAATCTCAACAAGTTTAGACTATGAAGCTCAGTATGCTTCCCGGGCTAGATCTAGCAACCAACTAAATCTCTGACTCCAGTCTCACGGGCACCACCTCTTCCCTCCGTGTAACCCTTCCACATCCGTTCGAGATCCGATATCACACTATCCAGGGCAGAGAAGTACTCCGTCAAAGCCATGATGTCTGGTCCTCGTGTGAGAATGGCCGTCTCATCTGCTGGAGTGCCGGTCGCCGTTCCAGGAGCCGAAACGATGGGAGTCAGAGTGGAAGCCGGAAGGTCAAGGGAGTATCCCTTGAGAGTGGCATGAGAGCTTGACGAAGTAGTGCGGGACGATGGTATTGGTCGTGTAGACGCTGAAGCAGGAGGGTGGGAAGGGGATAGTACCTGGAGGATGGCGTCGATGTCTGTATAAATCAGCGTCATAATTCTGAATGCAATCAGTAAAGCTCGCTATTGGCCTTCCGGGTAAGAGGCTGAATGCCAAGAGGAGCAATTGCCTTATCAAGGCGTGAAAGCCGAGTATCCAATTGGCCGAGAATCCCTATCACAGTGTCAACAACTCTCAAGGAAGGTGATTGGAACATACCAGTCATCCGTTGGCTCAGCAAATTTGTCTTGAGGAGGTGCTGATCCTGCCGGCCTATCAGCCATTACGTCCCATCGCAAAGATTGGAGTCGATACTCACAAGCAAGGCAAGATCCGCTTCTTCGTCCATGGCGACGGGGTTGCGATCATGCGCACCGGTCAAGTACCCGCATATATAGACAGAAGAAGCCTTTCAGAACACGACAGTCGAGCTTTCGCTATACCGAGGCAGGAAAGCGAAGAGAAAAGAAAGACACACTGTTGCCTGGACCTCCTCCACCATCAGTAGAGTGACGCCACGTGTTTTCGGCGTTTTAGGGCATTTCCCGCTGTGTGGCACTTGTTCGAAGGTGGTCCGATGGTGCAGGACTTTTTTTTTCTTGACGCACGTTGACACGTTCAATCTCCTCCCTACTCGTATCTCTTCAAGCACCTTCACAACCCCACAGATCATCAAAAATGGTAAGTAAGATCAGATGTGCATATCTCCTCGTTGCATCTCTTATGTGCGGGGTGCTTGACCTGGTCCATGACAGAATCCCGTGAAGTTTTGCTGACTCCTCTTCTCAGAGCTACAAAGTCGCCGATATTTCCCTCGCTGCCTTCGGCCGCAAGGAGATTGAACTCGCCGAGCGTGAGATGCCCGGTCTCATGTACCTCCGTGAGAAATACTCTGCCAGCAAACCCCTCGCTGGTGCCAGAATCGCCGGATGCCTGCACATGTCAGTTCATTTTTTGAGACCATGAGGAGGTTTTCCCAGCTATGATTTTGTACTGATTTCCCTGCTACAGGACCATCCAGACCGCTGTTCTCATTGAGACGCTCACTGCTATCGGTGCTCAGGTTACTTGGTCATCGTGCAACATCTTCTCCACCCAGGACCATGCCGCTGCTGCCATCGCTGCTACTGGTGTCCCCGTCTATGCCTGGAAGGGTGAGACCGAGGAGGAGTACCTCTGGTGCATTGAGCAGACTTTGGCTGCCTTCCCCGACGGCAAGCCCCTCAACTTGATCTTGGACGACGGAGGTGACTTGACCGCTCTCGTTCACGAGAAATACCCTCAGTACATTGCCGGTAAGTACATTGTCATTGCTTACCTATTCCTGGCTAAACTCCGCAGATGTCAAGGGTGTCTCGGAGGAGACCACCACTGGTGTCCACCACCTTTACAAGATGTTCAGGGACGGCAAGCTCAAGGTCCCCGCCATCAACGTCAACGACTCGGTCACCAAGTCCAAGTTTGACAACTACGTGAGCTTCTCTGTCCTGATCACTAGATTTCACTGACAACAGGTAGTACGGCTGCCGAGAGTCGCTTGTCGACGGTATCAAGCGTGCCACTGACATCATGCTCGCCGGCAAGGTCGCCGTTGTCGCCGGTTTCGGTGACGTCGGCAAGGGTGTGCGTACTCTATCGATTGCTCCCTAGACAATTGCTGACAGCAACAGTGTGCCGAGTCTCTCCGATCTTACGGTGCTCGAGTTCTCGTCACCGAGATTGACCCTATCAACGCCCTTCAGGCTGCGATGGCTGGATACGAAGTGACCACCATGGAGGAGGCCGCTCCCCGCTCCAACGTCTTCGTTACCACCACCGGTAACCGGGACATCATCACTGCCAAGCACTTTGAGGTGATGCCCGAGGACGCCATTGTCTGCAAGTGAGCCTTCTTTCCTCGTCCTACGCTGGGAGCTGTATTGACCTTATTCAGCATCGGCCACTTTGATGTCGAGATTGACGTTGCTTGGCTCAAGGCCAACGCCGTCAAGGTTGTCAACATCAAGCCTCAGGTCGACCGTTTCACCATGGCCTCTGGCCGACACCTCATCCTCCTTGCCGAGGGTCGACTTGTCAACCTTGGCTGTGGTACTGGCCACCCTTCTTTCGGTGAGTTGCACATCACTGGGAGGAAGTGCCAGACTAACAATATTCAGTCATGTCCTGCTCGTTCTCCAACCAGGTCATGGCCCAAATTGCCCTCTGGACCGACGCCAAGTCGTACCCCCTCGGTGTCCAGTTCGTCTATCCCTTACTTACCAATCAAGATGCTGACTCCCCGTAGCATGCTCCCCAAGTCGCTCGACGAGGAGGTCGCCCGTGCTCACTTGCCCCAGCTCAACATCAAGCTCACCGAGCTCTCCACTGTCCAGGCTGACTACCTCGGTCTCCCAATCAAGGGCCCTTACAAGCCAGACCACTACGTGCGTATACTATTTCATTCTCGTTAGACGATATTGACTGTCTGCAGAGGTACTAAACGGTTCATTGTGGCCTCAACTGCCTAGAATTCGCTGTCCTGTTACGGATCTCTCTCTCGCTCTCTACATCTATACCCTGTGATTGATACCCCCACCAGTCTTCAAACCCCAACCATGAGATCACCCATCACTATATACCCTTTCATCGATTCCATTTCATCGTTTTGTTTTTTGGGCCTCAACTGCCACTGTCTTCGTATCTGCATCGTATAGGAAAGAGTATATTTGACAAATTAAAGGTCTTTTATGGTAGCGCGGTCGTGTTCTTCATATCTAGTGGAATGGAGATGCATATGACTGGCGGCAGCATGGCGTGTAATTGCACCCGGCAATTAACAGAAGGAGCACCGTGGATCAACTTGGAACGTGCCGATATACGCAGCTTGACCACCTACTGTCTCGGCATAATGCAATAACTTACACAATAACCGATGGCAGGCTGTGAGGCTGGCCTTTGCTCCCTGTAAGAAAGTGACTCAGAACGCAAGTCGGGTTTCGGCTTCAATATTTCAGAGCGGTGCATGCAGGTAAACTAAAAACAGAACAAGATTAAAAGAAAACGACAGCAGAAATGATCAAACAGGAAGACGATATTATAGAATGTTTGAACAGCTGTAGAGACCACAGCATAGCCTAACGACCTTGCGGATCTAGTTGAGGCTTAAGGGCTGCGGTGATTGCGAATTTACGGTCATCAGTGAGAACCGTGATAGTTGAGGGCAATCGTTGGATGCCCCGTGGATACTCATTCGATGAATCACCATCACCATTGAACTTGGAAGATTCCGCATAATTTCCTCGTCGATTGCGCGTGCTTCCGGGAGGACAAGAAGAAGTCCTCGCCGAAGACGACAAGGATGACGGAATCAGCGGTGCATGGAGGCGATCGCGACGAGGCGACCCGGTAGGCGTCACGGACCTGGGAGAGCGTACAACAATATTTGATGGGGAGGAATGTATTGGGCTTCTGCCACGATGGAGACTTGTGCCGCAGACTGAGTTGAAACATCCGTCAGTATATCTGCTACCTGTTTCCAATGACTTACCTGACTCGTTGATTGAAGAGGAATCGTCGTCGGAACCCTAATTCTTATGTGAGAAGAAGTTCACAGTGATATACGGAGGACAGACCGTTGCAGAACGTCCCAACAATGTCGTCCCCATTGAACTCGGCGAGGAGGCCTAATCCCATCGTCAGAAATAGCATTTGTAGTAAAGGCAGCTTGCATACATTTCGACTTCCTTCGGTCCCCACCAGGGTAGACTCGGATAGAGGAGACATTGAGCTGTCACATTTAATGGATCAGCGAAAGGGCATCATTGCTCTAGCACGATTCACCTACCGGCGGGTCGCAGGTCTCAACAAGCTGTCACGCAGAGATGAACTTCTCGACAACCTGTGCTGTGGCTGTGGCTGTGGCTGCTGCTGCTGCTGTTGCTGATGCTCCTCCTCCTCTTGCTGTTGCCGTGGCAGTGGATCTACCAACATCCGTGAATCAAGGGATGACTCCCCACTGCACTGCGGGCTTTCATCGTCAAAATGCTTCATATAAGTCCGGTAATCGTGTATCCAGGATGCATCCGAGTCCCTATTGTTGTGCGTCGGAGTGGAAGACGAAAGTCCGTGCGTGGTCATGATTTGGTCTTACTCACCTATCAGCCTCATGACTCGTGACGAGGAGACTTACTGTGGAGTCGATTTTGGGAGCGATCTGTGAGAATGAGAGAGTGAAGAAACAAGTGGGGGGCGGCGAAAAAATTGTGTGCATCCTTATGTACTGTACACGACGATCTGAATTTTTTCTCCGCTCGCAGCAAGAAGTCGCTTCAGCAAAGAAGTTCAGAGTTTGGAGGCTTGGTTCTGGCTTCCTTCCGTCGAAATCGGATCTCTGACAATGGATCTCATGATAAGGGAAACGAGGTCTCCCAAGCGGACTGTAGAAGCTTTTGGTCGGTTCTCTGAACGAGCCCGAGCGATTGCACATCAGAACCCGGCGCCTCTTCCGGGATATGACGTAGCTGATACAAATTGTAAGGAAGAGTCCATTCGGTGCTGTTTCAGGAGAAGGTGGGAATCCTTGTTGTTGTTGACTATTTGAAATGTGCAGGGAAAGTTCCCACAGCATCCAGGGAGAGTAGCTGGCATGCAGTGCAAACAATGAAAGGAGACAAAAGTCTAGGTCTACCTGGAGCTGGCCGCGGTGCAGAACGGAAAAAGCATGAAACGACTACAGTAGAATTCTCCAACAGCCCATCCCACCATCGAAGAAAGAGTGAAGCTTCCCAGGGTAGGGGGAGAGGGCGGGAGTGAGGGACAGTTCGCCGCACCTAGCTCTTGGGCAAGTACTAGTAAATACTGGAACAAATAACATTGTTCTCTGTCCAAATCGGAAAGGAGAAGAACGTGCCAGCTTATAGGGATGGGTGGTAAAAAATAACACTGCAAGCAGTGGAGTATGGACCATAACTTTTTCGGGGTACCTTTGAGCGAAGCGCTTATTCGCACGGACGTGCAGGTCTATCGAACGTCCCGTACAATGCTCCATAAGGCTGTGGCGGCCATCCACAACCAAAAATTCGATCTCTGCGCGATGAAATGTACTTCATGCGGTCTCACATGACAAGTGATATCATCCGAAGCTGCCTCTCTAAGACTCAGCATAAGAACAACTCGCTCAGTGCAAGTGGCAGTGTAACTGTCAGTGCAATGCAAAAAGCATGAATAATCACATCAATCGCATAAACTTCTTTCGAACTTCCAGACCTCTCTACCTGATAATCTAATTTCTATATCACAGACCTCACCACCCAAAAGTCTCCCTATGTAGCCATAGCTCTCCTAGTTCGGTCTTACCCATCAAGATCTTCTTCTGAATTCCAGCTGAAGCTTCCGCGACATGCTCGACCATTGATGTAGGTCCACAAACTATTTCATAAGTCAGTACACACTCCCAGTACGGAGCTACGGGAGCTAGGAGTGATGAGGAAGCAGAGAGGAGAGAGGAAGGAAGAAAAGGACGTACCCAGAACTGCAATCTTGGAACCGGGGGCAGCACGGTATGCAAATTCTTCTACTTGTTGACCCACAGCGAACCGTCTTTGTTTCTGAGAATCAAGACTTGCGATTTGTTTTTCCTCATCACCGATCGCTGGCGTAGCGTCTGGCGAAGCACTATCTTTTTCGTTGTCCAAAGAAGACGTTTCGCTAGATTGGAGTGAAGAGGAAGGTGTTGACACATGCACAATGAGGTTGTTGCGATCGATTCTGCTATCCGCGAACCATTCCAGGGACTCTACACCAGCGATCAGTTTCTTATCGTATTAGGGCGAAATCGGAAGAACAACTCACCAAGGGTTCTGACACACCAGACCATACGGAACGGTAGATTCTTTGCCGTGAGGTATTCAGCGATAGGCCAAGTGAAAGTACCGCCGACGCCACCGGCAATCAACAGAATATCATCGAATCGTTCCAGACGTTCTTCAAGACCGCCGTAAGGTCCTTCGAGAATAACAGGTACGGCTTTATCTGGATTTTTCGATGCGTGAGAAGCGAGTTTGCGAGTCAGACCGGAGCGCGTCTTGATCAGAAGGTTGAGGGTTGTGGCATCTTCATGGAACGTCGAGGCGATGGTGAATGGGTGTGATTGCTAACCAGTCTAGTCAGTATAGATCACGTTGAGGTCCTTTGCATGACGTGTTACTGACAAAAGGGTTGAGAGTTGGAAGACGCAGGTAAACATGTTGACCAGTATGCCACTTTTCTTTAGTCTTGACTTGGACCCTTGTTACACCTCCGTGCATCTCGACCAATTTTGCCCTGCCGTGGAACCTGCCCAGGCCAATAGAAGAGATGATGTTGAGGATGACTCGAACGCTGACTGAGAAGGCCCAAACGGCTAGACTTGCCCACATGTATCTTTGACCCACTTCAACGTCGACCTTGAGGTGAGCAATCAGGCAGATGAGCAGGAATAAGACCGAAGTGACGTGTTGAATTACGAAAAATTCGTAAGACCTAAAATGAGTCAGTTGAGCCTCACACATATTTATATTGACACCACGTATCGGCAATGGAGTGACACCATCGATATTTGGGGTTGAATAAGGTGTCAGCACTTACTTGTTTCGAAACTTGGCGAAACTTGAAAAGACGATCCATGTCATGGTAGCCAAAGCAGCAGTTCCATTGACAAGTACGCCGTCTCCACCAAAAAATTGGCTAGCGACACCCTTCTCTGCCCATTGATCTGCCATGCCGTCCCAGCCAAGTGCTTTGACTTTGGAGTGAATCAACATGAAAGCATGTAGCGTGGCGAAGAATACTAATTCCCGACATGCCGTCAGCAAAACACAAGGAAAACTAAGAAGCGACGCAATAATCCGATCTGACGTACAGATTGCTCGCGCACCGTACTGGTGGTATGTCATCCAGCGTTCGTGTGGGATCCTGGTAATCCATACGAAAGGGTTGATCCTACTCCCAAAGCTGAAAACAAAGGGGTACAGGCCCAAACAAATGTACCCGGATCGAAGACCTAGTGGAGACCATTTCGGAGGACGATAGTATTGTTCTGCCGTCAAGAGGTAGATGAGAAGTACAAAGAAGATGGTCATCATGATCTGGGTGGTAGTCGTTAGCTTGTGAATCGGGATTTGCCACATCCTTTGGGCCACTCACCATGAGATGAGATAACCCGAGGCCGAGGTAGGGTACTTGGGTATACGCTATCCATCGTAGACCGGCCGACACCTTGGCTGATCGGCGTTTAACAATCAGTCGACCCCATTGGATCATAGTCACAGCGGCAATGATGGAGAAGGCGCCGATCATCGTCGTCTGTGCGAAACTCAGTGCGGCGCTATATTGATTCAGCCCAAGGACATAAAGGTGGCAAGTTATTCAAGTCGACTTACGGACCCCGTTTAGGGGGAGCGGTAGCACCTGCCATGTTCAAGTAGATGTCAATTTCCCAACTAGTGATAGGCTATGTTCCAGGTGGTGGAAATCTATAGGCCTTGTTATACCTATTCACCACTGCTGCGAGACTTGCTGCGGCTCAGAGACCGAGATTTGTAATTTGGCCGTGGATGCTGGGAAAGCTGAATAATGAACACAGTAGGTCCTTTCAACTGACACTCGGTGACTGCGAGCTAGTACTCGGACGATTGAATGGATGACAAGTTTTGTGTTCAAGTCCCCTCGTTATTGTACAGCTATCGGCGAGGGATATATGATTCTCCGTCTCGGTGAAAACTGCGATCAAATCATATTTCGGCCGCTGATTGACCCACCATACCCCCGCTAAAACAGGCCCTTTCATGGAAAGCCCACATGACCCTGAAAGCCACCTGTCAAGCTACAACTATCTGGCAACTAGACCTAAGGCCTCGAATTCCTTACAAGCAGCTGTGATGACCGTGACTCAAAGGTGGTGTTCACCATCCCTACATGCCCCTTTTTCAAAAGACGCCTCTGTACAAACGACGCTATGGGCGCACGCATTCATTGAGACAGAATTTCGGGGTCGACAGACGGGCGAGGCGAGGACAAGGCGGGTGAATAGAAAAATCTAATCAGATTAGCCAAGCTCGGCGTCTTTTCTTCACCCCTTGACCCCTTTCCCTTCCGTTAGTTCAGGGTATCAATACGTTCCGTTCCCTCTCTCTACGTTTTGGCTCTTGGCATGTCGGACGTGCTCATCGCACATCACCTGATTTGGTCCCGATGAGGGCAAACAGCGGCCGAAGGGTTTTTCAATTCGCCTATCAGATAGCGGAGTTTGTAACAAAACTCCTCCGACGGCCGAAGTTTGCTTTAAAACGCTTCTTGTGTTCTTGGCATTCGCGACCGCCTTCGCTTTATGACTCCGCAAGTTTTCTACTTGCTCCCGGTCTCGGAAAATTTCGCTGCATATCGTTTGCCAGTAATGACAAGTCAACGAGGCGTTGAGAGACGACGCATGTCGTACAGTGCGAACCGGTACAGGCCTCGCGGTGGAGTATTCTGCAGACTCGACATCACTTCGAGCCTAGAATGGTGCGATGGGAACAGTCCATACTGCTCCACGGTAGCTCCTGGATGGAGAGAGCCGAAGTCCGTGTCAAACCGACAGCGGGCCAGATTATACTTGCATGCAAATTAAATCCGATACAACAAATATTCCCGAACTTTGTCGGCCTAAAGATCGCAAACCTGCACTGACTACTAACGCACCTGATGACATCGACCGGAAAGATCACAGCCAGCCATCTCTCAACAGCAACCCCCCTTCTTCGCCTGCCTCTCGTCTAGTTTGACTCCACCAGGCTGGAAAGTACTAGTTCAGCGGACGCATTCAATGACAATATGGGGGAGACGTATCCGAAAACTTGCGAGGGGATAGAGACTCACTCTGCGCTTGTCCAGTTCACTCTTTTGTACCCGCCGTAGTACTTCCCTCGCCGTCCACTCGAAAGCATCCACCACTCCCCATCCCTCTTTCGCGCTCGTCTCGACGTACAGTAGGCCATGTTGCTTGGCAAACAGAGCTCCCTCGAGCGTGCTGACTGCCCTTGGCTTGAGGTTGGGGTCTTTTGAAGCTGGTGGATCTGAGCCAGTTGTCGGTGACTGAGATGATGAACCGTTCACTGGGGATGTATCGTCGGCGAGGTCGGATGACCTTGGCATGGGCACTGCTTGACCGTATTGAATGTCCGGAAGGGGTGGGGGAGTAATGTAGCAGAGATCGGTCTTGTTTGCGACGACTATACCGAGCCAGTTTCAGCTATCATGGCGACGATGCCAGAGCGTCGGAAACGGTTAGCTCACGTATAACGGAGACATTTTCATCAGCATGTGCTCTGAGATCATCCAGCCATGACGTGACGTGCTCGAAGGCTATCGATCGGTCTTCAGTCACTTTGCCAGGGAGGGAAAAAAAGACCCACAATCTCGCCGTGTCACGTCGTAGACCAACAACGCCCCTGCTGCGCCGCGAAAGTAACTCCGTGTGATGCTTCTAAAGCTCTCGGTACCGGCGGTGTCCCAACCTATGTTAGATTTGTTAGTATCTGCCACGGCGAATGAGGAAGACGAGTGAGTAGTGTATGGGAATATGGGGGATAAGGTTTGGGGGATAAGGTATAAACCACTATAGACCAAGTAGGTCGAATGTAGAAAACAGACTGGATGATACCGACTAGAGAAGAGCAAGGACTGAAACTCACATTGTACCTTGACCTTCCTTCCATCCTCCCCAACCTGCAATATCCGACTCCCAAACTCGACTCCAAGCGTAGGTTCCGTATCTCCGAATCGATCGTCGGTCAGTCGGACCAATAATGAGGATTTTCCAACTGCGCTGTCGCCTACTATTACGTATTTGAGGATACTAAATGATCAGCATTAGCCACGCTGCGAAGATGCCCGCTTCATAAGAGGATGATCGGTCAACAGAGGTGCTCGAGAAGGAGGGCAGGTGGTACAGGCGGACGAGATAGGTTGAAACGAAGTGAGGAACGAGAGTGATTGGAAGTCGGTAGATCATATCCATGTCGAGGATGTTGATGAGATTATGGAATTGAATGTGTCTATCATAGATGACACTCCAAGAGAGATCGAATCCATGTATTGTACTCACTAATCCCTGTATCAACGTCAGTCTCGACATACCCGCACAGATCATTCTACTCATTCAAACAGCGAGACTTACCATGTCATTGGATCCATCTTAGCTGACCGTGATTATTAGACTTTGACTCGACGTCCAAGCCAGCCAAGAGATTCGCCAATAATAAAGTAACAAAAAGAATATACAGATGATCGACAAGCTATAGAGAATCTCAACTTTCAGGGACCGGTAAACGTCGAGCCGTCGTCGCCACCCACTCAAAATTCTGACTTTATTTTCCCACTTTCGACAAATGGTACACTTTGAAGACCTGCATCAATCTTCCTCAAAGTCTACGTATATGCTTTTTGAGATCACCATCCCACATGTATATGACACGAATCGACACTTATGACTGTATATGACATGAAAATGACCACCACATCGACATCACTTCGACCAAACATCAACCTTCCCCAGAACACTAAAACACTAAAACCCAGGTCCACTGGGCTTGAATCCCAAGCTGTACAATTGTCCTTCAAAGTCTTTTAGATGCTCATCGTCTCTCCACTGAACGACCTATGTTTACGTGTCAGTCCTTGATCTCACTCGTTGACCCCCCAAAATTGTCACTCGTTCACCCCCAATTGTTGTTGAATAAAGGAAGGAACACTCCCTGTCAACTCACCTCTAATGGAGATTTGTTCCAATCGGGAACTATATTCCTCCCATCTGCTTCTCTACGAGCCTGTATCCACTCATCTCGATCGAGATCTGCCACACCTTCTCCTCCTTCTCGTTGAAGCTTCTCCCATGCTTCAT
The DNA here is from genome assembly GCA_002105065.1 of Naematelia encephala. Lineage (NCBI taxonomy): Eukaryota > Fungi > Basidiomycota > Tremellomycetes > Tremellales > Naemateliaceae > Naematelia > Naematelia encephala. The sequence continues at coordinate 75,518 of MCFC01000041.1, forward strand.
TCGCCTGGCCCTGCCATCTCTTCTCTTCAACGATCATGAGCTCTGTTTCTCGTCGACGTTCTTCTGGTCTGGGATCAATATACTCGAGATCGATACTGCCCCCAATCAGCAAAGCTCTCTACTTTGTCAAATGAACCACTACTCACCAAAGAGCTGAGATCCATCCACCGTGGTACTTTACTTTAACACCGCGCTCTCTGGCTGCCCGCCGCATGATCATCTCTTTTGCAGGTCGGCGAGCAAGGCCTGTCTCGTCCGCATCTGCCAACATGTCGCAATCCACATCGCCAAGACCAGGTTTATCGTCGTCTGCAGGTTTGATAGCTGGCTCGTCCAGTCGCGCGGTAGCTGGAGTTGCGGGCCAGAGATTGAACAGCGGTAACTGCTTTGTACGTCCCCAGGAGAACCCTCGACCGACTCCCGATGGGATCTGCTTGAGCAGGTTGTAGTGCACAAACAGTGGCTCGCCCCACGAGTCATGCTGCAACATCGTGTGCGAGCAGAACTCGCCGGAAGCAGTTCCAGAAGGTAAGGCGGCTGCGCCGACCCATCGACCAGGAACGCCCCACCGCTTCCGCAGCGCAAGCATTGCCCATCTGAAGATATCCTTGTCGCCGTCGGAAAAGTAGAACCACTGGTTTAATCAGCACACGCTCATTCATCAACGCTGCACTCACCCATTCGTGCCTCTCCAGCATATATTGGATCAAAATGAATACGTCGAGATGTAACTTTTTGTCTACAAACATCTGACCAGTTTCCATCTCCCACTCGTTTCTGCATTTCACGCCCATGATCGCCCAGATGGGGTTATTGGCCGATGTCTTCCAGTAGTCGGGAGTGGCCCAAATACCAAGCCGGCGGTAATTTGGCGCGTCAAACATGTATGCTGGGTCTCTAGTCGGGATCGAATCAGAGTCCTAGTCATATGAGCCGCTGATCACCCTGAACGTGGGCAGCTTACCAGGTAGAGGATCTCACGCCACGGGCACTGCACAACAGCCAACGCCTTGAGGTGGTAACTCTTGTTTTTGTTCTTGTCCCGCTCCTGGCCTACAGCCTCCACGAGCTCGGCACCGAGTTCGCGGAGCTCCTTTCGGATCGGTGCGTTATCGTCAGGTCTCTCGGATGGGAAGTGGTACTAAAGAGTCAGCTCTAGCTAATGCGAGCCCTTATCGTGGACAGATTCCAGTCCGCGAATCGGTCTTTTGCCTCTCTTCGCGACTCTCATGATCACCAATACCACTCATCCGAGCATTCGCCAGTTGGTACCTCAACTCACAATCTGGACTGGCAATTTACTGTCATAGCTCCTGAGCATCATCAAACTCCATTTCACCCTCTCCAGCGTATCTGCGTTTCCGGCAACCATGACGATGCCCCTTCCTTTACCGTACTTCTCGGTCAGGTTACGCTCCATCGCATCTTCAAGATGGTTGATGAGATCCATTCGGTTCTGATGTAAGGAGGTTCGGTTCATTGTCGCCCAAACATTAGCGCTTTTTTGGATCATATATGTATTGTGTTGTTCATGAATCGTCGTACATTGCTTTTTATCCATCAGTACGGGTCGTAACGCTGCAGTGCAAATGTCTCACCTCGAGATTCCATTGAACGAATCCACCGAGTTCGACTTCTCCTTCGACTTCACCACGGCCACCAGGTGCATTTCGCCACACGTCCAATCGCTCTTTCAACGTAGCTTGAACAGGTAATGAGTCCGAGTAATAGTCGATCTCACGCTTTCCATACTGGTCGAAGAATGCTGATTCAGAGAGTGGCCCTGGGCGAGAAGAGTCCGAGGACCCGAATGGCAACCGGAAAGACGGTTTGCGATCTGATGGTGTGGAAAAGTCGACAGAGTCTGGGCTGTGTTGGGGGAACTGATTCTTAAAGGAGCGTGTAGGAAGTATCTGGTCTCGTCAGCGTTCATGAATTCAAAGGCGCTCACTCTTCCGTCGTTATGCTGATATAAAACTGCTAAAACAATAAACACTAGCAATGCTACCGCCCATCTCCTGGGCGAAATACCTCTCCTCACAACCCCAACTCTGACTCTCCGGACCAACCCACTGACTCCACCATCGCGGTCCATCTTTTCGTCGAAGAAAGGGTACCCCTTCTCGTTAGCTCCGGGCGTAGGAAGCAAGGGGGTCTGTGGGTCGGCGTCTGCCGCAGAAGACGACGTGGACGAGTGTTGTGGGGATGGTGATGCGGCTGAGCGAGAATGCGGTAGTGGGGATGCTGGGATTGGTGATAGTTGAGAGGACCGGTATGGCGCTGTAAAGAAGTGCGAGTGATTGGATGATGGGAGTGAGATCTGCGTGGGTTTCATTTGGCGCCTGGCGAGGGAGCGGACTGGGTCGCGCAGAGATGGAGCTGCGCGAGAGTCGATGGAGGGATGTCACCGAATCGTTAAGAGAGATATGTAGGTAGTACTGCTCTGCAGCTTCAAAGATTTGAGGGTTGAATTATGGGCAAACTCGGTGATATGGATCACGCGAATACCTAATTTAACGGGTTCACGGGGATTTGACAAAGGATGACCGTTCACCCCGGCTGCCTTTGTATCAGCTAGGTCACTGCGAGTGCAAGAGTAGAGGCTGTGAGAAGCAAAGTCACCCCGTAACACTGGGACTGCGATCAGAAAACTCGGTGTTTCAAGAGTCGCAGTCTTCCCCGCAGTCGTTACAGCGGAGTGTGGTGGGCACACACAAAGGAGCTGTCGTCTGTGGTTGTGCGGTAATTCAAGAGGAGAAGATACTCACAGGGCTGTTTCGTAGTAAGGACCAGACGACGACGCCAACACAGATACTGGTATTAAGAGGCGAACAGAGTTGCCGAGTCGAGTAGTCGACAAGGGCTGCTGCGGAGTAATATACTAGGTGGCGTCGTGAAGGTTGAGCTAAAGGCCTGGTTTCAGACAAGGTATGCTTGTATGCTACAGGCCCTCGTAGCCAGCGTAGTTCTGGGCACAAACTACACAGGAGTAAGTTGAACAGTCACAACTGCTCATGGTTCTCTAGGATTTGTACACTCGTCATGGCGACCTGCTATTTTTGAATGATCTGCGGTTTTTCCTAGGAACTCAGGGTCAAAAATAGGAAAACACGTGGCAAGGTGACGTCTGAAGGCTGGTAAAGAATCGTGCGCCTAACGTCGCATTTTACAGGCGTGAATCATGCAGGCCTAACTCTTTCTACGTCCTTCCTAGTCTTTGACGGTCGGAAGTAACCTGTGTTGATAACCTATGCACGCTTAGCAACAGAGCCACACACCTGCCACTCTTTGTAGACACGAGCGACAACTTCTTGCAAAATGCGATAGCAGACAAGAATAGGCGCTTTGTCATCGAGCGCAAAAGCATCAGTTCGAAGAGTGGGTGCAATGAAATGGATGTCACTTCGAATGACTCTTCAACCCCTATCTTTGGAGACGTAAGCCTTTCTTGCTTCAGTCCTTTGCCCTTGCTATGAAATTTTCACTCGACGTTCGAAATCAATCTCTGGACAAAGGTCAGATTGTAGCTTGTGAATTTCGAATTTCGGCCGCGCCGCCAACGCCTCGGTTCCTCCGCCGGTTCTGCCGTCTATACTCTTGGTATTCGCTGTTCTTTGATCTCATCTCGCGCTGGCAGTACTCGTACACCGCTTGTTCCATCGCAAGAGCAGCTCTGTGACCTGATCAGGCGATGCATCACGTAGTCATGTGAGGGATATATTCTCCTGAACTGACGCAAGTCTTGTGCTGCTTGTCTGCCTGGTCGGCCTCGCTTAAAAAAAAGAAAAGGCGGGGCAACGCGGGGTTCAAGTTCGCGATTTGCTGCAATCGAGTAGATGTTTTCGAATAGTGTGCTCTTGTGAGGATTTTGAACTGTTCTTCTCTCTTACCTCTCTCTTCACCTGTCAATCTCTCATAATAAACCCCATCAATTGTGACTCCAGCGTCACAGACTCCTCAAGGACCACTCGAACGTGTCTGCCCACCGTCGTGCCTGCAGCTCAACATCCCGTGCATCCTTCTGCTTCCTTTGAGCCCGAACACCCTCTCACAAGCCCGAACACCTCTGTCAGTAGTAATCCCGTCTGTCTGATCCCTTCTCCTCCCACTCATAATCTCGTGATTTCGGCGTAGCGGGCTGCTTGCCAACCCCAGCCGAACATGATGATAAGCGGTCCCCATGAATTGAAGTCTAAACCTCGGGCTGCAACTGACAGCCATCTCTTAGGCTGCTATTTGAACACCGTTTGTTTCTACAACATTCTCATCAATCGTCAAGATGTCGACACCTATAGGAACAGATCCAGGAGATCAGGTGAGTACAATGTCTCGAGCTTGCTCCATCTCACAATCTCTCGTTCATCTATGACGTGATTGCACTCTTGCTAAGTCGCGTAGTTGCCCCTACCAATGCCCGCCCAAGTCGAGAAGCTTGTTAATGGCGCCAAACCTTCTTTGTCGCGTACTGCGAGTGGTGATAGCGTCCATCGTATCAGAAAAGATACAATGTCAGTTTATGCTGTCTGCCGACATGACTATGGCTGACAACGGGTCTTGCTTGCTCCTCATACCTGAATACCTTCAACCTCTTGCTATAACACCTTGTCGACATGTCGCTTCACGAGCAGAGGCTACAAGTCGTCACCGTTCCCTCTCAAGGCCGCGCAGCAATCGTCAGTTGCGCGCATTCTCGCAGACTCTGGGTTCATCCCGCAAGAGTTGGTCTCTGGCGAGGTGGACTGGTTCTACAACCATCTTGGTGCGTAGCGTTCTGCAGTGCGAAATCCAATACTGACCAAGCTAGGTATCGATAATACCTACTTGTGAGTAATGTGTCTCACCTCTTTCAGTCATCGTCGTCTGTTCGCTAACGCCTCAGCCTGTCCGAAACCCCTGAGGCAATCTCAGATCACATCTTGGCCCTCTACTCTGCCAAACTGCTCGCTTACACCAAGCATGATCCCGAGAAGCTTGTCATCGACCTGGAAAAGGTCACTCCCGAGGGTGAAAAGGGCGGCGCAAAGGAAGGAGCAGTGTTCATTCACACTTCCAAGGCCGGAGTCACCATGAGGCAGGGCCCAGGTGCAATCGTTGAGAAGAGGTAGGTTGATAAGTCTGGGGCAGAGTATTGACGTTCCCCAGGATTGATGACGAATTCCTCGACGCGTCCTCACCGTCCAAGGCATATCGACTCGAGACATATCGCTCAGCCGGAGCAATCTCAAGCACAATCACCCAACAGCTCCGCTGCTACTTCATCTCCCGTTGCGTCTTCCCTTCGGCTGGTCCCAAAAAGACCCCAACAGGCAAGACCGATATTCGATCAGTCTCCGATGCGAGCTTCCTCGAGAAAGCAAGTGATAATACCCTCGAGATCTACCAGAGCGTCATGGACGAGGTCGAAAGGCGGGACGGTCCTGTAATCGAGATGTTTGAGGTTGAGGACAGCAGAGAGAGAAGGGTCGTCATTGGTTTCAAGTGGGTTTTCAACTGATGGTTCCAAGGACACGCTGACTTGTACAGAATGGGCGGGACGAGAAAATTCTTCTCGGCTTTGTCAGAGCTGTACCACTTTTACGGCCTTTAGTGCGTCGCCAGCTTAATCAGCATTGTTCGCTGCTTACACCATGTAGCTCAGCTCGAAAATACGTCGAGCAATTTGCCAATGGCATCAGCATCATCTGTCAGTACACTTGCTTCGGTCTGACCTCCGTTGACACCACCAAGCCATGTACCTGAACCCCGTGCCAAATACCCGAGCTCCACCCATCGAGCACTCTATACACCAGGTCGTCCGTGAGGCGTCCTTGCTGTATTGTCTCCCAGACAACCCTTTTGTAAGCCGCAAACTTGTCGCAGGAACCTCGCTGATGGGTCAGTTCACGCTTTCTGGCGAAGAGGATCATCAACATGCGGTGCAAGAAGCTACCTACGCGTATGTTGGGTGGATCTTTGCTCAACATTTCTGCAATCGTCTTGGTCCTGCATATCTTGCTCTCAAGAATGGTGAAATATCTTCCTGATAAGGTCAGATGGAGACGCTGACAAATCTAGCCCTTGATGACAACAATGCCGACCATGCCGAGGTGTTGAACAAGATCAAGACGAGATTCAGGGAGGAGACGTTCACTCGGGAAAGTATCCGAGAGGTTATTCAGTCTCATCCAGATCTTGTGAGTTGAGGATTCCTCTAGCTCAAGGTTTACTGATTGTACCTAGATTCGAATGCTCTATATCAACTTTGCGATGATTCACTGTGAGTCTCGTCTACTGGTGATACCCAACCAAGTCTAACAACGAATAGACCCCGCAGCAGACGAAGCTTCTCATCTGACCCCGACCCTTTCTTTCCAGCGTTTAAAGACAGAACAACCTCTGTCAGACGAAGATTTATACCTGAAGATCCGCAAGACTGCGACCAACCAGCATGCCTTCCAGATCCTCGAAGCGCTGTTGGTGTTCAACAAGCATGTCGTCAAGTGCAACTTTTACCAGCCAACAAGTGGGTGTCCACTCAAAGAAGGAGAAGAGAACTGATTTCGGCGTTAGAGGTGGCCTTAAGTTTCCGCCTAGATCCTCGATTTTTGCCCGAGGTCGAGTACCCGAAAAAGCCATTCGGCATGTTCTTCGTCGTCGGTTCCGAGTTCCGAGGCTTCCACGTGAGGTTCAGAGATGTCGCTCGTGGTGGAATCCGTATCATTCGTTCGCGGGGTAAAGAGTGAGTGATATAAAATTAGAATTAACGCGTCGGTTAATGTGATTGAGGAATTACAACTCGAACGTCCGGACACTTTTCGATGAGAACTATGCCTTGGCTGCGACTCAGAATTTGAGTACGTGTCTTTTCGTCTCTGTCGATCGAGCTGATATCTTTGGCAGAGAACAAAGACATCCCCGAAGGAGGTGCGAAGGGTACGATCCTGCCATCGTTGGACGCAAATTACAGGCAGTGTTTCGAGAAATACGTCGATGTGAGTGGACAGTCATAAATTCCATTGAGCAATGAGCAAGCTGACCTCGACCAGTCAATCACCGACTTGCTCATTCCCGGCCAGACCCCTGGTATCAAGGGTCCTATCGTCGATGTGTCCGCCAGGCAAGACCCAGAGATCTTGTTCTTCGGACCAGACGAGGTGCGCTCAACAAACCGTTCCGCAGGTAAAGTTAGCTGACGACGCAGAACACCGCCGACTTGATGGACTGGGCTGCAGAGCACGCCCGCGCCAGGGGTGCGACATGGTGGAAGTCATTTACGACTGGAAAGAGTGCTGAGATGCTCGGCGGTATCCCTCATGATGCGTGTGAGTCACCTGTAATGCCCAGCCGGTAGATGCTGACGCCAGACTAAGATGGAATGACCAGCTTGAGTGTCAGGCAATATATCATTGGTGTCCTAAAAGCACATGGTCTGAACGAGAAAGAGGTGACCAAAGTAAGCCCCCAGCTGCTTTCAAGGGATGGTAAGCTCACAAATTGCAGTTCCAGACGGGTGGTCCCGATGGTGACCTTGGCTCCAGTGAGTTATATGGCTCATGGTAAAGCAGGATTGTGCTAACATATCCAGATGAGATCCTGCTCTCCAAAGACAAAACTGTTGCCATCATCGATGGATCTGGTGTGCTGTACGATCCAGCGGGCCTCGATCGAAGTGAACTCGTTCGTCTTGCCAAGGCTCGAAAGCCAATCAACTACTTCTCAAAGGACAAGTTGGGTCCAGAGGGATATCAAGTTCTGGTGGATGAGCAGGATGTCCAGCTGCCATGTGAGTGCGATAGGATGCAGTATGAGCCAGTGGCTGAAGAGCGTTAGCCGGCGAGATCATACCCGACGGTACTGATTTCCGAAACAACTTTCATTTCCGCGTCAAGGCAGATCTTTTCGTCCCCTGTGGTGGTCGGTGAGTATAGTGTACCTAAACCTCTTCACTACTGACGATGATCCGTAGTCCCGAAGCTGTCAATATCTCCAACGTCGCAAACCTTGTTGATTCTGACGGCAAACCGCATTTCAAGTATGTGATCGAGGGTGCCAACCTGTTCTTTACCCAACAAGCACGATTCTATCTGGAGAAGAAGGGTGTGGTGCTTTTCAAGGACTCAAGTACCAACAAGGTGAGTTGCTGATCTTTTGATTAATATCAATTCTCAAAAGCTAAAGTCACTTAGGGCGGTGTCACTTCTTCGTCGCTCGAGGTTCTTGCTGGTCTCGGTCTCACCGATGCTGAATACTTGGAGTTGATGATATTCAAAGATGGCAAGCCCTCGCCGTTCTGTCAGTCATCTTTCGTGTACTACCAAATTTCGGGGCTGACAATTGAATTGCAGACCAAAGCTACGTCAAGGACATTCAACAAAAGATATGCGAAAATGCAGCTGCGGAATATTCGTGCATCACGAAAGAATGGCACCGCTCAAAGGGGACCAAGAGCCGAACGAGCATTTCCGATGCGCTCTCTTCTTCGCTCAATGAGCTACAGAACGAACTAGAGGTGTCTGACTTGTATGAGAACCTTCAAAGTAGAAAGAATGTCCTGTCTAGGGCTATTCCAAAGACATTGGTGGACAAAGTTGGACTGGACACTCTCATGACTAGATTACCAGAGCAGGTGAGCCACACCGGCTAAACAACGACGGGATAATGAGCTGACGACCTTGTCCCCTCCAGTATCAAAGGGCAGTTTGGTCAGCTTGGGTCAGCTCGAATTACATTTACGAATGTAGTATGACTGCTAGCAATGTGGACTTTTTCCATTTCTTCTCAAAGCTCGCTCAATGAGTGACGTTTGCTTGGAGAAGATGATGATATGGATTGAGATAGGACGAGGCTAGCACAGCAATGATCGAAGGGGACGTGTGGATTGTACATATGAGGATATCATGCATCGTTTGACGATTCAGCTTGAGGGTCAATGTTTCGCACACTGGGTTTTACTCAAGTATGAATGGCACTCATACTCAACAATGTACACTATGCAAGAATATTGTACTGTATCGCATGCATCTTCCCACTTCTAATTTTACGAGATACAACAGATAGTCCACTGAAGATCGCCCTGAGATTGTCCGAGAATCCTCTTCTCACGTCTACCACCCATCAATTGCGTCCTTACCACCCATAACCCGCAACACGCAGATCGGTGTGCTATGTAGGATAACGCGTCATTCGGTACAAAGCCGTACCATGCAATGCAAAGAAGAACGGTCCTCGATCACTCAGATTAGCCTCCATATCGCCTTCTGTGGGATACAGGAACGCATCTCGAACGAGCATGAGGTTCGTCTGCATCCGCTGAACGTCTTCCCATGTGTATCTCTGCAGAAGGACCGATTCGAGATGATCGAGTTCGTCATCGTCGATTTGCACCGAGAATTTAGGCCAGTCGAGCATGTCCCAGAATGGATGGTGCGTCTGATCACCAATCAGGACTGGAATGCAACCGCTAAGAAACGATTAATTTCAACTCGTCCCACAAGTTGACAAGGACGTACGCATAAATAACATCGATAGTCCTCGTCGCCCAGCCTACCAAAGATCAGTGACCGCAACGGCAAGATTAAACCGGCTCACCAGTAGTTCCCCTAGGTAGAGGACAGAACACAGTATCCCCAATCGTCTCCAGATAATCTGCTCCAGGCTTCATTCTGTCCCAGTATACGGATAGAGAGTTGGCCCCGACGAGCTTTGGCTCGATGTGCTTGTACGGGCGTTCACACATGACCTTTTCCCTGACTGACGAGCCGGCACCATTCAGTCTCCCCTTGAAAGTCGCCAGGACGGATCGCTGACGACTTGGTCGTACCCGCGACATGTCGCCAAACGTTTCGCGCAGCTTGTCTTGCAGACATGTCCGAGCGGGAATGACAACGTCTTGGTCCATGTAGTAGCCTGACATGAGCTCCGTGACGGAAGCGGCAACTCACAAGGACTGTTCAGGTCACCCATGGGCTGCCAAGACGATATCTGATCCAACAGAGGTGGTGGCTGGCTCCAGTCTCGCACCCTGTATAGGTTGTGCAGTACGGTGTTACACCTGCCCCAATCAAAGGTGAAAGGCACAATCATGCGCGTCTTGTCAAAGTCGGCTGGAAGGTGGTGTTCTAATGCATTCATGGCCCACTCATCTACAGGAGGAAACTGATATCAGCGCGATCTTGCAGTATAACTTACGTTAAGCGTCATGGGGTAGTATGGCATGAAGACGAGACTCTGGTCGGTGTATTCCTGGCTCAACAGTTTGATGCCCCGTTCCATCACAGAGTCGGCGCTAAAGCATCCATGCCACGCCGTTTGCAGCCTATCGTATTCATCTGGATCATGGTCCCGATGTGTCTGTACATCGTCCGGAAGCTTGGTGAGGTTGACGATGGGAAAGTCGGGGAATCGACTGAGGTATCGCCTCGCGCCAGGTCGCAGCACATTGAGCCATGACGACTTGGACACCTGGTCAACCAATACGTCCGGATCGTGACCAGTGATGGCGTTCCAATCAATCTTGGGGGACGGATAAGACAGATCGGGTAGATTGGCGTGGGATCCGAATGGGAAGCGAGGGCGAGGCACGCATGCCGCTTGAGCACACGCGCACTTGCCGGTATCCACGCACACAGTCGGATGGTCGCATAGATTTGTGCAGGCATCGAGGTTTCTCATTCGCCATTCAAATGGTGCGCCTGTAGGAAGGGGCGCCTGCTCCAGGACTATCGGTCGAGAATACGATTCAAGCCGAGCCAGCTTGTGCTGTGCGACATCGCGAGCGTCTTGGAGCCGTTGGCATAGAGTTGCGCGTTGAGAGGCATTGAAGTGGCGCACGGTCTCTCGTCGCTGATCGGAGATAGCGGATGCGAGCGGATCCTCTCGGAAGAAGGGCCAAGGCGCAGGCTTCCCAGGGCAACAGAAAGGAGTCACGCGAAAGCGAAACTCATTGCCCTTGACCTTGGCGCCATGTGAGGGATTCAATGGAGCGCCGGATGAAGCAAACGCGAGACTGATATAGCCCGAGATTGGATCCACGTCCGCAAGGAAATCCGATTGCGACCCTAGTAAACGACCATCTTCGAGCGCTTCGTAGTAGTCTGTAGACCCATCCTCCAACCGCCGCGCAAAGCGGATGGCTGCCTTCCCTTGGCTGGGCTGCACCCTGAATTGCCAGCTGGTGGGCTCGTCTTCATCGCGCCAGCCATACGTCGGCAGTGCTCCTTCCTCGGCATCCACCCGGTATGCGTAGAGGGGTTGATCATCCACATTGGCGGCAAGTGTCCCTGTGCATCCGTCAAGTTCCAGCAAATCGGCCACGCTGTATCCGCCACCATCGGTACATTCATTCTCCAGCTTCTGCTCGAGGTAATCGATAGTTTCGCCGAGATACTCTATAGCCAGACGATGGAGGCCTTCGTCCATGGTAACCCGGGCCTTGTAGCCAAGCACCTCGGAAGACTTGACGGTACTGCCAACGTAGCGATCTGGAAATCGCGCATCTCCCGGAATAGTCTGAAGCGGTGACGAAGAATTTGTGATTGCAAAGATTTTACGGAGGAGCTCCATTGCAGAAGTTGAAGCGCTTGTGCCGATGTTGAACGTTTCAATATCGCTGGTCTTATCCGACTGTGGAGACGAGGAACGTTCCTCTAGACGATTCACAGCTAGGGACACGGCATCGACCACGTCGTGGATATTTACCATATCAAGCTACTCTGTCAGCCGCTTCTACACGACCACTCACGTCCTGGTCTCCGCCAACAATCTGAATCGGTCGGTTCGCCAAAGCATTCGTCATGATAGCAGGAATCAGCCTCTCACGGTGATCTGCCGGACTTCCGTAGACATTGGAGAACCGCAGTAGAATGACATGAAGGGGTCCCGTCTCTTGGCGGTCAGAAACATGTCGCTGAATCACATCTTCAGCCAGGGCCTTTGACGCGCCATATACGTTGGCCGGATTGTGCGGGGTGTCTTCGACGACCGGAAACGACGTGGCTGAGCCATACACCTTTATTCACGTAAGCTACAGTCGTTATGCTCGTGTGGCACATACCTCGCGAGAACTAGCCTGGATGAACCAGTCTCCCTTGAATGCTTCCAGAACTGCCTTTGTTCCCCGCACATTCACATCCTCACAGTCGCGCTCATTCTCCAAGCACCACAGGACACGCGAGACTGCTGCAAGATGGATACAGCCTGTGATATCTGGTGTCATGGCGTTCGACAGAGTGGCATGATCTCGTACATCGCCTATAACGACTTTGAGATCGCCGTTCGGGAAGTCTTGTTGTAATATCTCGAGCTCATCGGGAAAGAATATGGTATCATAAACAGTGATAGGTGTGTCGGTAGATAAAAGTCGACGTATAATTTGTTTGCCTGCTGTTAGCGATGGCCGACGTTTCACTTACCGATCATTCCGCCGCCGCCGGTAATGAGCACTCGGCCTTTGGCTTTGGGCATGACGAGGTCTCCATCATAAGTGTGGCCCACGGAGACATGCTGTTTGTACGATCCTGCCGCTTTATTGCGCCACCCAGCAACAGATCTCGAGCGCAGATCAAGGAGCTCCTGTCTAGTCAGTACGAGTCTCACACATCCTTACAGCTTGTTCCAGGGCAAAGACAATGACCACGATGAGAACGGCCGAGGTGAGGACCCATTTCCATCTCTTCTCGAGAGACAGGGACCTGAACAGGCCACCTCTTTTGCGCATTAGGGAGCGAATGACCTGTGGTTGAGCATGAGTCTATGGAGAAAAGGGAAGAGGAGAAAGAGAATCGGAGGAAAAGATCAGCCAAAACAGACGCGAAAGATTTGGTTCCGCCGACGCGGCCGCAATGTGATCTCCCCCAAGAGTAACGACCAACCCCAGCAACGTTGCAAGCGGATTACATCGTACGGGACTCGGTAGGGCTGCTCTGATCGTCCAGTGCAGCTCGCAGAACCGACTCTGCTGGGAGCCACCATGTCTACGCGGTACATTTCATCCGCCCGAACACGAAGTTTGCTCCTGCCCCATCACCATCATCCGGCTAGGCTGTTCTCCCGCTCGTCACCTCGCTATGACCCGACAGCAGGCGAGACAATCGAGTCTATGGTGGAAAAGCTGAAGGCATCGCTTTCACATGCTGCGGGCCAATCAGAGGGATATCAGGCCAGTGAAGAGGGCTTGAGGATGTTAGTATTTGGCAAACCCGGCAGTGGAAAGGTCAGTAACAGGACGATATATATACATTATGCTGACTCTTTCAGGGCACTCTGAGCGCTCGGTGAGCTAGCTGGTCTTCGTCATTGTCCTTCATCTCATCAGTCATAGTCTCGTCCAGCAATATGATATCTCCTTTGTTTCCACAGGGGATGTATTGCGAAAAGAGATAGCAGCTAAGAGTGAGGTTGGTCGCAAGGCAGAAGAGGTCGTGGCAAGTGGCGGTCAGTGTGCCCAGTTCAGATCTCCCGGCTGAATACTGACTACGCTAGGCCTAGTATCAGATGAGCTTATGCTGGAAATCGTCAAGACCGAGCTGGACAGATTACGGGGCAAGGTAGCTTGCCGCACAGCAGCATCTTCGGTGTCACAACGCTAACAGGCGCAGAGCTGGATTGTAGATGGGTTTCCACGGACACTGCATCAGGGCGAGCTCCTTGACTCGGTTCTTCTGGCCGAAGTTTGTTCTGCGTTCAGAAGCCCCGTCCATTTTTCTGATCCTTTAGGGCCGGCCACTCAATATGATCGTCCACCTAAACGTCCCAGATTCCGTCATCATGGCTCGTATAGCAGGTCAGTTTCTTTCTCATTCATATTCCTTGTCCTGAGACCATGCTTCTGACCTAACACCTTCTTTGCGTGTTCACTGACTCCACCAAAGCCCGCTGGGTTCACCTTCCGTCTGGTCGTGTTTACAATAGTACTTACTCTGCGCCGAAAACCCCAGGAAAAGACGACGTGACTGGAGAGCCACTGAGTAAGAGGCCAGATGATACCCCAGTATGTTTTTGCACCACTCGCATCGCGCCAAGATAGCTTAGCCAGTGTAGGAAACATTTTCCAAACGGTTACAAGCATATTACGAGTCTACTGCACCCTTACTGGAAGTACGTGCCAGCTGGCGGACACTAGATTAGAGCGTCTCTGACACCGTCTTCAGTACTTTGCCAAAGCGTATCCCGAATCGCTCATCTCGCTAAGTGGATCCACCTCGGATGAGGTATCTCCCCTTCTCGCCTTCACCCCACAGATAACAGTGCCTGACGATCTGCGCGCCCTCGATCAGCTCTGGCCGCAGCTACAGGCGCTCGTCGAACCCTACGGTCTCCGTAGACGTCCTGCAGCTCTGGACGAGACTGGAGCTGCCAAAGTCCGCCAAGAAGCGGATGATCTGCGGGATCCCGATGAGGAGGTCCGGCATGTTGCGGAAAAGGTCAAGTCATAAGATAGGTTTCTTAGGCAATTACAAAAGAACAAACGAGCATCCCATGTTGTAAGTCAAGATGCATTTTGAAGAATAGCAAGTGAATTCATGTCTGCTCGGAAGCCGCTCTGCAGTCATGCCCTGGTCGAATGCGTGTTTGGCTGAATACCCTAGCGGTGGAGGCAGTCGGCTGAGAGATACTGAATGCATGAACAACACCATGAAAACAGTCTTTCAACCCTTCCATTCAGATAAGGTGACGGAACGCTGTCCAACCCTAATCTAGATTACAAAGAGTGTACACGCTCTAGAAGCGACGGCACAAACCTATTGAACCATCGCAACCGACACCTGTGTTTTGTCGTTTGCTGTTTCTTTCTTCTCGAGCATTCCTTTCCCGTCTATCCTCTTCTCCATATCACCGATTGTAGCTTCACCGACGTCATCCGAGACCGCTGCATCGCCAAAGAGTTTGCCAATTGCCTCGAGTGATTGGCCTTTGGTCTCTGGAAAGGTATAATAGATCACCACGGTATTTACGGCAGTGAGTGCCACGAAGACTTGAAGCGTCAGTAAACTTGCTGTGAGTTTCTACACACCGATATTGAACTTGTATCCGATTCCAGCGACTGCAGTCTGAGAGACACAAACGTATAGAGCCGCAAATGCAAAGTACGTGGCGATCGTCATGGAAACGCCACGGGCACGCATGTATGTGGGGAAAATCTCTGCTGCGTAGACATAACTCGCTAAATGCTTTCAGTCAAGCTCCTTAACAAGGACGAATACACTTACTGACATCCACACCCGGACCGAAGAACGAGATGAAGAGGAACAAAAATGCGACTGCAGCCCCAGCCCCAACCTTGTTGTCTGTTCCGCTATATTGAACCAGAAGACCTGTATGAATAGCGCAAGCCAAACATGCACCAATCTGCCACACTATCAGTACCTTCTACTGGACTCAAAGACGTACCATGCCGACGAGGAGTAACTTTCGACGGCCAAATGAATCCATGATCATTCCGCCGCCGATATTTCCAATGACGGCCACAAGCACGTAGAATCCTGATACAAGAAGTGGTTTCCATTCTGTTAGACCCAACGTGGCAAGAACATTGACTTGAAAGCCGAAAAGAACGTTCTGACCCGTGGATTGTTGAGCAAACATCAGGAAGATACCAGTAAGAAGACGACGACGAGTCGATGGTCGGCGGAACAGACCGGTATAGGAGGTATCATGCTGGGCATCGAGCTCGATCTGAGTCTTGATTGCCACTAGCTCTTCGTGAGCCAATCTATGTTCTGTATCATTCTTGCCATCGTGCAATCGGCACAGTGTTTCAAATGCTTGCTCTTCGCGGCCGTTGAGAAGCAGCCAGCGTGGTGATTCGGGAAGCAGAAAGCTGATAGCCAGTAAAACAGCCGGTGAAACCGCTTGAAGACCCAGCAATAGTCGCCAAGAGGTATTGGCTGACGAAATAAAGTAGCAACCGACAGCAATCCACGCAACTGTATCTAGACCTGCCACGAAGAATACGCCATGAAAACCGACATTGCGGCCTCTTTGGTGCGCAACAGAGATTTCCGATTGAAACATGGGTGGAATCACATTCAAACCGCCTCCACTGTATATTTCGTCAGTGGCAAACAATAAGTCAAGCCCTACCCTATTCCGCTGAGGATTCGGCCAACGAGTAACATGGCTATATTCACAGCCGCTGCCGAGATGACCACCGAGACGAGGATGACAACGCAAACGATCTGAAGAGCTCGGAGTCGACCAAGCTTATCGGCCAGCCAGGCGAAACCGAAACTGCCAAAAAATCCGCCAGCAAAGAAGACACCGACGATAGCTGTCGATCAGATGCTGTCTCAGTGCCAACTTACCTCCTTGCATGCTACTGGCATATCCAGGATTGGGACCCGAAAGGTCGACATTGAAGTACGATGTGAACGAGGGGTAACCGATTATATTCGACGGAGTTCCAAAGGTGAAACCATAGGTAAATGAACCGATAGAGACAGCAATGATCACAAGAAGGTTGTACAAGGTTGCCATGGTGGGTTGTGTTGAGGCAAGTAAGCGAAAATACCAGCTCCTTTATAGCTTGGTTGGGAACGGCGAGCTGGGTCGGAATTGCTGTCCGGCGTACTCCAAACAGTCGTACTAGTTCCAAGTAGACAATGGCAGGCAGTGACCAAAGAACTGCTGTAAGGCTCGGGATTGACCTGCGGATGATAGTTGAGAAGCATGCATGACGAGATACCAAGATTGTTACAATCCCCTACTGTTCAGAGATTGTGGAGACAATCCCGAAATCGTTCTGTTTTTTTGTTGCACCGAGCGGGATTGTCTTCCGAAGCAGTCTTGCCGTCTCAGTGGGCGATACATGGCCCGGTGAGGCGTAATCTATATAAGGGGAGCGATTGTACAAATCAAATACGAGTTTCTCATTCTCAATATTGTAGTCCCACCGTTTCACCACAACTACCACAAATTGATCTACTTCTTGAAGACAGACTAGGTATGTCATTTATCCGGATTTGTGCCGTCCAAGCCGAGTCTGCTTGGCTAGACCTTGAAGCTGGGGTGGACAAGACCTGCGCACTCATCAAGGAAGCGGGAGAGAAGGGCTGCCACATCATTGGTTTCTCAGTACGTCGTTGGCCAGACGTAGATCCAAGATTTATGATGAGTAGGAAGTCTTCATCCCCGGATTTCCATTTTCAATCTATACGAAAGCTCCCGATGAGGAATGGATTTTAAAGTACCAGAAAAACTCGCTCGTTCTCGGTTCTCCCCAATACAATAAGATCCGTAAAGCTTGCCGAGATGCTAAAGTCTGGTAAAGTGCCATGAACTGGCGTAATCTGACGTCCAGGGCTGTGGTAGGCTTTAGTGAGCGAGATGGGTCGACCCTTTACCTTGGTCAGAGTTTCATTGGTCCGACTGGCCAAGTCCACCTGCATCGCCGGAAGCTCAAGCCCACACACGTCGAGCGATATGTCTATGGCGATGGTCAAGGTTGGTTTGAGGCCAACATAGCTGACAAGTAGCCGAATCACTCACAACCTGCGTGACGACTGACAAGGGTGTCGTTCTCGGTGGTCTCAACTGCTGGTAAGCTTTCGCTTGGAGCCAACACTGATGAGCTAGGGAACACCTGCAGCCTCTACTTCGTTACCATCATTACAACCAGGGTGTTCAGGTACACGTCGCTGCCTGGCCATATGGTGAGTTATCCGAATGTATAAAAGCTGACCAGGCGAGTGTGTCCGGCGGGACCTGGAGTTCCCATGTCTTCCTGCTCCGACATCTCGGGAGACGTGATTAGTCGAATGTTGGCTATCGAAGGCGGCGCGTTCGTCATGACTTGTACTGCCGTCATATCCAAAGAAGGATCGAAGATCATGAATCTCGACCCTGAGAGAGCTGGCCCTGCCGCGGTCGTGAGTCGGATATGGTTGTTCTCTATCTGATTGGACAGGCTCTCGAAGGAGGCGGTTTCACCGCCATCTACGGTCCCAAAGGCGACGTCCTTGCTCGATCCAAGGATCAATTTAGCGAAGAACTGGTGATTGCCGATGTAGATCTTGATGATATCCATCGACACAAACAGATGGCTGATTGCATCGGTCATTAGTACGTTTTGCTCGTTGCTGGCGATGCGTTGATGCTGATGTCGCTCATTGCAGCTCCCGTCCAGACTTGTTATCGTTGCATGTCGCTACAGGTGAAATGCCACGAGTCAGCTATTCGGATGGTCGCCATAACAAGACATTTGCAGAGAAGCTTGCACCTCTAGAGCCGTGACACAATTAATTATCGTGATTCCAAGTAATTATGCATTATCGTCGACCAATCGGAGATAATCCCGGGCTGTTTTGTAGGTTGCATGCAATTCCGAAGTATCCGGCAATTCCGTTCTTAAAGGTCCATTTGCTGAGGGATTTGCTCCCTACACGATCGAATCTTCGATGCCCGTCACTGCGACTCCCTCCAAACGTCAAAGACGGAGCGAGAGGAGTCATGTATCACGAGCCTGTGATCCATGCCGAGGGCGAAAAGCAAAGTGTTCGGGTGAGAGATTCTGGTGTCTCTGATCTGATAAAATATTAGGGGATAAACCAGCATGTCAAACTTGTTTGCGATCAGGTCGCACTTGTGTTTACGCCAGTGACGCCGACGGCCGTTCTACGTAAGTTGTTTGAATTTTGTTAGCTGAGAGCGTAGTGAGCGCACGGCTCGCCAACAAGTGGAGCTGCTGCAAAGTCGCCTCCAGGAATTCGAGTCCGGTATGAGCGGACTGGACGATTCAGCAGAGACAAGAGACACCCGTGCCAACTGGCAGCCATTCCCAACAGGTCGTCTGGTGCTCTCAGCTAATGGTAATCTTCACCTGCTCCCTTCTGCCACATTCTACCATCCTGCACATGCTGCGCCGGCATGGCAACAGATACTTGAAGCGCTCGAACCGCGACCCGTACCGCTTCCAGGCTATCTTGCGCCCTATCTTCCTTTCCCAATGGCTCAAGACCACCATCGACAGATCTTACATAACGCGTTCGACAACTTGTTGAGCTTTGGCATGAACTCGTTTGAGGGGGTCTTCTTGGAGACAATGGAAGCCGACTCGAACTCTCGAGGTCTTTACTTCTCACCCATGCTGCATCTATGCTGTCTGGGTGTCGGCTGGCGATACTGTCGAGATCGAAGATTATTCGCAATGTACCACGACCAAGACACTCCTTATGAGAATCGTGGAGATGCGTTCATACAGAAAGCAGCAGACCTTTTACTAGACGATATGGCGGCGCCTCGACTGAGCACACTGCTCTCACTGATGCTGCTGACATTGTACCACATTGGAATGCTCAAAGAGTAAGGGATAATCTCATACACTGCATTGCTGATATTAGATCACTTGCAACAAGCTTCACTGGTGAGAATCAAGTACCCGCAGTGCTGATATTATACAGCGATGGCAACCTTCATCGCTATAGATTGCAAGTTTTCTGCGTCAGCATACGCTGATACCTAGTCCGCTTGAATCGCAAATGCGATGCCCAGCTAGCTGAGTTGGGACTAGCTGCAGGATGTCCCCTTGATCAAGCTAGGAGAGACTGTTGGGGTTTCATGTACAATTTTAGTGAGAGTCTGCGGGGTCTTCAGTTATTAATTACTGATATACAGACGCGTGGTGGTCGACCTATCTCGGTCAACCAGACTTTGTACTTCCCGCTCCCAATGAGCAGCGCCCACCGCTGTTCCACGAAGATAATCTAAGCGATCAGCAGCGGAGTGTATCCGCCATGGCATTGCATCACTCTGAGCTTTCTAAACATGGAGTAGAAGTACTGAAATGTAATCATGGTCTCACTGTTTCCCTCATCAAGCGCCTCGAACGAGTTAAAGTAATCAAACAAAATTTATTAGCATGGTAAGCTTTGGAAAGTACTCTCTGAGAAAGCCAGGCGAGAGTCATTGCCTGAAGCGATACGTTGGCCCCCGCAATCAATGGAGGCATTTATGCAACCAGGGTAGGTAAATCTGGCGAACCAAGATCTGATATCGACAGTATTGTGACGACTCATGGAATGTACAATACGTACATTATCATCCTTTTTCGGCCATACATTATCGATTTTGGCGAGGTTCGAGATGTACTACCTGAAGCACTAGAGATGTGCATGCAGGCCGCGCGAGAGATTGTTGAACAATGTCGCTACATACGAGACTTTCACGGAGTTCACACAGCACCATTATCATGGCAACAGTATGTGCGCAATCTGTTGAAGACACTGACGAGGTTTAGCATCCTGTATGTTTGTGCAACAACTCTGGTCATGCAAAGCTCTGGTCACCCAAACGTGACGCTGGAAGAAAAACGCGAAGCGATAGCCAATCTGGCATATCTGCAGCGGGCGTTGTATGAGTTTTCGGAAGTTTGGCCGGCGGCGGCAAGGACAGCTGATTCGTTACGGCAGCTACAGCAGGAGAGTGCTCCACCATGACAACCAGCATGCATGTCAGAGACTGCAGGTAGAATACACCAGCCACACGAGACGCAACTACTCGGCCTACATCATTTCCAGCGGTACAGGGTCCGAGGCAGCACGCAAAGCTGCTCCTCTCTTCCAGAGAAAAGCCGCGCCCGAGACATGTCCACCGACGTAGATACTTCCCAACATGGTATTTGCCCAACCATAACCCATGCTCGAATACATCTTGGGTCCTGCAAGTGGGAGGGCAAATGCTCCTAGGCTTCTGAAGACTTGAATGGCGGCGGATGTTGAAGCTCGCGAGTCTGGATATGTATCCATATTGTAGGCCTGTAATCCTTGACCTGTCATCTGTAATCCTAGAGAGAGTATGAATACACCAATATCGACGACGATCCAAGGTACACGACGCTGGGCTGCCCAGCCGTACATGAGGAACCCAGCTGCCGCCATTACTGCACCAGGAACGATGATCGGCAGGTGAAATTCGGGCTGGAAGCGATCGCTTTTCGTGATTTTCTTGGCTTTTCGAGCGAGATAGTCCATGAGTCTACCACCGATTTGAGAGCCAACAATCTCGCCAAGACATAGAGCGATATAGTGCAGACCGCTGACGCTCACGGATTCGTTGTAATTCGATGTGAAGAGAGAAGAGAATGTCGATAGGACAAGGTACAATATACCGTAACCGAAACCAGATAGAGCGGCCTGCAGTTGAACTGACCGATGTAGGAGGAGCTGTTTAGGTGGAGTGGAGAAACTCTTCCGGAGCAGCTGTCCTGGTATGGGAGGGAGTTGGGAGAATGGCTTTCTCCATGAGGATGAAGGTGTTTCGTTATTGATATTTGAACGACGAGTTTTCAGTGTCGGAAGGTGCGTCTCTCGGAACCATATCAAACAAACCGTCACAGTGAAAGCTTGCATGATAGAAGTCGACCAAAACATCCATCGCCAAGTCGTGTACTGCTCGACGAAACCGCCAATAATGGGGCCTACTCCAGCTCCAAGCAATGGTACAAGGAGATATATCGAGAGCGTCGCACCTCTTTGTTCAGGAGACCATAGGTCTCCAAGCACGCCCGAAGCAAGAGCGAAGATGGCTCCCGCCCCAAAACCAGCAAGTAGTCGACTCGCAATTAGTCCAGCACCAGTATCGACGAAACCACACGCAAGATTGAAAGCGAAGAACCAGATGTTTGTGATATGCAGTACAGGGGCTCGACCGTAGACTTCGGATAGAGGACCCAGTATTAGGGGCGAGAAAGCGGTAGCGAGAACAAATGCGCCGAGGGCAGCGGTAGATTGGATAGTAGTGAGGTTAAGCTCACGGCTGATGACAGGTAGAGCAGGAGCCATGATGGTCGAAACGACGATACGGTTGAAACCGCTAATGGAGAGAGCAGCGGTAACGATCCATTTTCGTGACACCGGCCAGTTGAGAGGATCGTCAGGATGAGATACAGAACCGGTTTCAGCAATCTGAGCGGGGGTGAGGGCAAGGGCGACAACGCTGGTGGGCGCTGATGGGGAGACGGGGATCTTCAGTGACGAACTCTCTTCCTGAGACGCAGTCTCTTCCCGGGGAGGCATGATGGGTGTGCTCATCAGAACAAGTGAAGTGTTCTAGTATCGAGTCTCTCAACCTGCTGGCGTCTCTATGCAGGAAGGGAAATGACAACAAGCAAGGGCTCCTCGATACATAGTTTTTATCAGATAAGCGCGCCATGTGGAGCAAACAGCGAAACCGCATGGGTCCGACGTGTTTTCGGCCGACGCTTGTTGGCAATAATATCGTGTGGCATGCCGCTCTATCAATGCTACACGCTCTCCTCTATCTTCTGCTGATTGTACGTACGCCAAGCGATGATGATTCTATAAACAAGACCAAGGTATTAGAAGGGGTAAACGGAAAGAGAAATGATCAACATATGCTAGTATCGCTACAGAAGAAATATAAGGCAGAGGCAAACCGCCCATTGCCCGAGTTGAGGTTGAGAGACAATCACAGAGAAATCTTCTGGCCGAATTCAAACGGCTCTTCGGAGGACTGCGGGGTAGTGTAATATATGGGGTATATATATGGGAATCGTAAATGGAATGGTATCGATGGCTTGGTTACACGAAACTGGCGGGGAATCACAAAGAGGCCCGGTGGCTAAATCTGCATCGTCTCTTCTCGGATTGATGGACGACCAAGAGATATTGCTTGTGCGGCGGTCATGGCTGCAGGGGCCGACAAGTTCACCGATGTCCCAGGAATACTGGGAGTATAGATGGCCGCCGGAGCAGAGACTGCCGAGGCCGACGAGGATCGGAAGAAGCGAGCATACTGCGACGCCTTGACATGCCGAGCGACTACAGTATATATGAGCAAGTGGGACAGAGGATGGGGTAGCTATGCCATGGTACATACTGCTGACACGAAGCTCGGCACCCGAAAACTTGGCACTGACAGCACGCATATCGGCATCATCACCCAGACGGATGTCCCACTGAGCGTGATCTGTTGCTGTCAGCCTGATTCGCTCACTACCGATCAACTCACCTCCTTCATCCCAGTGATCAGCGACGATATGTACCGTTCGTTGTCCCTTTGTGGTGATAAGAATGTTGTCGAGTCTATTCTTGTTAGACGGCGCTTCGTAAGGGGCAGGATGAACTCACGAGAATCCAGGAAGCCAGACCATAATTGCATAAGTGGTTGGAGTAGACTTGACGGCAATTCTCCCCTCCGACCCCTTGATGATTTCTATCCACTCCCCCTCGGCGCCGTCAAACAACTCCGGGTCAAAGTCAACTTCCCGACTGTCACCAGCGCTGAATGACTGCGCGCGTCCCGAAATCGCGTTGATATGATGCGGTGGTTGAGCCCATCTGGGTGGAACCGCCACACGGGAGCCGCCGTCTCGAGATTTGGAAGACGAGGACGAAGCGATGCTTGCAGACGACGACGTAGTGCTTGCCGACAAAGCATTGGAGAAACGTCGAGTCAGACTCTGTGCAGAGAGCACGGGATAGTGTGCTGGGGGTGAGATAGGAGCCGATATCAGACAACCGGTCGCTTCCGATTCAGCAACGACTCGGTGATCGGCAGGAGGGGAATCGCGGACGAACTCTCCAGACCGCCTCTTAGACTCGGGGACAATCGGGGATAGGCCCTGTTTGGTGGTCTGTTTCTGGGGCGGAACATACTCGACGAGATTTGGTGTAGAGATCTGGTCAAGGGATGGCGAGGAACGTTTTTGAGGAAGCGAGGCATGTTCGCGCATGTCATAGGAGACTGCAAATGGCGAGGGTGAAGTTGTGGGAGTGTCGAGACTGTGGTATTGGAATAGCGTGTGGAGGTGTAGAGTGTGCATGACAAGTAAAGGATCAAGTGTCAGCTGGAGCTCGTTTTTTTTGGGGATAAACAAGATTGGACAAGAGAAAAAAATAGTATGATAAGTGTGTCTGATCCCTTCTCGCTCCACCTTTTCAGCTGCTCCCCGCTATGCAGTGCAGCATACGCTTGACGTCATTTCTCATTTCATCTCCGACTGTTTGGAGACGAGACAGCAATGAGATGAAAGGAAGGAAAGGTCGAGTTAGGCCTGGGCTCTCGCTAATAGGTGCGAAGGCCGTCGTACCCATGGTGACCCACTCTGGGACCACAGAAAAAACAACCAAGCAAACTCACCTGGCATGCTTTTGGCGCCAGCTTGCAATGGGTCGAATGGGGTTTGCCTTTCTGAGGTAGCCCTCTGATCCTTCCTTGCGAGGTGACATATCGATGTCCATCGAGTCGTCGAGAGTCTTCGCTTGAAGGGATCGAGGAGATAGGGCAGCGAGTGGCCAGACTGGAGCGGACAGCTCTGCTCGAGGAGTACTGTCTCCTTTGGAAGGGGCTGTGCTGGTGACCGAGCTAGTTGGGGAGGGAGCGCCTTGACGGATCTCGTAAGACTCAAAATCGTTGACCATGTCAATATCAGGTGGGGTGGAAACGGGTTGGAGACTGGCAGCTGTAGTGACAGAGTCGTTTGACGAAGACTTTGAACCAACAGACGGTCTCTTTTGAGAAGGATGGCGACCCAAGAGCTCTGATTTCCCGACAGCTCGGTCCTTCTCATCCTCATCCTCGGCGCCCGTCCACCCTGGCGCCCCACTAGTGCTTCCCCAACTCGTCATGGAATCAGCGCTCTCTCGGCGAAGGTTCCCACCTAGTCCGTCGCTCATTCCCCCTTGGTCATAGTACCGGGAAAAGTCGGAGGAATCAAATATGGAAGAAAAGGACGCAGTGGAGCTGGCAGAAGTGGGAGACGGAGACGAGTGAGCAGCAGTGAGAGGCAAGCTAGGAGGAAGCTTGAGCGGGGAAGTATCGCGAAGAGCGGCAGAGGGGCGAGAGGCGGTCATTAGATGGCTCTTCTCTGGACGACAACATCGAAGGGGGAGCGAAGGAAGGAAGAAGGGGAGTAGTCGAGGCGTGGGTTTGGGAGAAGCAACGAGGAAGGAAGGAAGGAGGAAGGAAGGAAGGAAGGAACGCTCAGACCGCGAGGGGGCAAAACCACTAGTTTACTTTGTGTTCCCCACTTGATAAGGATAATCCCTTGCCGCAAAAAAAACACAGGTGGGCGGACACGTGCCGGCGGCAATTGTTTCTCAATCAAAGTTACGTCATTGACGCGTCACTGCCAAGTCCTCATCTCGTAGCTTCTCGATCCCCTCCCTTCGTCGTCCGATTCTGTCAAGTCGAGGGGAAAGCTTAGTATCGGTGTCGAAGCTGGCCGGCGTAGCGTGTCCATAGACAAAGTCGTCCTTTTTGGCTTCTCTTCGAACATGTACAATGTGCACGTTGTTGATTGCGATGAGGGCGTGCGACTTCAGATCAAATTCGAAAACGTCAGACATGCTGACACTGTTGGCCATCACAATATTCTGGGCATTCGCAGCTAGGATCGAAGATGAAAACATTAACTATTCCATCTCCTCAATCTCCACCGCCAGCCCATGCCCTCTCCCTCTCCACCTTCAGCTGAAGTGCCAGACCCAATCGAGATTATCTGGCGCCATGTTATTGTCAGGACCCGCTAGGACCAATGCACCTGTTAGCATCTTAACTTCCCTGAAGTTAAGCTAAGAGTGCATGGTATATAAAGACTAGAACTAGACTACTACTTCCCCAATGAATGTATCTCTTGTCTCTTTAATTATTACTTAAGTTCCCTCAGTCTAGGTCTCGCCCTGAGGCAGTCCTGCTCCCAAAGTCGGCGTCCTGACAGTTATATATCATCCGGTACATGCATACATACGAAAAGCTCATAATACACAATATGCGAGCAACAAAGAAGATGTACAGAAGCCTGGTGCTACACAAATCCAGTCAAATGATCGCTACCCTACCTATTCACCATCGTGTCGAGCTGGCATATCATCGCTTCAGTCTATTGGTCCTCGCCTGCTTCTCCGCATCCAATCTCTCATACTCCTCAAAGAAGCAGTCAGCGGCGGACTGCACCTCCTTTGCATATGCTGCCCAGTTGTCCCTCCCAGCCTCGATCGTTCCCATGTAGCCGTCTTTGAAGTGTTCATATAGACCAGTCTGATGGGGTCGAGGATAGTAGAGCTCCTGGGTGAAAATAAGAATCGCCAATCGTTTGGCCGCCTGAGACAATGTATCCTCAGCGTATTTGTCGCATGTCAGGCGAGCTGAAGATTTCGATCCTGTGTGCAAAGCATCGGGGAGCAGCCATTGTTTACACTACTTGCATTAAAATGAGGTATCAGAGCTCAGTAAAGACATACCTGATTGAAGTCAAACGCATACAACTGCACGCCGTGCGCCGGGCTCCCACCCAGCACCAGTTCGATATCCGACGCATTGATTCCTACCAGCCAGTGCAGTCTGGCCAGCACTTGACCCATACCTGCAGCAACTTGCTGTGGAGTTGGCATTTGAATGCCGTATGATTCCAGGTCTTCTGCCAATCTCTCATAGCGGGAAACGTCTAAGGGTGGATCACTCTTCAAACCAGGTTGAACACTGATAGTGACGGCAGGCAAGTTTGTCCGACCAAAGTACAGACGAAGGAGGCGAATGGACATCGTGTGTCGAATCTTCTCGGCCCAGAAAAGTAACTTGTAACGTTGGCTGATCACAGGGTGTAAAGAAGGGATGAGGTCCATGGTGAATGTAGGCAACTGAAATTCGGACCACAGATGCCGCGATGACAGCTCTCGATTGGCTTCGTACCGAGGACTGAGCACTGACAGATGTGAATTTGCGGCATTGATGATCCTGCCAGGTTGATCGATCCCGATGGGCTGCCAGTACTGCCAAGGTCGAGGAATGCCGAACTCACCCGGGGCTTGAGGCTGATGTGCTATGGAGGAGGCGGCGGAGTAGCTGATTCCTCAGTATCGGCGTGCATTGACAGGAAACTAACCATTCGAATTCTCTGAGCAACTGCAGATGATGACCATCCTCGCGTACTGTTTTGTACACAGTGGTCTGCTGTGGCCAGTGAAAGATCTGACCAAATGAGCCCTCCGCTATGAGCTGCAGCTCGGAATCAGCCGGACGATGAGGTGGCGAGATCGAGACTTCTAGACTGCGATTAAGCGTGCTGGCTAGCATACAATCGCAGTCAGGGCTTACCCTTGAGCATTCGACCCGATAATTGTTCGTGTTTGTCTGTTCTGCGAGAGACAGCTGTGAAGCAGTGAGAGAACAGAGAGAACAGAGAGAAGAGAGAGAAGAGAGAAAAGAAAGAGAAGAAAGCAAGTGCGAGTGGCAAGAGGTGAGCCACCTTTTAAAGCCACGTCAGTTGCCGTCAGCTGTTTCAGGTTTGAAACCGATCTTATACATGCAGGATGATATGACGGAAAATGAATCTAAACATGAAGGGAGTAAAATTTGAACAGTCCGTTTGTAGTTCCTCCCAGCTTCTCACAACAAGAATGTGGTGAGGCCAACGAGCAGGTAGGCCAAACCGGTGGCCACACTGTTGAGGTTCGCACCGAAGCTTCTGGTGGCGCCGGACGTACTGCTCGATGCGGATGCGTTGACTGGGGTGTTTGAAGAGCCTGATGAGGAAGCTGAACCGGACCTCGAACCAGAACTCGAACCTGAACTTGATCTCGAACCAGAACTTCCGGTGGCCACGCTGTTTATGGCGGTCGCGGTAGACGCGGCTGAAATGGTGGCGAAGGCCGATATGGGGGTAGCCGGTGTAGTGGTAAGCCCGATATCGTTGAGGGGGGCAGCAGTCGACTGGTATCCGAGGGATTCGGTAGGATACAGGTCAGTAGACTGGTAATACTGGCAGTTGGACGTGGCGGGAATACGCGGGGTGAATGGAATAGTGTCGGTAGGATCTAGGGAGCTTGGTTGATGCCATGTGATGGCTGCAAGGTCAACGCCCACCAGATGAAGGGGTGAAGCTGCCACTTACTCTGGCCGTCCGAAGTGTAAGTGCCAACTTCGTCCTGAAGATCGCCGTCGCAAGACAAGAAGACTCCCTGTTCATACGAGGCGGGCATGTTGTACTGACAACCGAGCAAGTCATAGATGCTATAGGATCAGTACTTGGGAGCCAGAGCCGAACGTACTTCTGGCAGTAGTTAGCAGTCGTGTTGTAGTCGGGGTTGCATAACTTTATGCAGAATACGTCAGCTCCGATGAAGTGGTTCCAGCTTTCTGCGTTCGTTAGGCTGGTCAAAGAGGAATACCGCGATGACCCACGAGTCTGCAAGTAGGTCGTGTTGTCTCCCGAATAAAACCCATTCGAGTAGGCGAGACCGCCGAGGGGGTTGCCCAATTGGTCGGCACCGTGAGGGTCAAGCTCACCACCAGTGTCGTTAGGAGCGAGATTGAATGCAGTTTGGTTGACCCAACCGGTGATCTGGATGTACGCGTCGGTACGTATGAACTTTTTTTTGTGAGCAGAGTATATGCCGCCGAGGCAAGAGCATACCTGGACTGCAGTAAAAGCTCCGGGAGGGAGGACGCGAGCGCCGTGACCGGATTTCGTGCACTACAAGTCAGCGCGAAGTCTGTGTATGCCGAAGTGAAGCAAGTTACATAAGCGACAACAGCAGCTTCAACATCACCGATCGTATCATTGGGAGTGGTACCAGGGGCTCCCCAGCCGCAGAAGTCTGTATATCAGTGCGCAATCTGAAAGAGGAAAGGAGAGAAACAAGTGGCGCGACAGCCGGAGAAATCCGGCTTACCGTCAATCGAGTTTACAATGAGAGTCTGACACTGCGAGTCCGGACCCTCTGTTGTCGAATTGCATTGGTTGTCTGGGGTGGGTCAGCGCGTAATGTGTGATTATGATCAAACATACAGCCTGATTGGGGGCCACGACCGACCGGGAAAGGGTTGACCTGATAAGGAATCTGGTCATATGGGTAAAAGTACCTACCAATCAGCTACGCGAAGGTGGAAACCAGTAATCAAACTCACTCTGTCAGAGGAAGAGGGCTGGTAGTTTCGTATGTCGTACCCACGCTGTTTTGACGCCCCAGGAGCCCGGTGGGTTGGGGTGCAGGAGTAATGGTGCTCAGGTCTGCAGCGCGAGCAATGAGTGGCAAAAGAGCGACGAGGATAGCGACAGACATGACGGCTCGCGTCTTTCGGTGCGTAAGTTCTGGAGAGTAAGAGGTGAATGAAAACAAAGAAACGGATCCAGAGACGATGGTCACTCCTTTGACAACAAAAAGGGTTACTGCGGGAGGCCTGTGGCAACATCAGTTCGGCCTAACGGTCCTTTGAGCAAACTTGGCTCCCCATCACGAGTTTGTAATCGCTTAGCTCCTCAAACAGATTAAAGGGGTCACAAGGCTGAGGTCGAAGCGTACCTACCTTGGCTCACCAGATAATCCAGAAAGGCTCCTCGACGTGAACCTAAAACAAGTCAAATATCCTTGATTCTTGTCCACCGCGTTCTGAATCATATTGCACGTAGGTGCTCATATTCGTTGTGCTACAGCCCGGATCAAGTAAGCCTGTATACCCAAAGCGCAAGCTTCGATACTGCTGCAGTCCCGTTATACTGAGACACAGATCAACAAAGTCAATCAGATAATGCTTTGTATGAGGAAGATGTATTCATACTACATTCCACTTAGAGATTAGCTACATCTGCGATCTCGATCTCCGACCGGCAAATAGTAAAGGCGCAATGAACACGGCACCAATCGCACAAAAGCCCTGAAGGCGTCGTCAGTATGCACACAATCATGCTCAGACCACTTACTCCTGCTGCTAAAAATACCAATTCTGGACGACCCCCTTTGACAAAGGCCGCATAGAAGCTACCTAGTATTGGTGGGGATGCCAGTTTGGCTACTGCAAGTACCATATCAAGCGCCGCAAGTGCTTCACCTAACGGACAACTTTAGCAGGCGATGTGGTAGATACAAACTACTCACTAGCGTGCTCTGGTGGGACTGCCGAGACGAAGACAGATTTGAAGCTGGGATTGTCTCCTGCTCCGAAGGCAAATCCTGCAAATGCTAACAATTGTTACTCTCCAGTCAAAGCAGAAAACTCTACTCACACCCCAGAACCTGTCTAACACCCGAAGCGAGCGTTACAAAGCTGAGAGATACGGCATCAATTACGACGGATAGGAAAGCAAGAATGACCTGGGTGATGAATTAGCATCAAATTCACCGTGTACTACACAAGCGTACATCGAAATGATTCGTTTCCTTCTCACCGCCTTCGCTGACTAAGCTTCCTTGACGCCCCAGCAATGGTCGAGTCTCGCCTGATCCCTTTGCGGCATTCTTTCTCCGTTCTTCGACCCAGGCGAACATTCGTCGACCGTATTTGAGGACAAGAGGGAAGATGAAGACAAGGTAGCCGAGACGGAGAGATGTCAAATACGCGAGAAACCAGGCGTTCTACAGTTCACATCAATTCATCGTGCACTGAAGTATATCGTAGACAATGCACATTTTCCGGATTGAATTGAAACTTATCGCTGAGAAAGAGGAGGGATGCGGTGGAAATGAAGACGGTCTGAAGATCAGCTTATGTCAAGAAGGAGGAAAGTCTCTCATTGGTACTTACACCCGCAGTGGTAGCCAGAAGACTGATCGTCAGGAAAGTCAACCTCCAATGCCACCTCCCCGTCTCGCTATCCCGATGAGGGAGGAGGAGAGCCAACGGTTTCACGGGCGCGAGGATGGCGTCGTGTATCAAGGCACCTCCCTCATCCTCGTCCTCAGCCTCCTGACTTGAGATTTCACTTTCGTCCTCTTCCTTTGCGTCGGAAGATAATGTTTCAGGAATCATCACTGTGGCGTAGAGGGAGGCCAGTAATTGACTGCCGAGAGCGACGTAGTATGGCATTGTGATGATCGAGCTATAACGTGACATCAAGGCAGATGCAACTGTAGAGTATGAGTGGGATTTCATATTGCGGTAGACCAGTCCATGCTCACTAAAGGCCAACACGGGACCAAGGAGTCCGACAGCTTCGAGGCGAGAATAGAATCGAGTCCTGGGAGATGTGCTTAATTTGGTGGACTTAATCAAGTGACTCACCTCGTGCTCTCAGATGCAACATCCGCAACACACAGGGTGGGCACAAATATAGACTTTGTGGATGCTGAAACGAATACGCCGTTTGTAACCAGGAGAATCCACATGGCGATCTGTGTGCAGGTCAGCAGGCCACCCATTTCGTCAAGATGGAGAGCCCACCTGACTGTTCCACCAGACTGAAGCACGTCAGCTTCACTCATCACTTGAGACATTGTACCAACAGGCAATAGGCATCGACATGGTAGACACCGTAGCCAGAAGGGGAAGTGTAATCAGAAGTGGGCGTCGACCAAAGCGATCCGCGAGAAACTGGATGTAGCTGGAAGAAAGGAAAGCTAGTGAGAGTTCAGCAAAAGCATATGATCTCTTTGGATCTTCTAGAATGGTCATCGACAGCTCACAACATATCCCGTCAAGCGTTGCCAATCCAGCCATCACCGACCCTGCAATCGCCTCAACGCTAGGATCATTGCATATTTCATCACCCGGCTCGGGAACATGTGATGGGTCACGAGAATGCAGATAATACCTGCAGATCACATAACGCTAGATGTAACTTGAGCCGGGTCTGGCAAGGAGGTGACTCACCACAACGAATAGGTTTGTCGCGGCGGAGACGCTGGGCCCAACTGTGCAAAGGAATCCATAGGGCAAGAGGCGATTGAGAGTGTTCTCATTGAGTCTAGGGCCCCTCGCCATGACCCTAAATGTGCAACTACTCGTAGTATATACAAAACAAGAACAACTAAAGGCGAACAGCTTATTTTCGTTCGCCCGTTTTTCGGTGACGTCGGGAATCCCCGAATCGGGTCCGCGCTATCAAAATCTACCAAAATCAAAGGTGACGGGCCTTCAGGACATGGACATATACTTTCTCAAAGATTCGGACAGAATGCATGCCTACTCGCTTTGCACAACATACCACGTTGGACTTGCCGTTTTCGCCGAAGTACTATAGGCTAACCAGCTCTTCAAAGGGTGCCAGGCGAGCGCGTTGACAGTACCGTGCACGGGAACCCTGGCTACAGTCTGACCTGTAAAGACTGATGCCTGAACCTGTAAATCCACGCCTCGCAGTGGAGGGAGAGACTCACAATGTAGATGGCGTTGTCATCGCCCCCCATCGCAATGAGCTCTCCATCTGGTGAGAAAGCGCACATTCGAATGGCAGCCCTGACATGATGAGCTGTTGGGTCAAACCAGACAAGCGAAAGACTAACGTGCAGACGTCAATGGTGCGGACGCAAATCCAATCCCGCATGGTCATGATAGATAACATCGCGTCTTGGCCTCCAACAGCCAGATACCTACATGATCAGCGAGGGAAGAAAATACTCCTTACCTTCCCAGCGGATCTAATGCAAGAGCCAGCAGACTTGCAGAGTGCACGATGCTATGCCGTACCCGTGTCAATTGTCTTGCTCGGAGTTTTTCAGCCTCGGCTTCCGGATCGACAGCTGGGACTTTCGCTGATGGTGGAGGTGAAGGGTGGTGACTAGGAGTGAGTGTCGGATTCGCAGACTCCTCGATCCTGGCTGCCTGCGGAGTCTCTTGGGATGTCTCACCCATTTCAACATCGACCGACCCGTCTGTTTGTCTCCTACGATCATCGGGAATTATGATCCTTATCTCCGCTCCCTCAGCAGCAACGGACGTCGGTACCTCAGCCATCTCGACATCGGCGCCATTCCCATCTTCCACTTGTGTCTCCTCCACAGTCTTATCGATGTGACTGTTTCCCTCCGTGGCTGCAGGCTCAGCTTCTTGTACTTCAGCCCCAGCTTCTTGTGCTTCAGCCCCAGCTTCTTGTGCTTCAGCCCCAGCTTCTTGTGCTTCAGCCCCAGCTTCTTGTGCTTCAGCCCCAGCTTCTTGTGCTTCAGCCCCATCCTCTACGTTCTGCTCGCCCAATTCCAGAGCCCCGCTCGCTTCCTCTGCAATGTCTTCAGTGGGGTGATCCTCTGTCACAGCATTCTCATCGTGCTCCTCTCCATCTCCATCCCTCGACCGAGCTGCAGGTGATGGCGCTCGACTCTTCGCAGAAGCAAGGGCACCGTCATCGTGGTCGCTTTTGGGAGAAGGAGGCGATGTCGAAGGTCCTGACAACTGTCCAGGGCCAGGATCCAGAGGACTGTAGGCACGTCTTTCCGAGGGATAGGACCAAGCGTTCAGGGAGCCATCGTTGGATACTGCACAGACGGCTTTACCGTTCTTCAAAAAACACAAGCTGTTGATCTGCGCTGGTCAGCCAATCCTATGTCTAGATACAAAAGAACACACCTCCTCCGAGCCGATGTCAATATGAGGTCCGCCCATTCCAATATCATCCCTCATCTCCCAAACGTACTTCCCATCTTGCAGCACTTTCCAGAAGAAAAAGACCTCATCGCGGGATTGACGGGGACAGACGACAGCGAAATGTCTGCCACTGGGATGAAAGGCAATGTGCAGCACATCGCCTCTGATACTGAAAGTTTGAGTCGGACTATTTGGAGCTACACCTCGTGAGACATGCAGACGATCTCTACATACAAGTTATGTCCCAGATTGCAATGACCCCTCCTGCAGGACTGGCTTTACATCCGGAGATGAGAACGTTAGGGTCGTTTGGCGAGAATTGAAGCGACGCTGTTGACGTGAGCGTAGCCCTGACACTGGTCGAGAGTACTCACCCACATGGCCATTGTGAGGAGTGGGCTTTGACGATGATGGTAAAGTGAACGACGAAGCAACATCAAACTGTTCGAGCATCAGCGGGGCACAGAGGATACAGGTCGAGGAAGCTAACTGGAGTAGACGCTGGCCAGAGTCGGATACCCTTGTTTTCGGTGCCAGTCGCGACAACCTTACCGTCGCATGACCACGCTATAGCCCGGACCAATCTGGAGGAACCTCGAACTTCGACAGGACGAGCGAATCGAGGTGTCTGTACCAGGCAAGATAAGCTCAAGCGCTTGAGGAGGCTACATGGGAACACGTACAGGAAGCTCTCTAGCGTGGTAAGACACATGATGTATGTACTCGGGTTTATTATACGACTGAAGTTCTGTCACCATCGTGGGACCGTTTAGTGAACAATGAACAATAATACCACTGACAAACCCAAGGAGGATAATGACGTGGCATTTGCTTATCTTCAGAAGCGCTACGTACGGGATCAAATATTGTCCGAACGGTAGGTCCGAACAAATATAGAATAGACCCAAACAACGCATATGCTTGTTGTAATCCAGCCAGTTCATCTCAGTTGATTGGGATGGACATGCACGATGTGCACTCCCTATAATCGTACAACGGCGGTCAAGGCTTCTTGTGACTGCTGTCACCTGAGTTCTCGATTCTCTCTTCACCATCCTTTTCAGCTTCCGCGTCCTCATCATGTACAGCTCCTCTAGCCCCTAGCTCAACATCAACTGGGCTTGTGGTTCCGAAAAAGTCGTCCTTTAGTGCGATTGTAAGTCGTAATCCACGTTGAAGTGAGCCGAAACAATGTTGCTCACCATCTCTTCAAGGGACATTCCCTTGGTCTCAGGGCAGAATAAGACTGCGAAGATGATACAAACCACACAGAAAGAGCCATCTGTGATGTGAGTCCACCAAAATTGCAACGTCGGTATCGCTACGCACAGAGAAGAAATGTGCCGTATCCACCGCGTCCCATAGTAGTCAGCATCACCGGCGTTGCTCGAGACACGACAAAGTTGAAAAGCCAGTTGACAGCAGCAGCCAGTCCAAGGCAGGTCCCTCGAAGTCGAGAAGAATGGATCTCGGCATTATATATCCATGGTACCGGTCCCCAACCAAATTCAAAGAATACGATATAAAGGAAGATGCAGACGAGAGCGACATATCCTGCTGCTTGAACTTTGGTCTCTTGAGTCGGGTTTACGATTTTCACCTGTAACAGAGGGACATAAGCTGTTGCACAGCATCCAGACATTTGCCGCACAAACGCTCCAACGTAATAGAGGCAGAAAGCTTGTCCTGTTGCCGTCCAAATAAGAGAGATTCTGCGTCCAAGAGTATCTGTGGGCCGTTAACTGTCAATCGACGATTGGGACTTACCCGCCAGGAACAAGGCAAACGCTAACGACGAGACTACTTTAACAACTCCGTATATACCAGTCGCAAACAGGCTAACTGTGACACCCGTCAGACCAAGGTTCTGGAAAATCTGAGGAGAGTCTGATCATCAGCTTTTACGAGCGATCCAAACACACAGTAATTAATCGCGTTGACTCCCATCAGTTGCTGAAGTACCATCACTCCGAGGCCCAGGGCAAGCCGCTTTTGGTTCGATCGTACCAAAAAGGCCTCTTTGTACAGCTGCCATGGAGTTGACCGACCAACCAGCTCGTCGCTTTCCATCTGAGTTTGCATCTCCACGTACTCGCTTTCCACGTACGGATGCGTGGGCGGCAGAGAACGGAGCCAACTGAGAACTTCAAGTGCGGGCTCCGGCCGGCCAGAACGTAGCAGATGTCGGGGGGACTCGCGTAGGGGTATCATGCCGAAAAGAAGTAGAGCTCCAGGGACGATCTGAATTGCGATAGATGTCTTCCACTGTAAGGCGACTGAAGGGTAGTTGACACTCATTCCGTAATTTATCCAAAACGAAATCAAGAGGCCAACTTGGATGAAAAGTTGATAGCAGGCTGTGAGTCGGCCACGGATCGCCTTTGGAACGTTCTCGCTGGTATAAAGAGGGGCCAAGGTCGAGCACACGCCTACTCCCAGTCCGCCAATCACTCTGCCTCCCATGAGAAGACCGACGTGAGGGGCTGAGACCACTTGCATGATGCTGCCAATGATGAAGATGACGGCGCCAGCCATGAGGCACGGCTTTCTGCCCCAGCGATCAGAAATTGGTCCGACAAGTAGAGAGCCGAAGAAGGCACCTGCCTGAAGCATGGCGACGATGTTGGCTACAACGGATTAGTCGTTCTACTTGGAAAGCAACCCAAGCAACCAACGAACATACCGGACTGATTGGCAAGCTCCGTTGCATTGAGATCCAGCAGATTGAACGACGTCTTGAAAGACTTAAGAGCGAGAATACCCCCCATAACCCCAGAGTCGTAACCGTATAGGAAGCCGCCCTGCCCTATCGTCAGGCTGATCAGACGAAAGTTTAGGCTGACTGACCATGCAAGCTGTCGCAGTCAAGACATAGATCTTCCTTATCAGAGTCAACAGGCCCGGTCTGCAAATCGACAGGGGAAGTCTTACCAGTTGTAGATCTGTTTGGGATCATTTTTGTTCGCCCCACTGAAAAAGCTATGGGAGGCCGTTTGATTGGGTTGCTGTTGTTCAAGTCTGTTACCAAACATAACGAAGATGCCCAGCAGTCTGGGGACACGCGGGGATTCCACTCGGGGCTTCCGCTCTTATCGTATTCGTCAAAACTCCACATTTCCCGGCTCGCCACGGATAAGCATATTTCAGGATGCATACTTACGCGGTATTGCACGGTATCACACGGTGTAAGGCAAAAACAATTGCACTAACGAAAGCAAGCTAGATTCCCTATCAGTAGGAGCACCCGAGAGCTTCCGTGACGTGCATCCTGAAGCAGTCACTTGAACCCCTGTTCCATTAGTGCTACTAGCACCGGTCAACGGGACCGGAGACTGCCCGCCGGCGGATCTAGCGGACAGAGCAATCTGATGGAACTCCAGTAGACACTCAGAAAAGTAATCCAAAGAAGGCAGCGAATTCGTTCTATCATTACGAATGGCCTAGTCAGGTGTGTTACAATTTTCACCCCGCGTGCGCAGTCCCGAGAATCACCATCCCCAACTGATTACAGCAGCTAGCGAGCTTTGCCCGTGATTTGCTTGATCTCGCCCATAATGTATGCCCACATCCTCTCCTCCGCACCATCGGCCTTCGCCTCTGCAAGGTGGTTGTCAACATCCAATGACACGTTCTCGCAATCGAAGTTCGAACTGTAGCTACCACTTCCCGCCTGGCCGTCAGTACCCCTGGCAACAGGAACGTCATCTGAGAGGGGTACACCCATCGCCTCACCTGCGGCAGGCGGGTAGCGGGCACTCGTAGCACCATAAAGCTGCAGTGCCCCGCACTCTGCGGGAGGTAAGTATTTGATGGCGAAGTAGCCAACGAAGTTGAATACCACCCTGATCGCGGCCATCAAGCCCTTTGCGTCCTTGCCGAAAGGGGTTCTGACGGCGCCCGGGTAGTTGTGGATGAAGCTGACGTCTGGAGCCTGTCGGGCCATCACGTTGTTCGCCATGGTGATCATTGATGCGAGGTGGGCGCGGGCCTTCATGGGTTTTTTGTTTGCGTATTCTGCCCATTCATTCTCGTCAAAGGCCCCTTCATGGCCGCCTGCAAAGATTGAGACGACGCGCTTGAGAGAGGTTGCCTTCTGAAGAGCGGGCAGAAGGTTGAGAGTGAAGAGAATGCGGGACGTGACCGGGAGCACATAGGGAATAGAAAGTCCCTCCGACGTTTCTGTTTAGCGGTGAGGGTACAGGTATTAGCTGCAGCCGTGATCAATTTGGAGACAGCACCAAATACACGACAACTCACTGTCCATGAGCATTGTGCCTTGAGTCTGGAACAGAAGGTTGATGGAATCTTCTTTGGCCAGAATCTGCTGGCATAACATCGGACCTGATGAAAGTGTATTGCCCATCTGGGTTGAGTTCCTTGCAATCAGTAATAATACGGTCTGCTGCGTCCTTCGAACGGCCAACGAAGTAGATTTTGGGGCTCTTGGCTTGCTGGGCGAAAGCCTTGAGAGCATATTCCCCTATGCCACTGGTGGCTCCAACAAAGACAGCCACCATCCCAGCCGGCAGGCTGGTGGCCAGGCTGGAGTTGGAGGAAAGGACAGCCGACTGGGCAACCATGATGAGATCGGTGAAGGATTTCAGGAAGAACAAGAAACAAATATGAAGCACCAGGGGAGAACAGCGTTCTCAAGCTAGCGCATTGGGGAAAAAATAATTGAACAGAGCTGAAAGACAGTAAGATATCGGGCACCGCCTCTCCTGTCTGATTATCCCGAGCCCCAAAGCCCGACGGCCAATATTGACTCCCGCTGTAGTATACCACAGTAGAGAACTCTTAAGATATTAGGAACAGGAAGTGACTACCGATAACCACGCGGCTAGGCCTCGGCCTCGGCCTCTGAACGCGCAACTCGGGCGTCGAGGAGGCTTCTTATAGGTATCGGTTCGGTCTTGGACAGCATAACATTTAAAAGCCATACATAGATGCGAGCGACCCGTCACCCTTGTCCGTGTATTGTCATGAACTGAGAACCACATGGCATTGCAACCAATATCAGGCTAACTTGTCCCTCTCCTCTACTCCCTGGCGGAGTTTCTCAACACGCTCTTTCGTAACGACAAATGCGCGTGGCACTGTCTCGTCCCACAACTCCATCCCCCCAAGGACAACATCCGCAAGGCAAGGAGCGCAGTGGAATATCCGGGCCATGCCTATTGGAAGTGGAAAGCCATGTTAGCCAAAGTCCCTGCCACCTGTACGGCCCGCCTCACCATGGCCGTTGAAACCGGCAATCATATACTGCCCCTCCTTCTCAGGGATCGGACCAATGAATGGGACTGCGTCCGGAGTCTATAAGGGGTCATCAACACATGTTTGAAGAGTCGAGGTGCCCCGCTCACAAAGCCAATGATTCCCGACCATGCAGAGTCAAAGCCGCCCTTGCCAGGCTCGAGAGATGCGGGTTGGTCGTACCCGCCTCCTGGAATGGCGGCATTGAACTCGTCCACTGCATCTCGTGTTCGCGCATCATCTGGCTTAGCATCATCCATGACGTCCCAAGCACCGACGAACTGCTGCATAGTCTGACCGGGCCTAACAATGGGTCAGTCAAGCGCACGCTAGACTAGCCGAGGAGCACTAACCTTGCCACGGCGCAGCAAAGAACAACGGAGTCGTCCGGTCTTTGGGCACTACAGTGGGCGTGAGCTGGCTCATGGGGGAGACCAAGGTAACATACACCGAATAGAACTGGTGTAAACCGTAGCGCAGTGACATGGATGGAGCGATTCGAGGAAAAGCCTCCGGTCCAGCGGGCGGCGCGGAGAGCTGGACTGCCTGGACTACAAGTATGAGGCTCTGTCCAAGGACCACCTCACTCACCCTTATAAGGTGTAATGAGGCCCTCGAATTCAGGTAGCAGGAGCTTGGTATACGCGTTGGTGGCGTAGATGACTTTTGCTGTCTGGATAGCTCCACGCGTTGTTTTCACAGACCACGTCTTTGAAACGCTGCCGGGGACCACAGAGGTCACCGGCGTGTGAGTGAAAAGTGAATAGCCGCCAAGGGAGAAACAGGCACGATGGACGGCGTAACACAGCTTCGAAGGGTTCAGAGTGGCGGCTGGCCACTGGAAGGCTGCAATGCAGTCAGGCGAGCGACACACCTACGTTTGGGATCAGTTTGTCTCAATCGGGCGGCCCTCACCTCCTTCGCAGCTGCTCCCTCCAGCTTGGCAACAGATGAAACATCCACCCGGGCTAGTTTCGCGCTATCCAGCGCACTTGAAGCATAGCCCACAAAATCCTGGCTGAGACAGACATCGACAGTTGGCCGCGGGGTGAATTCGCACTCGATTGCGTGGTGTTTCACGAACATTGTCGCATTGGCCAAAGCCATCTTCTCGGAGGCAAGGATGGCCGATGCCTGCTCAGGCCCGTGAAAGGCAGCGTAATTTGTATAGCCCCTGAATGCGTCAGGACGGCAGTGGCCAGCATTACGACCTGAAGCACCAGAGCAAGCTTCTCGAGCTTCGAGCATCACGACAGTCCGGGGTCGACTCGAGGAGGACAACAAGTGGTACGCCGTGACAGCTCCTAACGAGTGAAATCAGCTAGGTTATGGTCCAGCTGAAAGAATTTTAGCACCCACCTGCAAGGCCGCTCCCTATGATGACCACGTCTGCATCTTGAGGGACCGGATCAGCCCGCCCATGATTGACGAGTGGATCTTCACGTGTCGATTGCTGCCATGGCGACGGAGCCCATTCGGGCGGCAGGACGCCTTTGCCAAAAGGGGAAGAGGCTGATGACGGGCTCAGCATTGCGCTTGTCAACATTTGGTCAGGGGCGAGAACGGAAAGCTGCAGGAGAGCAATTATGCATTGCTACTTGTCACATATCAAGTCCAATAAATAGACGTAAAGGCAACTTATCGAAAGGAGCGGGAATGTACTTCCTATGACAGTCACTTAGTCACGTGACAATCACTTCACTATGACGTCACTCCAACACAACTCTCTCGTCTCAGTACGTTGGACGGATTCTTGCCTACCGCATAGACAGTTTGCATGTAGATAGTCCTTCCACTGCCTGACTCTCGCGCACTGATGATTACTTCATCGCACCCTTCTAGTGTCCCCAAACGCCGCTCGGTTGCTCGCCACCAACCACCGACGCTGCGTCTAGTATTCGACAATGCCCGCAAGCTTGAGCGCCCTCTCAGATAATGTTGGGCCTCTACGAGGGTAGACAGACTCCTTCGGTTCAAGTGTATAGTCACCAGCATTGGGGCGCGAAATGCGAAAGTTGAGCGGGTCGTGCGACTAATTGTATGATTCCAGGCCACAACGGACATTCTACAGGGAGTGTAACTCACAGTGCCCCAACGCTCCCTAAAGCACTCCTTCTTGGCTTCCAGTTTCTCAGATGTTATAGTCTTTGCTGGCTTGTAGCAGACGTCTATTGCTCTGTTGAGAGGACAATACTCTCGGGTAGACGAAGGGGATGAAGCAAAACTCACATGTCGCCACTCGAGGTCGGTCGCCCT
Organism: Naematelia encephala; assembly: GCA_002105065.1. Classification (NCBI taxonomy): domain Eukaryota; kingdom Fungi; phylum Basidiomycota; class Tremellomycetes; order Tremellales; family Naemateliaceae; genus Naematelia; species Naematelia encephala. Next base: position 116,252 of record MCFC01000041.1, read on the forward strand.
TTGCGGCGTCCCCGTAGTGGATCATCCTGCTGTCCCAGAGGATTAAATCCCCGGGACCGGCCTCGATCTTCTTCCACTTGCAGCCTCGTTCGTAAAACCACTGAAGGGTATCGTCTGAATGCGAATACCAGTCGATTTCCGGCCACCCTTCTTCCGGTCTCAATTGAGGGTGCGCTCGAAAGAATTCTGCAAAGAGCGACATGGAGCCTTCGAGAACCATGAGACCACCGTCATCGGGCCCGTTCTCTAACTGCAACAAATGTCAGGTCTGGAAGGCAATGAAAGCCCACGAGGTTAATGATGCCCTGGATGCAGTGCATGGAGCTTCGCGTCGGTGACTGGTCGACATGTGGCCACGGCTTTGCAGCCTGGCCTAATTCGTCAGATGGGAAGGGAAAGGACGCGTTGATGGCATCTGAATTGTCAGTGAAGATGGGACAACAAGCGACATACCAAATGACACTAATAGCTCATCTGTACCCCAGATCTGGGCGAAAGCGTCGATGACCGCTGGCTCTGTCCTAATGTCCCAGGCGAACTGCTCGTGTGCGACACCATACCGCTTGTACAACCCTCCTCTTTTGATAATGAGTTGAATCCTATAGGAACACTCTTTCGGAGACTCACTTCTGGAATCGGGGCATACATTGCACGTGCCAAGTATCACGGTCATCCGCCTTGAAACCTTTACCGACGGACTCAAGCCAGCGATAGATTTCGTTTACGTATCGCGCAGCGCGGTCAGGAGGGATCGCTCCGTGCACAACGGCGTACTGCTGCTATCAGCACCACGCACTTTGATCAGGTTCCATGGTTCACTGGAAGTAGGTTCGTACTCACTCCATTGCAACGCAGCTCGGACATGGGGCTGTCTCCCCGGAGCCTCAACGTCCCATTGGGAGCGTCCATCTGCGTGAGGGTCGCGGTGCTCTCAGCAGAGCGATACATGTCTTTGGAATGGATGAAATCACTTCACTGAGGATCCTTTGAATGTGACGATGCTGCAGATATGTCATACTGGCATGCGTACAGTTGTAAGTCAACGTTCTACAAGAGACAGTGCGGCTTTGGATTTCCGCCTCGACTGCCCGACGGAAAATGCAAACCCGCCTCTATACTTTGTGAGTGCCGGTCGTTATCGGCACTGGGACTTAGTAGGATTGGCTCAAGCTACCAGCGGATCCCCAGAGAGGGACTTTTGCCCAGTAATATGCTTGTTATGACAGGAAATAGTGGATACAGAGCCACAGGTGCAACCCTGAGCGGAGTGACGGTCTGATGTTAGGTCACACAATACAAGCTTGGATTGCATTGGTCAAGAACAAGATCTCCCAAGAGCAGTAACATTTCATCTAAGTATATTCTATTTGGAACCCAGGGTGTCGTTTCTGTACCCATGTCCGTCGACTATCTGATACCCGTATAGTTTCAATGCTGATGCACTGGGACGGACACAACATGGATCTTCTCATCATTGACTTTGTCCTCGCTGTCATCAGGGGACCCCGCATTGTGTTTCGCCGCTAGATCGGCAGCCGCAGAAGTCTCGATATCTTTCGCGACGTCCGCACCGTCAAAGATGGCCGCGACCTCCTCAAGGGTCCTTCCGCGGGTCTCGGGGAAGAACAAGTAGATATTGATTACTGAGGAATCAGCGAAGCTCCCATCTGCAACTCACTGGCGATGCAAAGGAACGCCAGGTAGATCAAGTAGAACTTCCACTTGAGGTGCGCAAGGCCAATTGGGTTGCAGTATTGTAAAATGACCCCCTGGATTCCGCCGAATGTCACAGAGAACGCCATTCCCTTTGCACGTAGGTGGAATGGCATAATCTCGACCTCATCTTGAGACTGGTCAAAGGCGATCTACCGCAATGGTGAGTACTCACAAGCATAGGTTAGAGGTGCTTTTCGTCAGCATTATCTTCCTTTGAGCCTTACCAATGTTGTAGCCAAAGTCGTATAAGAAAATTCCGAAGATGACTGCGCCGCCCTAGCGAAGGTAAGAGTGGAGAAAGCTGGATTGTTCAAACAAAAACCTACCAAGGCCTTCGAGGGCTTCTTGGAATAAGCTGCGACATATTAGAGCATTCGGCGGAGACTGGAACACTCCCACTCACTTGCAGTAAGTGATGTTTGAATGATGTTGGCACAAATCATGATGGACCAAGCTGTGAGGAAATGCTTCCTTCTGCCGATGCTTTCAGCAATGGAGGACCCAAATATCGTGGTAAACCAATTGAAGATTTGCAGACCGCCATTAAGTCCGGTCTGTTGAGTCGCGCTGGTTATACCAATGAGATTGAGGACACTGCTGAGGTAGTATGAAACTACAGCCTGACCCGAAAAGTCTACAATCAGAGCTATTCCGGACTAGTCACTCACTTCCAAAGACCGACACTGCCGCAATCAGAAGGAATCTCTTGCGATTTCCAGGGACACTCAAAGCCTGTTTCCAAGTGCCTCGGGTCTCAGCATCAAGAGCAATAACGTTCTTGATTTCCGTGAGTTCAAACTTGATGTCAGCCGCGCCTTGCATGTACCTACAATCACCAGCTCGTCTCCTAGATCTCCGTTCGAGTGGTACTTGGCTAAGATAGCCAGAGCTTCCTCTTCGCGCCCGACAGAAACGAGATATCTGGGAGATTCCGGCAAAAACGGTAAAGTGGCGATCACATATGCGATGGGACCACTACAGGTCAGAGTGCGCGACATCAATACGACTTACAACTGGCATATAACGGGAATTCTTGATATCAGTCTTGTCTATTATTAAAGCCTACCTCCAAACCCATTGCGAGGGCGTCATGTGGGTCATGCCAAACGAAATCCACGTCACCATAATAGCACCTATTCTGTAAACGCCTTACCTTTAGAGTTTACTCACCAACATAGAAAGTAGTGTTGTAGAGGGTAGCCAGCGATCCTCTCATACGAGGGTGAGCGAGCTCCTGAACCATAATCGGAGACATGGTAACAGCAAAAGAAAACCCGAATCCAAGTAAAACTCTGCCCGCGATGAACATACCCCTTCCATTCGCACCACATTGGATCGCAGTACCAATCACCACTAGTCATCAACGGTGAGTGTATATTCAACTCACTGAACACAAGACCAAACAAGAGACCAGGACGTCTCCCATAGCGATCAATGACATAACTGGCAGGAAGACCGGACACCACCTGACCCATGTTCAGACACGCTGTGATCAAGCCGATGTCTGTAGATGTCGGGTGTCCCATAGCTGTAGACAATCAGGGAGGTGTACGAAAAGCTACGAAAGCAACTCACCAGCCTTCCAAGTTGGCCTGGGAACTGTCATTAGATGCTCCGCGATAGAGATAACGGACTCACAGTGACCTGAGAACATCAGCGTAATTCATCACACCACTTGTATCAGACTCACTGCAATGAGCTGATTAAACTCTTGTCATAACCCCCAGAGATAGAGATCATCTATTTATAAGTTGGGTCTAATGTACTTAAATTCACTTACGAAGGCCGTCATGATGACAAAGACATTCTTTCGGAGGCCTGGGTCTCTCCACCATTGGGAAGCAGTGTTGTTGGAGTACTGCTGCCAGGCCTGTACGCCATGCAGTCCGAAAAACTTGAACATGACGAAGGAGTTAAGGAATGGGTCACCTTGGCAGGTGGGACACGGCTGCCTTCAGGCTGGCGTTTATAAATGTCAACGAGGGCAGACAAGAGTTGTGTACTCTATATTGCGAGTCATGGAGATGACGGGACCCTTGTCCCGCGTTGCTGGTGCAACATGGCTTGGTGATGCTACGGAAGAAAACCCGCGTTTGTGAAGAGGATCGCAATGGGCATGAAGACGGGTATCAATTCCCGCTTTTCAAGGGTTCGGGTGACTTCTGACGATAAGCCACAAATCGACTTTTTTTCGAGATAATGCCCAGGTTTATGGTCCAGTGATCAAAGTTGTTTTATGGTATTCTGACTGTTGTCCAACTATATATACTCGCTGGTTAGGCATGAGGATTTGGCGAATAGCAAATCGTCATTAGGGTTGTTTTTATCAGGTTACACTGACGGACAGCCATCCAAGCAACAAACCCATACTTGCCGTCCATGTAATGATTATGGAAACTATTCATGTGTGAGAAGACTTGTCTACTAAAACTAATCACAGCTTTCCTGCGCCTGAGCATATGCCGCAACGCTCCCATTAGCTCTCCCAAAATGCTTCACTTCGCCAATGATCGCTCCCGAAAGCCCAGTCCTCTGCTTGACCGGGACCACCTCGCCCTCAGAGCCATAAGCGCCACCTCCAGGGGTGTGAATGATCAAGCTATCGCCAGCTTTGAGACTAATGGACGATAAGTGTTGATCAAGCGGGCTGTTATAAGCACTCACTAGCAAGCAGATGACGGCTGCATCTTGATCTTCCGTACGCCGCCAGACAGCATTTGGCGGACGACGTATGATGCGCCCCGTTCCCCGACACCGCCACCATGCATGCCGTATGGCTGAATCACCCTACGCTCCCCAGTATGTGTCGCCTCAACGTCCACGCGAGCTTGATACTCACGGTGGACGCCGTCACCACCATTGTTCTTGCCTTTACCCCCAGATCCACGCCGAATAGAGAACTCGCGAATGAGGAATGGAAACCGCTTCTCGGCGATTTCGACGTCGCCAATACGCGTGTTGGTCATATGTATTTGCACCGCTGACTGACCGCTCCAAGTGGGACCCGCTCCAGCACCGCCGCAGATGGTCTCACCATAGCTCCACTGCTTGTAATTGAAGTGGGTGGCGTTCATTGTCCCTTGAGACGCCGCGCACGCCTCAAAAGCTTTGAAGATGACATCGACCAATCGCTGCGATGTTTCCGTATTACCCGCACAGACCGCTGCCTCATTAGAAGGAGAGAGGATAGAGTTTGGAGGAATGACAAGCTGAATGGGAGCAAGAACACCAGCGTTGAGAGGCAGATCGGTGCCCACCAGAACGCGGAGGCTGTATATGATGGCAGAACGAGTGATAGACTCGGGTGCATTGAGGTTAGACAGGCTCTCTGGGCTTGTGCCGGAAAAGTCAAAGGTCGCGGAGCCGTCGTCACCGTCAATGGATATCTTTACTCGGATGATAGCACCATTATCCATATAGTCTTCGGCAACGAGTGGTACACCCACCCAGGTCTTGAGGAAGGACCGAACAGCCAATTCGGCATTGAGACGGATCGCAGCCATGTAATGCTGAACGACTTCTTTGCCATACTCTCCGAAGAGCGAGTGAATTTGAGCGGAGCCGACAGCGCATGCGGAGCATTGCGCTTTCATATCCGAGAAATTTACGTCGATCTGACGAGAGACAAGACAGCCAGGGTATTCTCCGGCCTTTGCAAAGATGTCACGGATTTCCTGCTCGTTTAATACACCGTCTCGAACGAGGAAGGTCGAGGTGATGGCTGCCCCCTCCTGCCAGTTCTCCGTCGTAGCAGGGTGCATTGAGTTGCCTCCGAGGCCGCCAATGTCTGTATGATGGCCTCGAGCCGCGACCCAGAAGACAATATCGGTGGTATCTTCCGTAAAGACGGGTTGAATAACCGTTATATCGGGCAGGTGAGTGCCGCCGGCCTTGGGATGATTTGATACCAGGATGTCTCCCGGACGCAGCTGACCTTTATGCAGTTCAGCCTGGAATTGTACAGCGTACTGCATGCTGCCGAGGTGCACGGGAACGTTGGGCGCGTTGGCGACGAGGGAAGCGTCCGGACCGAAGATGGCGCACGAAAAGTCTAGGCGCTCTTTGATCTGAAGGGAGATAGCTGTCTTCTGGAGGGCCCTACCCATTTGTTCAGCTATGCCCATGAAGCGATGGGAAAAGATGGACAGTTGGATGGGATCGACTGTGGACGTGTCGAGCACTTTACGTGGGCCGAGGCCAACGTCGATATAGACATGGTCGTAGAGGATGCGTGCTGAGTTGTGAGGGTGAAGCAGAATTGTTTGCGTTTTGTCCAAAATGATAGCTGGTCCCTTGACAACAGTACCTGGGTGAAGATCGTCTAGGCGGTAGAGCAGGGCCGGAGTGTAGCCACCAACTTCCTCAAAATATATGTTTTCTGTGCCGAAGTGAGCGGTGGGATCGACAGACGTGGTCGGAAGAGACTTCAAGGCCGAAACGTAGGTTGACTGAGATACCATATCGTGATGCTCGCCGCGACCAATAGCCCGGACGCGAACGTCTTCCACATCGATGAAAGTGTCCAAGACAAAGGCAAATTCGCGTTTGTGCTGCTCGATAAAAGCTGCGACGTAATCTGAATCCTTCGGGGTAAGAATCATCAGCTTTGTGTCCGAGCCGCGGTAACGGAGGTTGAGGTAGCATTCGAACACCATGGTCTCCTCGGGAACACCCTGAGCCAAGAGCTGACTGCGGCCCGACTCCTTGAGACTTTCAAAGCGGTCGTTGATGGCTTCGAGAGCCTTGGGCGAATACTCTATGGGGAATGGCTCGCTGACGTCTACGGCGACATCGGCCAAGGCCATCCCATAGGCTGAAAGCAAGGAAGAGTATCTGGAGAGTAAGTCTCGGTCACGAAGGGAAACTGACTTGTGTACGATGACCGTGTGCATGCCGAGAACAGCAGCGAGAGCACAGGCATGCTGGCCACCAGCCCCGCCAAAGCACGAAAGGTTGTGAGCGCTGGTACGGAAACCACGCTGCTCCGTAAGAGCGCGAATGGGTCTCGCCATCGACGTGTTGGCTACAGTCAGTAGAAACTGCAGTCTGATTATGACTCACCAACGTTGACAAAGCCACACGCTACCTCAGCTGCAGTAAAGCTGCTTCCCGCCTCTGCGTTGATGGATACAGTAAGGGCTTCGAACTTCTCGCGAACGATCTCCCGGTCCAGTGGAAGGTTTTCGCCAGGTCCGAAAACTTCACGTCAGCTTTCCTCTGAATCGTAACTCACTCTTGGGAAAAGAGTCAATGTGTAAACGGCCAAGGAAAAGGTTTGCATCAGTAACAGTGAGTGGACCGCCCTTGCGGTAGCATGCTGGACCTGGGTGTGCTCCCGCAGATTCTGGTCCAACAAAGAAGAGTCCGTTCCGGTACGTGAGAATGCTGCCACCGCCAGCGGCAACGGTATTGATATCGAGCTGAGGAGTTTGGATGGTCACACCCGCTGTTGTTGTCTCGAAAACATGCTCGTACTATTGTCAGATTGTTTGAGGTGAAGGGCTCACATTTCCGCCGTAGCGTGACACATCGGTTGAAGTGCCACCCATATCAAATCCGACGACAGGGCAACCATCAAGCCGGTCAAACCCAGTCCGCGCGTATCCAACTACCCCTCCGGCAGGGCCCGCTATTGATTAAGGTTAGAAACGTCGAGCTACACGGCCTGAATGCACTGACACAAGATGGCTCTGAGGCCGGAGAATCTGCGGAAGTCACAAAGAGACCCATCCGACTGCATAAATGATACGCGGCATCCATTCTCATCCTGAAAGCCTCCCTTGAAACCTTCGGCAAAGCTCTCGAGGTAGCGGCGGACCTCTGGGGTGAGGTAGGCGTCTGCTGTCGCTGATGTACCCCGCGATACCAGATTAATCATTGCCTGGAGATCAGACGAGACGCTAATCTGAGGGAAACCGATCTGTCGCGCAATGGCCTCGATCCTTTTCTCGTGTTCTGGGTATAGATATGAATGACAAAGGACAATCGCGATAGAGCGGTATCCTTCGTCATATGATTCTTGAAGGTCGGTTGTGACTTGCGCCACATCTGGGGGAACGTCAGGAACAACGTCAACTTAGACGTACCTAGTGGCTGGATAATGCGCAACTTGCTGCCGTTAACTCCATCTACTAGCTCGCCAAAGTGCTTGGGGGCTAGGGTTGGATCCTGAAGGAACTCGGACCACTCGGGTGTAACGCGCTCGGACACCTCAACAACCTTTGTGTAGAGAACATCGGGCTACAATGATCAGTAATAGATCGCTCCCCTAATCACCTTCTTGATAGCCAGTTCGAAAAGGTGTGGCCGAGTCTGAGTCCCGATCTCCAGTGAGTCACCAAAACCCTTGGTCTGGACTAGATCAATTGTGCTTTACTCGGGAACGTACGATCAAAAGTGCACAGTTCTCGCCCTTGCGCTCCAAAAGTGCGTTAGTGCTTCATGTGCCTGTGAGCTTGCCATACCTACAAAGTTGTTCAAGAAAGACTTACGCTACCGTAGTTCCCATTCGGATGTACTCGATGCGCGTGGCATCGATGGGCTCGTCACGGGAGATCGTTTCCCCGGTGAACCATTCGAGCACGCGCCGAACGCCTTCGCGCGGAGCGTCGGAGTAGCTGTCCGTCAGAATGATCTATCGTTAAACACTCACTGAGCCGGGTCTACCGAGAGCAGCTTGATCAGGTGGTCCCCCTTGCTGTCGCTCATGGCGATGACATCGCAAAACGTGCCACCGCGATCGATGCAAATCTTGACCTTCTCGAGGTCTTTGGTGGCAACGGGCATCAGTGAAAGTGATGGGAAGGTTGAGGGAATGACACAGCAGAGATGGTATCGAAACCACAAGCCGATTATGAGTCTTGAATACTTCTGCGCCCTGCTCAATTGAACCATTTCCGCCAATACGAAATGGCGCTGGATGCGGGTATGCAGTTTCCGCCTCTGCATTTCCGGAAATCAAAACCCGCATTCTTCTTGACATTTGGCCGCCTTGCCAGACATGCTGTTTTGCCGCATCGCATACGAGAATCCAAGGAGCAGCATGGAGTATCATGTAGGCGACATAATGCCTGAGTAATCCAGCGGCCCAGTAAAAGCCAATAATGTGAAGCAGTTTTACTGTCATTGAAGCGTAAGGTTTCATATAAGCCAAGGCGGTATCAGCGGATACTAGACCTGGGCGAGGCGCTGGAGATGGTCCTCTTGCAAAAAGAGGAGGAAAATACGCTGTGGTTATAGAGTATTTTGGGAGGTTGTGTATTTCGCAAATGACGTGGTATCTCCGCATTGATAGTCAGGCGAGACTATTCACATTGACTCGATGAGCCTCAAAACAGAGAACTCAGACCACCCTGTTTACGTAATGCAATTGGGTATTCTTCCTTATCTCACGGTTGTCTGTTGGAAAACTCACTAGAGAGTGGCCTTACGGTTGCAAAGAACACCGCCAGCCTCTGAATTGCGGCATGGAGCCTTCAGCAGGGCCTTCAAGGCCACAGACCAAGCGTCATGTCAAGCACGTGTCACGAGCATGTGATCGCTGTCGTAGGAGGTGCATTCAGCTATTTGGCATGAAGCTGACTCTAGACGGATCAAGTGCGACGGCACTCAGCCCACATGTGGAGTATGCACTGAGCGAGGACATTCCTGTACATTTACAGAGGAGGATGGCAGAAAGTTCGTTCGTATCCAGAAGAAAGATATCTAACACCTCAGGACCAACCGCGAGATAGACGAGCTCAAGACCCGTCTCGCCGCGCTTGAAAGCCATTTGCAGGTCTCATCTGGGAGTCAGAACGAAGCAAGAGTAGTAGAGTCAGCACATAGTGACGAGTCCGCGTTGTCTTCTACGACCAACGAGGAGATGGATGATGAGCCCCCAACGCCTGCAACGTCGAGCCTTTCGGGGACTCGAGGGCATGCAAAAAGAAAACGGATCGCCGATAGAGTCGAACATCCTGTGGTAGTTGAACGCCTCAAGGTAAAGACCTCTCTCTATGATAGCTGACCCCTAAGCGCTCCAAGGACGGCCCTTTGCTACACTTCGGCCCCATTTCCATCTTCAACTACGACAATCGACAGCCAGCCCAGTCGGTCTCGCCGACTGTGGTACAAACACAGGAACAGGACGGATGGGTTGCATGGTCGCGTAACCTCCCGCTTGCTCTAAACCTCGATAAGGCCGCACACGAAGAGGCTCTTGAATACTTTATTGCCTACTATGCCCCGTGGTGTCTCGTGGTCGACCCACCCGCTTTCCTTCGCGACCTAGATTCTTGTAATTTGGTCGACAGATACGGCGTTCCGGTAGCAGAGCACTCGAGAACACCGTCGTATTCACCCCTTATGCACTGCGCCGCGTTATACCTCGGCCTGTGCCTTGTTCGGTCTGGACGACTCGAAGGGCGGCCTGAGTACTGGGAACCTTTCCAGGACCGGTGTCATGATCTGTTCCGAGCAGAGGGTAAAGAACCCTCGCTCAGCTCCGTCAGGGCGATCAACCTTTGGTCCTCGTGAGCCTGGTCTATGATCTCAGCTGACCCACAGGTGCCTTAATTACGAACCTGAAACTGCATACATGTACTTCGGGATGACGTTTGCGGCGACTTTGGCGGTAAGCGTACACGGAGGTGGACATGCTGACTCGGTAGCTCGGACTTAACGTAGCGGTGAACACCCATGTCCACGACTTTCGGAGACGGAAACGCGAGCTGTCGCTGATCCTGTGATAGCCCGATGCCTACGTGAAACGTGGGCAAATGACCAGCGCAGAGCGAGATATGCGTAACTCCACTTTTTGGACAATACACCTGCAGGACGTGGTAAGTGCAGGCAACGCGAACGCTGCTGATGCAAAGCTGCGAGCTATTGCGGCGGGTAGAGCGCCGATGCTACCAGAGTCTCCCGGCATGCCACTTCCTGCCATAGACAAGAAATGCGATGCCGAGCCCTGGATACCGCCAAAGCGTGTTCAGAGCGAATTTAAATGTCTCAATCTCGATGGCCTACCGAGTTTGCGGTCGACCGTCTTTCACTGGACCGCCAAGCTTGGTCTCATCCTACGCGATGTGATTAGTGCTCTGTAAGTTTGCGCTTCCATATGAGATCTGATGCCGTAGTTATTCGATTCAGAGCGACGCGACGCGACGCGCATCCCCGCCGCAGGGCCTTGTTCGACGCCTGGATACGTGGTTCAAGCAAGTTCCAATCGATAAACCTCTCGAGCAGCCCCTCCCACATATCTTGATGCTCCACATGCTGTATCACCTGCTCATCATTTATCTCCACCGGCCTTACTACCGTGCAGCCTTGTCGACGGTCCCGTCGTCAGCCGACAGGTGTAGCCGCGCGGCGGACGAAATCGTATTCCTCCTTAATGTGAGTTTCATGATGGAGTACATGGCTGACGGTCATCAGACCTATGAGGCCACGCACGGCGTTCAGAATGCGCCGATGACTCTGAGTAAGATAGCATTTCATACAGGTGCTGACATGTGGGCAGTCCAAGTCGTGTTCGGTGCCGCCACCGTCTTCCTCCTTAAATCCGTTGGTGACGAACCGAACGGCCTCGGGGCGTATTCGTATCTCGACAAATTTGACTTATGCGTGAGTGGCCCTGGAATATCCAAGAATCGCACTAACTATTCCCCAGCTTGACCACCTGGAGCGACACGGTAAGCCCCGGTCGTCTTACTCTTGCTCACTCTACAGCTCTCACCTGGCGCCAAGCCACGACCGCTGTCGAGGTCCTACGCCTGCTTCGCTCCGATTGGCTTCCCGGGGTCTCGGTGGGGCCTTCGAGCATTAGTGGCGAGATCGTAAATGTGCCGCCTGGAGATGAGGCCGAGACCGCGAATAACATGCGAGCCTTTTACGATTGGCTCTGGACACAGGACTTTCACGATCCAATGTTTCTGGATAATACCTTTACAGACCCTACTGCGGTTTGAGGCGGAACCCATACAGGATTTATGTCTCTTAGAGAGATCATGACATCTCATCGGAGGTGGTGTCCATCTGAATGTGATGATTCTGATTACATACACAGGCGCGGCTATAAACAAATTCTCAAATCCTTCGGACAATCCCAAATTGGACACCTCTTGACCCATCTGAGGACTGGTGTGGCGGAAGAGCAAAGGAGTTTACGAGCGAGACTGAGTCCTCGTAATACGCGTGGCAATCGACTGTATTGCGTACCTAATTGCGCAAAGATCCGGCGGTGCATGATGCATGGCACATTGCCGTTTGTTGAATATAGATCTGTCGAACGTGTGAGAAGAAAGAAGTGAATAGAATGATATGCCTATATAAAATTCAAGTAATAGAATTGCTTATCAAGGTCTCAAGACCAAGGAAAAATCAGTTTGCGGAGGGCGCGTTTGTACGTTTGTACTTCATCATTTGGACAATAACATCAAGACTGTCTAGCTAACTTATTCATCCGTTAGCCGCTTGGATTTACGCCTCTACTTCTTGATACACCAACTCCTGGAGAAGGGCTAGATATGATCTAGTTGGAACCCCTAGCTGCAAGTTGCGCTTGGAAGAGACTCTGGGGTTGGACAGTGGAAGAGGGGTCGACAAAGGTGCCATTTCCAGCGCTGCGGATCCAGCGACACCCAAAGCACCAATTTGTGCCCAAGGGTGGAGAGTAAATGTCGATGTCAGACCCGTTCGAGTTCCAAGCAACCCCCGCATTCAACGTCCAGCCCTGGCCGGTGCCGTACGTGCCACGATTTCCGAATGATATGGAACTTCGAGAGCCCTCGACCAACAGGCCGTGTGCCCACCGCTGGTGAGGTGATATCACAAAGCTCGACTGCTGCGAGTAGTAGTCGAGGACCGCATTAGGCCCCGCAGTCAGGTTTTGCACGACGATAGGGAACGTGGTCGCCTCTGATGTCGCGAATGTTCCACACCCAGTGACAAGCATCTGTGTGCCCTGTATAGTAATGTCTGCAGGGTACCCAGAACTACTGTTGGTCGCTTTGTCGCGGTACATAGAGACCGAGTCAATCGTGATGCGCATTGCTCCCGGGGATGAATTGATAAATTGGTTGAAGCCAGTGATATTTACACTGCGGACCCAGCTGTCAGTGGTATACGCGGAGATGTTGATGGCATTGCCGTTGCACGTGTCGTCACTGATCGCAGCACCGGTGCAGCTTGGAAGGAGCGTGATGCCCAGGTCCTCGACACCCATTTCGGAAGACCCCGAGGGGAACGTGTACGTTGCGACCTGCGAATGCATGTACTTAGAGTTAAGCGAGTCGGTCAGAGGCACGTCGATGGTAATCTGTGAGCCAGAGATATTCATTATTTTTCGTGGCTGCTGTACCAAGGTGCCAACCTAAATCGAATTTAGCGATCGGTGGTGTTAATTCGACTCACGGCGAGCCAAGTTTGTGCCACCCCGGATCGGACCAAGTCAGCCATACCATTTTGCCGCACCCATGCGTCAGTGACCGCCCGCTGGACCATGACTGTTTGTCCAACTGAGAGCTTGGAGGAAGACACGACCCTGAACGTCTTAGCTCCGACGCCAACATAAGTGTCGGTGATATTAGTGGCCGGAGTGATAATCGGAGGTGCCGCAGCCATGCCCATCGTAATGAATGTCGAGGCGCCTGACTGAGGAAGTAAGATTGTCTTAGTCGTACCTGCGCCACGGAGAACCACACCGGAAGGGATGATGAGACTCGTGTCAACTGTATAGTTGCCGGCTGTGAGCAACAAGACACCACCACCAGCACTGGCAATGTTGTTGAGCGCCTTTTGTATCCTGGGCGCCTGGTCACCAGATCCAGGCGACAGGGTCGTCGTCACCACGCTGAAAATGCTAGGAAGAGCATCATTGGACGAGTGATAGCCGCAGAAACTAAAGTCAGGCAGTCGATCTCCTTGGGCGCTGACTTGAGAAGTGTAATCGACACTTGCAGACGAAACGCTCTGACACATCACGGCGAGGAGGATTGTGCAAACGATAAGGTACAGCATTATCAAGTGTTGGATGAGAAACTCACGGGGAACTGTCTAATACTAAATAGATCACATTAAGAATTCTCAGGAGAGACCCTTTATAACTCTCAAGAAAGACCCTTCCTGTAAGCACCATCACCAGAATTGTTGTCACTCGGTGCGGCTCCCCGTGGAGTTCCAGAATCGAGAACTTGTATCCGTCGGAGCCCAGTCGGCACCCCGGAGAAAAGAGGAGGATTGTTTGCGGAGCCTTTGTAAGCCGCAATGGGCTACTAGAAAGGGAAAGTTACCGAAGAATTGTGGTCTGTCATGTTGACGTGCCAAGTTCTTTGTACCTCCTGAAGCTGGCATCCTGTGCACGTGACTAACCGGTGCCTGATTTCAAGGTACATCCGCAAACCGCTTCCGCATATCCGAGTCTTGGCACCTCCAGGCACCCGCGATGTGGAGGCCAGTTGGCTAAAAGAATGACCATCGCTAGCGCAGCGTTTCCGATGAATGAAAGTATCAATACATGAAAGTTCCCCTGAGTGGTGACCGGATTTATCGTCTTGTTCAGCCGGGGAGTGCCTGCAACCTGGCCGGCCCGCTTTTCTACCTCCGGCTCAGCCCACCAAGAAGAGTTAAGTGAAGAAACCGCGCAATGTCACTCCGTCATTTCACAGAGGTCTAGAGCCTTGAGTTTACGTTCTCTGAATGAGTTTCTGCTCTGGTGTCAGCAGCGTCGACTGGCGAGCATTTCTCGCACAGCACGACTTGGTCTGGACGCAGCTGCCAGAGGCATGGGATGAAGGTCCGTTCATGGGGAATGGTATGCTCGGGTCCATGTTGTATTATGACACGGTAGCCAGGTCTCTGCGACTCGACATCAACTCGACTGAGGTTCAAGACCACCGCCGACCAATCGTCAATTCAGGCATCGAGAATAGTCGACTTCCGGTCGGTCACTTCCTGCTACGCACAGCAGGTTCTGTGATCGACGCGTCATTCAGGCTCGACCTATACGATGCGACATGTTTGGGAACACTGCGAACTACTGAAGGCGCTATCACATTGAAGATATACGTACACAGCTTGGAAATGGTGACCATTGTCTTTATGAGCTCCACTCTGGGCGAGGCCGACGCCGCATGGGAGTTTGTGCCCGAGGAAGCCTTCTCGGTTCGTCAAGCGTATGGCCTACGCACCAACGTAGCTGCGCGTTTCGAGAAAGACTACGAGCCGAATCCTAAAGGCTTTCGCAGAGATGATGGCTTCGAACAGCTTTGGGTCCAGCCGTTACACGCTGGAGGCGGTACCGCATCTGCATGGAATGCGACCGACGGCCGGCTCATCGTCTCAATTGCTTACGACCGGATGGCGGTCCCCGAAACCCAAGTCCTCAACACGGTACGACGACTGAAGGCCGCCGACGAATCTGATATGAGCACGAGTCACCTAGCATGGTGGCATGCATACTACCAGGCAAGCTTTGTCACCATTCCTGACGCCAGGCTGGAAAGCTTCTACTGGATTCAGATGTATAAAATCGCGTGCGCCACGCGGGAGGATAGGGCGATGGTGGACAACAACGGGCCTTGGCTGCAGGAGACACCTTGGTCGTATGCCACATGGAATTTGAATGTACAGCTCACCTACTGGTGTATGATACCGTCAAACAGAGCTGCTCTCGTCCGCTCATTAATGAATACAATTCACGATCACCGAGAGGAGCTCATCAAAAATTGCGAACCGCGATATCGTCACGACTCTGCAACGCTTCTCCGTACAACCGGCACCGACCTTCATGCCCCTGCCAACGCCCCAAGCGAGACGGGTACAGTCGGCTGCCAATCTGGTCTCAGCTCAGGGTCATCCGATTCTCTCGCACCGCCGGAGGTCGGCAATCTGCCGTGGGCTCTACACAATTGCTGGCTTGCATTCAAACACACAATGGATCTGGAGATGCTTCGGGAGAAACTATATCCTATGCTTCGTCGTACCACGAATTATTATTTGCACTTCCTCACGCGTAGTGAGGACGGCAAGCTACATCTACTTCCGACTTATTCGCCGGAATACGGGTCTGCCAGAGACACCGTGTATAATCTGGCAATACTTCGCTGGAGCTGTACAGCTCTGCTCGAAGCGGCTGATCTGCTGGGGATTGACGATAATCTGATACCAAGTTGGAAGAACGTACTGCAAGACCTGGTTGATTATCCGGCAGACGATGCGATGGGCTGGCTGATTGGAGACGACCTTCCGCTGAGCACCTCCCACAGGCACTATTCGCATATCCTCCAGGCATACCCGCTCTATCTCGTGAATCGCGATCAAGGAAAGCCGGCGACAGAAATTATCAGAAAGACGCTTGAGCACTGGCAGTCGATGCCCGAAATGTTGCGGGGTTATTCGTGCACCGGTGCGGCGTCCATCTCTGCTGCCCTCGGCAAGGGAGATGACGCGCTAGCCTACCTAATGGGCCTTTTCGACGACTTCATTCGACCTAATACAATGTATAAAGAGGATGGCCCGGTGATTGAGACGCCTCTCTCTGGTGCTCAGTCCATCTTAGATATGCTTTGCCAGAGCTGGGGCGGCGTTGTGCGGCCCTTTCCAGCCATGCCAGCCCTTTGGAAGCAGGCGCTCTTTGCGGACCTCACTGCTGAAGGTGGCTTCGTTCTCAGCGCTCGTTGGGAGGGCAGCAAAACGAAATGGATATCGATACATAGTAAGGCGGGACAGCCACTAATCGTCGAAACCGATATTTCCCAGCCAAAAGTCATCGTGGATGGGATGTCCCTATCTGTAGTCAGAAACGACAGCGGGTTCCTTGTCATCGACCTCAAAAAGGGTGAGACGGTGCTCATACATCCCAAGGATGACGCTCCGAATGTAGCCATTGTACCAATCCGACAGGCTTCAATTTACACCAACATTTGGGGAATCAATCCGCACAGCATCAACAGCGGGAATAGGGAGTCGCGAATTGACGGGTAGACGCATTAGGACTCCTTTGTAGATGCTGGTAGGGGTTTTGCCAAACGATGCAGCCGATCATCATATGATATGCAGGCATGATTGAGGCCTTGTATATTCATAGCATTGGAGACACGGCTCAATAGGCAGATCGATACCTGAAACTAGAGGACAACCCAAATGTATGAAGTTGAACGGTATACATAGATCCGAACAGGATTTACTCCCCTGCATGGACCCTGTACTCAGATGCGTTTAGACTCCCATATCTAATGCATTATGGGCTCTCTTGCATGTGGGTAAAAATTTACCTCTACTAAGTATCTCCAAATTGTACGTCCCAGAGATCTTACATGACATATGGTAGCTTGTGGCTGGAAGAGCGTGACTGCGTGATCAAACTCAAGAGTTATCGAGGGAACCCATTCATCCAGAAGTCATCACATTCATCTTTGCTCGAGGTACTCGGTCGAGGATACGGCTAGTATCGGAAGCGTACAGAATGACCTCCCCACGAGATCTTCTTGCTGTACACATATTTATTCTTAGGCTGCCAATCCATCCACATCCCCAGCAGGCGTCTGCTCCTTCCCGACCTCTTGAACTTGCTGCCCCCAAGTCTTGGTTTCCGCAAACTTCCTGGGCGAGACACGACGGTTGAACAGCTCATCGATTTCCGCATAGCTTTGCCCTTTGGTCTCGGGGTAGAGAAAGTAGCATGGTAGCCAGTACAGGACGGACAAACCGCCAAAGAACAGACCAATTTTCTGACCCCATCCCGCGTATTGAGCAGAGAGAAGGAGAGGCGTACAGTAGCCCTGTAATTTACAACGATTTCGAAAATTTTAGCCTCAGAGGTGGACACTACAAAATGACTCACAAAGGCAAGGCCCACGAAGGAGTTGATCAGGACCCCGAACGCCGTTGTCTTGGCACGCAGTCGCAGAGATGAGACCTCAACTAGACCGAGCCATCCTGACAGTTATGAGACCATTGTACATTGGAGCATGGGGAGCAAGATGAAACCCACCAAGCGGTCCTAAGGAGACACCGAAAGCGACTTCCCATAGAGAGCACAGTGTAATCAAGACACCACCCGTCGTCTTCGACGAGGCTCGGAGGAAACCAAGGCCACCAATCAGCAGATTCAGGATGGCCATCGCGGCCAGACCGACCAGAAGCAGTCTACGTCGTCCAGCTTTCTCAACCAGGAAGAACGACGAAAATACGGCGCCAAGAGTGATGGTCTGAATGATGACGTTCCCGAGAAAGGGCTCTGAGACTCCCGCGAGCTGGAAGAAGTACGTCGTGTAATTGGTAATGTATGGCACGCCGGCAAATTGTTGGCCCGAGAAAGGAATCGCCGCCGCAACGCAGCGCTTGAAGTTGACTCGCGAGAACAGGACTTTCCAGTCACTCTCACTTTGCTGATCTGCTTCGTTGGAAACCCGCACCTCGTCAACCAGTTCGGCGTAGTATACGTCAATGTCCCAACCATCAACGCGGCCAAAGATGCGTCGGAGTGATCGCTTCGCCTTCTCATGCGACCCCTTGCGAATCAGCCACACTAGCGAGTCAGCGTATGTGACGTTGTTTATGAGAGGGCTCACTTGGGGACTCCGGGAGATAGATGCATACGCACGTGAGGACGGCGACAAAGAAAAACTCAGAGTAGAACACACGCCGGTATTCCATCGGCCACTTTTTGTTGACGATCTCGCAGGCGACTGCGTTTACAAATGAGCCTAGTTTGAACGAGAAATAAAAGACGCAGAGCAGGGCGCCCCGGTATTGGGGCAGCCCTACCTCAGACATGTAAGTCATGTAAGCAGGGCCTAGCCAGCCAGACGCGAAGCCGGAAAACATCTTCGCCACAGCGAAGATCTTCCAGTCGGTGCCCACAATCTCGAGAACGATGGCCTGCGCATGAATGAATTCCCCGTCAATACCATGAAAATACGTGCTCACAATGACCATCCAAATGAGTAAACCCCACATGGCAACCTTTCGTCCAAAGCGGTCGATGACAAAAGGCGACAACGACTGGAAGACAATCTGAGAGACTGTTTGGATTGCCGTCCAGTAGGAGAGATATTGCGCGTTGAGGGATCTGGCACCCGTCTTCGGAGATACGACCGTACCGAAAGTCTCAATGAAGCCATGGTTTGCGACAATGTTGGACATGGCGCTGAAGGTGTAACCAATATACCTGAAAATAATTCAGCGTCTGAACATCTCAATCCGGCATCTGGGAACTCACATGCCACCCAAGGAGGCTAAAACGCCTGTGAGAAAACCTCGCCAAAATTTAAATACCGTTTGCAGAGCGGAAAGTTGACACGGGGCTAGAATTGCGTTTTGCTGTTCCTCGATGAGATGTTCATCACCCTTGCCAATATCTTCAAGTTGAAGGATCTCAGGTTTATCGACGGCGTCCATGCTGTACCCGTTTGAACCAATGATAATGTTCAGACAATTGGCGAGGCAATTGCAGAGGTGGTTCTCTGCTCGGGAAAGCTGGAATAATGCCAGCGTTTAGTCGGCCTTATATCCTTTGCGGATATTCAGCCGGCTTCACGGCCCGAAGAGCCACGACAAGTCCATCTGGTCGATGAGACTGCGTATCCAACGAACACAGTACACCAGTCGAAGCCTCCACGAAAGGTATCGCATTCGCTTGGACCACCACATAAATTAAGGATTGGTTCCGTCCTGCTCGGATATGACTTCGGATATCGAAGGACTAGGCCATCTTGGTCCCGCCGGGATCTTCGGGTTAGTCTTGCGTGACCCACGACTAGACTCAGTAAACATTATTTGCCTATGACTTCCAAGTGCCTGACCGGAAATGCGTATCTGAAACTCTGCTCTCATGGCCTTCGACTCCAACCTTTGCATGAATTTTGGCGCATCCTCATGCGCCCCTTTATCTAATCCAGAAGATTGGAGTTTGCGGTACACACTACTGTATCAGCCCTCGCAGTCGTGCTGCGGGACTCATTACTCGCTCATTAGTCTTGGCCCAAGCGTTGTTGAGACTTCCGATGAGATCTGGCAGCATACGCCGGTGACATCGGCTCGCTAATCGCTCCCTGCCACTCAACGCCTTTGTATACCCGGTGCACATAGTGATCCCGTGCTATCTTCCCTTGCCGTTATCGGCTTACCGAGACGAGGGATCTCTTGGTCTCATCTCGCTTCATGTCCTTGCGTGAGATGAGACTTGCGACGTTGTACCACAGAATAGCCCAAACCCAGGCCTTGCTAATATAAGTCAATCGAACCTAATTTGATAATTTCGGCCACTCTCCAGTCTAATCCCAGAATCCCGCTCCATCAAAACACTCCCCTATATTTCGTTCCCACTCGACTAGTGAGATCTCACCTGACATCACGGAAACTGTTCCGTCTACACCTGCGCACTCTTAACCTGAACACCACTGTCCCCAAACGAGCAACGATTACCACACTATCGCTTTCAGTCTCATGACTGTTGGCAGGTCCATTGAGAATATTCAGCACAGCGAGATGGAGGTGGCCGCACAATCCAGTGAGAATCAGACCACCGAAAAGAGTCAGGTCGAGGCGGTATCCTATGCTGCTGGGTCAATCCCGGGACAGGAGGACGTAGGTTGAACCGTGGGTACTGCGTAGCGCTAATGACAGTAGAGACAAACAGGACGCAATGCCATGTAAGTTTCGTGATTTTATGTCTCATCACCCCATCACATGCGGCCGAGTGTGATGTGCTGCTTGTTCGCTACTGGATTTTAAAACCTGCTGTATTGTTCAGAGCTCTCCTCTTCTTGGGGTGACGTAGAGGTGACTCGCCTCTCTGTCGTTGAGGCTAACGAAGGTAAATCGACTTGATGCCCAAAATTTCCTCAATCCTAGCAGGTACTGTCTGTGGATTAGAATATCTTGTCGTTTCTGAAACGCGACAGCTTCAAATGAATCTGCTCTTCGTCTATGTCTTGAGGCTACGTTGTACCGACCCACCTATTCTGACTCTTTCCTATGCTTGACCCAGCCAACCCAAGTTCAATCTTTTCCTGTTTCATCACCGCCACTGGATCGACACACCGTATTTTATGCGCGATCTGCCTTCTCCTTTGCCATCCTCACGATCTGGACGCCGATAATTATCAGAACATACGAGTTGACCCTCCGGCAGCAACCAATGCAGGCGCTCTTGTGCAAAGATGTAGAGAAATGTAAGTCGCGCTGACACATGCATAATATTGAATTGAGCAGCGGAACACTGGTTGATCGACCCAACCCCTGTCGTACGGCTGAGGATATTAAATAGCAAGAGCGAGGACATCGCAAAATATAGTCCGTATATTCGCGACTATACGCACGCGGGAAACCAGGAGCAGCATGGTGAACCCATTGCGCGACCCTGCGGGACGTCTGCCGCACAGAGTAAATGATTGTGATCGTGTGGCGGTCGACTTAGCTGATAAACAGACCCGTTTTACATTCTTCAGGCACGCCTTGTGAGGGGCGAGCCGGAACACGACCCCCATTTCATCGACGACGGCCTTACCGAGTTTCTCACCGGCACGCCTGTCTCCTCCCTCTATCACCGTAAAGACACCGACAACACTGAGGCCGCGTATTTTGTCTTTCCTGACCTAGGTGTGAGAATAAAAGGACGACACAAGCTCAAGATGACGCTCTTTGCGATTATCGGGTACGTCGAGTGCCATCTGAGGTTTAATGTGCAGAGTGCCGATGTAGCACAGGCAGGAGGTGTGTTACTGCTCGTCAATATACACGTCGACGTTTATCGTGATTCCAGCAAAGCAGCTGCCTGTGTTGTATCATCGCATTTCTTTCATGCGCCCTGGTCAACCAGGTACAAAAGTGAAATCCAGAAGGAAGTGCCAGGACCATTTTCAAGGGTCGAAGACATTGCCATCTCACAGGTCAAGCGTCTAAAGACCGTCTGTACCTGTGAACAACCCTGTTACCCACTTTTCAGCGAAGGGCCGCTTCCGACCCGCCGCACTGAAGAGATTATAGCGCGTCCCCCTAACGGTCCATTGCCCAACCTGTCTTGCGATAGCGAAACGGAGCGATTTCAAGCTCATCCACAAGCCCTAGTCCCGCTTGACGGCTATCACCTGACCGCAGAGCAGCAGCGCCTGTACTTCATGCTGCCATACTCCCATCATGTGTATCATAGGCGAATCCGACCGCTAATATGGCCGAAAGAGAGTAAAACGTCTCCGTCAAGAGTAAGCGAAACCAGACCAAACAGCGTGTCCAGTGTCATCGACAGCAACAAGTGGGAGGCCTCAAAGCGGGACACCCACGGTACGAATCCGGATTCCATGAAACAAAGTCAGAGGATGACGTTGAAGTTTCTTTTACATTGAGGAGCGCATGGGGTCAAGGCGGGCAGGCAGTGGCCCACTTAGGCACGTAATTACCACGTAGTTAGACATAGAGGTACATGCAAAACCCAAGTCTTTCCAGACATACCACTTCACCAGCCCAGCTCGAGTTAGAAACGTATTGGACAGGCTGAGGTCGCTTGTCGGTGATGTCCAAGCGCTGCATCTACTATCAAGGCAATCGTGCTCGTCTTTGCTATGACAGGGTACCCTCGCTCTTGCCAAGTTTCCGCTCAGATGCTAACAGTCTAGCGACGTGCGTCGGTACACTTCTCATCTCTAGCTAAGGTAAATGAACACCTCAGCCAACGGCGGACTGTACATCAAACGCCGGCTGCACCGGGAAGTATTTCTTTTTGCAGAGAAAGTGTGGGCCACCCGAAGGACTCGCGTTTTTTTCTTGTCTTGAGCAACCTATTTGCATGAATTCAAGCCTTTGGCATGCCTAGAAGTGGAGATATGGACTTTCTGTAGTGAGCTTAAAAATTACAAGCATCCCTCCTCCCCCCCCCAAAAAAAACAACGCGAGTCCTTTGGGTAGCCCACAGAAAGGGAAGGACAAAACGGAAAGAGCACGGCGCCAAGGCAATAGTCAAAGGTCGAGCAAAACATTAACATCTTGCGTGATAAACGCTCTCTGTATGGATGGTTCATTGACAGTGAACTGACAAAAGAGTGAATCTCCAAAGAACAGCAAGAATTACTGCTAACAAATACAGCTCAGGGTGCTCGCAGGTACGATGCTCGCTTATAAGGACTATCCGGTAGAACGGTCCAGATCTGTACCGGCAGTTTCTACTTTCTGCTTTCCACCCTACCCAACTGTATGACTACCCATCAACTGTGCGCGCATCATGAACGCTTCTCGTAGTGAAAGTGGGACCGAGAAACGTGTCCCATACCTTCGCAACAGCAAGGCTTGTGAAAGCTGTAGAAAACGAAAGATCAAATGCAGGGGTGGGGTGCCCTGTGCAGCGTGTCGGGACCGCGGAGAGATTTCGGGCTGTACAGTGCGCATAAAAGCAAGAACCCGGCGGTAGAGACAATATACATTACCTCAGTTTACCAGTTGACTTTCACGCAGTAGTCTGCCAACTCGATACCTAACACTTCAGAGTACAATCGTGAACCAAGTCGAGCCGGAGCGACGCCTTATCAGTACTAATCATAGTCTGACCAGCGCAGGCTTTGCGGAGATAGAACGCTCATTGGCTTTGTGGTGTTCCGACAATGGTGGGATCTTCAAAGATGTAGTATCCAGCTTCTAATTGACAAATACACAGATGTTTCACTTTCTCAGCTCATTTTCCGCGGGGAAAAGCGGATCCATTATATTCATGCTACTCCACTCCCACTTCATCCGCTCTGTGCCGACTTTGAAGACCGTTTGATGGATTATATGGGCGACTCGCCACTCATTGACCCCCTGCTTGTGATGGATCGTCCTCGTATATTGTCTTTGTACAGCAGACATCGGCTCGTTCCCAATTCTTTGGTGGACGACCAAAAAGCCTATTTGTTCTCGGCGTTATGTTTGTCAAGATTTTCGCAGATTCGGTTTCAGTCTATCGCGGGGGTCGTCCCAATGCCCTGCGGTGTGGAGGCACAACACAGGGAGGATGTAACTTATTATAGGATGGCTACCAAGGCACTCGCCGATTGGAACAGGCCATCTATCCTTGCTGTATGTGAGTGACTTGCCAATGTCAAGCTTGGAATCTGATCAGCTCACAGGGGCTCTATACTGCTTGATTTCTTACGCCATTGCTATTGGAGGACTGACGGAGATTCGAGACCTCCTCGAGGAAATGGCAGGTCAAATTGTGGACTTAGGGCTGCACCAGCAGGCAATCGCCGCTCATTATTCCAATCAAGACATGGTCCTTATCCTCTTCTCCGCTTTTACCTCTGCAGACACGTATGTAGTCAATTTTTGTAATTGAGTTCAGCTGACCCACTCCCTATGAGGCTCTTTGCAGGACTAATGGACACTGAGCCCTTCCTCTCCTCCGATAATTTTGACGTGAAACCGCTCGCCATACGATTTATCGATCTACATCAGGCGAGTCTGGACGAGTTGGACCACAATGAATACTTTCAGAGAGCTGGCAGTGAGCTACTCGACCTTCAAGTTGCGTCAAGATTCAACAGAGGTTGGTCCACGTGCCTCAAAAAACTACGCGCAGTCCATGTGAGCGACGGCCACATGATTGAAAGGTCTTGGGCTCAGCTTCGATATAATTGGTAAGTTTCAGTACCTTTGTCCTTCTGCAATGCAAGTGACCGACTGGGAGTAGGCTTCAAATTCGGCTGAACTCCTTAATGTTGATCGATTCAACTTTGGCGGCCCATGCCTATCCACACCTCTGTAGAGCCGTCTCTCAGATACTGAACTGCTACACAGAGCTGCATAACCTTAAGCAGCTCAACACGTCGTGGCCCCAACTCCAGCGGATCAGCACATGTGGTCAAATACTCATCCTGTGTATGGCTGCTGGGGAGCTGCACAAGCTGGAAGCAGAGAATCTCTTCAACATGCTTCTGTGTCTGATCGCTGAGCATCGGCCGGCTTGGCCCGAGGCGGAGATGCTACTTGAAGGATTCCGTCATGCTGGTCGATGTACGTCGCGAAGTTCTAAGCTCGATAACACTGACCACGACGTAAAGGCCTGCAGATTGGACTTGGACCACCGGTCCCCTTTCCTCGACAAGACGTAGGTACCATTTTGAGCATCCCGCACTTGCCTGTGGGAGACCTGGAATCGTGGGATGATTTTCTTGAGGTGGACACTTCTCTTGTATCGAGTACCATCGTCTTGCCTTCTGCATCCAAGTGATCGGTGTAAGAAAGGGCACTAAGGCACACAACCTCTATATAATTATTGTTATCAGGTCCTTCCCGCCAAGTGGGATTGAAGTCTTGAGTTAAGTCGATGCGAGTTTGAAGACGGCGCAGGACGTCACAGTCCTCACAGCTTTTTACAGTCTGCTACGTCAGTTGGACGGACTCGGAGCCAAATCAGTATAGAGTTGGTGATATTTGCCTCGGTGGATATAATCCGGCCTGGGCGTTAGTTGACAAGCGCGCGTCTACCTAAGTATTTTATCTTCAGTCTAGGAGATGAGCGACGGTCGCTTGTCAAGACCATCATTGCGAATGGCGCGACAGTCCGGTTTATGCAACAACATCTCATCCTAATCACCGTTTTGTCTGTGCTCTCAAAGACACTGCTACTGCTTATCGAGAGTCGCCTCCTTCACATTGGGACTGACACAAGTCGGCCATTGTTGCACCTTTCCTCATCGCCCTAAATAATTATGATCGCACTCTCTGTTCTCACTTGCGCTGTGCTCGTGTCCACAGTCTTTGCTCACAGTCCCGGCTCTCCCTCTCGCATAGACCCATGGAACGATGACTACGCCAATACGCCCGATCTCAGCTTCAGTGGAGTCGTCTCTTTCGCTCATCTTCCTCATGAAAAGTGCTTGGATCGCCCAGAAAGCGCTTTCGATATTGCTTTGCTGGGAGTACCATTTGATTCGGCAGTATCCTATAGACCCGGTGAGTGTCGGCGGGTATGTCTTCGGTGATCTTAGAAGAAGCTAACCGACATGTAGGCGCCCGTTTTGGTCCCAATGGTCTTCGTAGTGGTAAGGTTCAGTGCCAAACATCTGAGATGTAAGCTGAAAAGGCCGAGTAGGCTCTCGACGTCAAAGACCCGATCGAGGGTATAGCAGTCGATTGGAAATCAACCCCTACGCTAGTGGCCTGACTTTGGTGAGTTATAGGAAGTAGCAACATCCAACCATTAACATTTCGTGTGATACAGCTCGACTGCGGCGATGTTCCCGTGACTCCATTCGATCCAGCAGCAGCTATTGCTCAAGTAAATGCTGCCTATAGATCGATGCTACATCATCCTGTGGCTTCAGAGGAGGCAATGAAGGAGCTGAATATGCAAAAAGGTTTAGATGGGCAATATCATCCTAGAATTGTCGCTATGGGAGGGGATCACACTATCGTAGGTTCCTCACAATCATATTTCAGCCTGATGTGCGACATCCGGAAGAACTCGAAGCTCATCAAAATGCATTCAAACATTATAGGTACTTCCTATCCTGGATGCACTACATGAAGTATACGGACCTGTATCAGTCATCCATTTCGACGCTCATATTGACACATGGAACCCTACACGCTATATCGGGAGCGTGTCTTTACAAGCCGATGTGAATCACGGTACTTTCTTCTGGCACGCTTATGAGAAAGGATTCATCAAACCCAACGCGTCGATTCATGCTGGTATCCGTACTCGTTTCTCTGTAAGTGAAGTCTCGACTGTTGTCCCAACCTGAATTGCCATACCTGCTCACACGACAAAGGGACCGGAGGATCTAACCGATGACGTGACGGCGGGCTTCGACCTCATCCATACATTCGATATCGACGATCACGGTGTAGACTGGATATCTAACAAGATCAAGCAGAGGATTGGCAAAGGCCCGGTAGTGATCAGCTTAGACGTGGATGTCATGGACCCAAGCTACGTTCCTGCTAGTGAGTATGCATTTGACGTGCCGCCGGTGAGATGCTGACTTTGTTCTCTTAGCCGGCACTCCCGAGTCTGGAGGTGAGCCTATTGCGAGTGGGCCTGGCTCTATGCGTTTGCTGACATAGCTTTACTCTCTCACTAGGTTGGACGTCACGAGAACTCCGTCGTATCCTCCACTCCCTTGTAGGTCTCAACATCGTTGCATTCGACATTGTCGAACTTGCTCCAGCATACGACTCGAACGGTTTGTATTGGTGATTTTCATGGATTTGAAAAAGCTTACAATAGCTACAGGTGAAATCTCAGCCATCGCAGCAGCAGACATGGTATATGACTTTCTGTCGATCCTAGCTCTCGGCGTGGATGCGCAGAGCATAGAGGGCAAGACGGGTGGTCGTCCCACTGACGAGCTGTAGTACATTGTGGTATATGCTTTGCCGGAAAGAGAAGCACCGATCACTAATGCATGCATGTTACTACGTGCTGCTGTTTTCCTGCGAGTTTTGCTGCGAGTACAGGATGCCCTCAGAGTCTATACGGAGCGGCGTGTCATGAATGACAACCCAAACGTGTACAACTTATGAACGGATTCATCTCAAGCGTCTCCGATTAAATATTGTACCTTTACCTACGACGCCGCAATCGTTATACCGTTTAGTAGCAGCACGACAGTGCATGTCTGGGTTGCGGTCGACAGGGGTAGTCACTGTTCACAGTTTGTAGGTATGGTCTTTACACGATGACTTCCGCTGTATAGACCACAGTAATGAGGAGCCCGCCCAAACACGGGCTTGAATCACAGCGAAAGTTTCGATGTGGCTGTCTGCTTGCACAGCCTCTCGAAGATTGGCCGGACCATCAAGGTCGGGTTGGCAAGGTTGGCAGTTTGGCATATACGATATCTCGCCACTCAGAGGGTACCACGAGATGTGCACGAGCAACATGATGTCAACGTTTGTCGGCGTACCATTTTCCCCCCGAGCGTACAATACATGTGAGTTGCACAAAAACACACACCGTGCATGAGAGTACAACAATGCGTTGTTGAGCAGTGATCATTCACTTTATCGATAGACCCCCTAGCCGCGTTGGGTGAGCTCGTTGACATTGGGCTTTTCAGAAAGGGCCTCATCGTTAGGGACGAAATGGTTATAAATCATGCTCTGAGCGTTCTGTATAAGCGATAACCGTACAGCAACACTGAATGAATGTTTTACCTACCTTGAGATGATCAAAGTATGTGAAGGGGGCTACTGCCGTCTCACCAGGAGCCGTGAAGCCTTCCAGAGGCTTGATAACTTGATCTCTCTGAGGTTCAAAGAAAAATGGAATCGAAACGCGATACCTTGATCCTCTATGAATGACTCGGTGGTAAGTCGATTTGTATTGATGACCTGTGAGAGTATCGATGATGTCCCCGATATTGACTACAAATGCCCCGGGGATAGGATCGGCAGGAATCCAACTCCCATCCTTGGCCTCGACTGCAAGGGTCAGAGAGCAGCTGAGCATTTACAATCAACGATATCGTGCGTGCTTACCTTGCAATGCGCCAGGGGTGTCGTCGGCTAATAGGAACGTCAAGCAGCTGAAGTGTCGAGTTAGCTCGGAGCACATAAGTAGTATGGGGAATTTACCCGTAATCAGTATGAGCGCCGCACGAGATTCCACTCTCCGTGTCATGCTCCTCTGGTAAAGGAGGGTAACCGATTACTCGAAGTACCCTAAAGAATCATCAGCGCTTGATCATCCTGGCACATTTGCGAACATACCAGTAGTTATCATTCTGTAGCTCGTCAAAAATTTCACGATGACCAAGGGTATCTGCCATCGCTTGCATGAAACCATGACCGATCTTTTTCCTAAATCGATATCAGATAAGAATCTAAAGGATAGGTCCAAATTACATCTTTTCAGTATAGTCAAGGAGAGTCGCTTTAAAGCCTGGCATGTCATCATCCGACGGCCAGAGTTGACTTCCCTCCAGCCTGTTGGTAGAGGGATATTCAGGTTCAGGATAGATATCGAGCGCCTATACCTCTCTCAGCAACGATCACCAAATGCGATACGAATCACTACTCGCTTCTTGTTGGTCTCGCTTGGCATAGGTAACATTCTCTCCGAGCTTCTGATACCCCCTGACACCATCCATACTCTTAAAAATGTGAATGCTATCTTTACTCTGTTGAGGTAACTCGAAGAACTTGTGCCCGAGTTTTAACAGGGACTGGAGGTATTCGGCATCGAGACCGTGACCAGTGACATAGAAGAAGCCTGGAACGGTTGTCAAGATAACATACACCATATGCACTGAGAAGAAGATCACCCACCAAACTCTCGACACGCTTTGTCCAAAGTGTCACTGGTCAGTTTTCGCGCCTCCGCGCTCGAGTCGGCTTGTAGATAGGGCGAGATATCGACCAAAGGGAGTCGCTGGGTGCTGACGGAACCGCTAGCCGAACGATCTTTGAGCATTTCGATATCAGGCATTGCGTCTAAGTAGGCGGAATAGACAAGATATATGTATCTAGATGAAATGGAGAGCGGGCGTGTGCAAGCTCGCGAATGCCTCTCATATCTCATATACATTTTGTTTACGTTACGATACATGCGTAAGTTGAACGTTAAACGCTGATCAATTAGACGCGTGGCGGTTAAAGGCGTCTCCTTGGCCTCCTTCGCTTAATTAGACGCTTTCTTAGACGCCCACTTCCTACGCGAAGCAGTTCGGGAGCCAAGAGCGATCCAGGGACGATTCAAACTCTTATCACTTACAGATTGGCGTATAAAATGCATCGAAATAGCGGGATACAGAGTCTTCTTCCCTCAAAAAATCTACTCACTTGCGCCTCTCAACATGTCTTTCGACGATGGCAAGGAAAAAGTCCCGTACTCGTCTGATACTACTGAGAGTGCGGTGACGGAAGTGCTTCCATCCGATTCTGCGAACTTGGATCTGGCCAATGACCCACACAGGTGCGTTCACAGCATGCTTAGCGGTAATTTGTTGCGTCATACTGATAAGCAAACGAAAATGCGTAGAGGTCTCCGAATGAGACATGTACAACTCATAGCGATATCAGGAAGCATCGGCAGCGCTCTGTTTGTGTCTATCGGAGATCCTCTCACGAGCGCAGGACCTCTCGGCCTTCTGATTGGAGTTGCTCTCTGGAGTCTAGTCGTTTGGGCGGCGAACAACTGCTTGATCGAGATGACGGTCTTGCTTCCACTCGATGGTGGATTTGTGCGCTTCGCGAGTCGTTTCGTAGACAAGTCGCTGGGTATGGCTCTTGGCTGGAACGTGAGTTGCCTGTATTGAAGAGTGACATGGGACGATACTGATCTGTGTAGTATCTTATAACTCAATGGGCCTTGATATGCTTCGAACTCACTGCGATCAACGTCATCGTCGAGTATTGGACTTTGACCCTCAGTCCTGCGGTCTGTATCTCAGTAGCTCTGGTGTTACTCTTCCTTATCAACATCTGGAGTGTGAGATGGTACGGAGAGATTGAATTTTTTATCAGTGTCACCAAGCTTTTCTTGATCATCGGTTTGACTTTGTATACGTTCATCACAATGGTTGGAGGGTAAGCTCCCAAATGGTCGCCTTTGACCCGGCTGACGATGCTGAACAGTAACCCAATCCATGACAAGTATGGCTTTCGATTCTGGAAGACCCCTGGACCTTTTGCTGGTATCACCAATTTCCGCGAAGTTATCACTGGCATTTTTGACGCTGTCTCATGGGGTACTTTTGCGTGAGTGCGATATTGAATTGTCTTTGCTGTAACATCGTTTTGACAACGCTGCACAGTATCGTCGGGCCCGATTACATCTCCCTTATCGGTGGTGAAGTCAAGAACCCTCGTCGGATCCTTCCCAAAGCCTTCAACTCTACCATCTACCGAATCGCGCTCTTCTACCTGACAGGCTCATTGTGTGTTGGTATCGTTTCTTCTTCGACAGACGAGAACTTGCTCGGAGCGATCGCCGCTGGCTCGCCCGGCGCCGCCAAGAGTCCATATGTCATTTGTGAGTGTGATACATCACAAACCCTAGTCATTGTTGATAGAGTGTAATCTTCCAGCAATGAACCGCCTTGGCATTCCCATCCTGCCATCTCTGGTCAACGCAGTCATCCTCATCAGCCTCTTCTCTACCGCCAACTCTTTCACGTTCGTCGCTAGTCGAGTCCTATTAAGTTTGGCTCAGAAGGGCCAGGCTCCAAGAGTTTTTGCAAGGTTGAATCGACACGGGGTGCCTTGGCTGTCCGTCATCGTCACGTTGGCTATCAGCTGCTTGGCCTACCTATCAGTGTCATCCGGAACCGTCAAAGTCCTCAATTGGTGGATTGACCTTGTCACTGCGGCGCAATTGGTGACCTGGACCTGCATTGCAATGTACGCTTTTCGGATCTGAAATACCTTGGCAAGCTGACCATGTGCCACAGCGCCTACCTTCGTTTCCGGGCTGGCCTCAAGGCCCAAAATCTTCTCAACACCAACTTTCTTCCTGCACGAGGCCATCTCCAGCCTTTCTCCGGATGGTATTTGCTGGTCTGGTCGCCAATCGTTCTTTTCTTCAGGCAAGTCATACTACGCTCTTTCTGTGAAGACCGGAATTAACCCTGTGACTTGTAGCGGGTACTATGTGTTCTTGCCTGGAGCATTTACCGCACCCGACTTTGTCTTTGCTTACGGAAGCGTTTTCATTTTCCTCGCGATTCTCATCGCTTCCAAATTCTATCAATGGTTTGTCAAGAAGGACAAAGTATTCTGGATTCCTGCCAAGGAGATTGACTTTGTATCGGATCTCGAACAGATCGAGGAGTTAACAAGAGCATCTGAAGAGAAGAGAGAGATAAAGTCGGCTTCGAGGACGATGGTACAAAAAGTGTCTGATTATTTCTTCTGATGGATATAAGGGTATAGATTCACGAGGGCGGCAAAAGATCATCATGAGGGTTTATTCTATATTGCCGTTGTTACAATTATGATGCCACTACATAGATTTTTCCAAGACAGATTGTTTCCATAAATCAAGTTGAGAAATCTGATACATTTTCCCTTTGAGCACAAGACATGACGCTTCTGCGAAAACTCAACAAGCATGAACAGTACATAATGCACCTTACAACCGATGCGCTCCCGCACACTCGTCTTCGACCAAATCGAACTGCGACTTCAGCGTACTTGTCTGCAACGGCGATGCTTACAAATGACAATGCTTCGAAGCGACCGGCCACCTCAGATCCCGTCTCTCTCCAGCTTTCGATTAGCGGAACGGTGGATACAGTCATCTGCTAACACTCACGTATACTGTGCGACTTCGGGTAAGACGCTGATTGGTCTGACTCCTGTCAGCGCTGCTGCAGCTTCGGCAGTGAGAGCGCATTTGCACTCGTTTTCAAGCCTAGACGGTGAGAACCAATATACTGGAGATGTCCCACTCACAACATAAACCACGCTGTAGCACTCTCGATGCATCCACCTACGGTCAACAGTCCATGGTTTTGAAGGATCATGGCCTTCTTCGTGCCCAGAGTCTTGACAATCTCCGCAGATTCGGATGATGAGAGAACAACACCTCCATGCGCAGCGTACAGGCTGATATCCTCGTAGAAGACAGCCGAGTCTTGGGTGTAGAATGGTAGATTTCTTCCCAGTGTTGAAAATGCTTTTCCTGACGGGGAATGCGCATGACAGACAGAGTCGACGTCAGGTCGAGCGGCGTGGATGGCAGAATGAATGACGAATGCGGCGGCGTTATAGCGTTGTCGATCTCGCTTGCCACCGGCTATGATTCTTCCTTGATGATTGACTAGTAAGAGGTCCGATGCAGTCAGGCGAGAGAAGTGAAGACCGTATGGATTAACCTGAATTTTCATCAGCTAGCACGGACCGATACAGATCAGGCTTACCCAGAAGCAGTCCCTGTTGACTGGATCTCGGCTGGTGAGATGGCCCGATGCGCCCTCACCTGTACATTGATCAGTCCAGAAGTTAGATACCCAAAGAGGGACCCACACAATCCTTCTCTCGCTAGTACGCGGTATGCTAGGGCGAGCCTTTCTTTTATATGTTGCCTCTCTGCATACTTGTCCGTGAATTCGGGCGGTGGCGGTCCGAAATCGAAGCTGAGAGAAGCTGGCGAGTCTTGTAGTATTTGTGTAGCAACCATTATACTGTACAGCGAGTCGGCGACAGTGAGAGCTGCTGAGTGCTACATTTGCTGGTTGAGCTCGAAATCGATATAGCTGTCAGATTAGGCGCATGTCGACAATGCGCCGCGCTTGAACCTGTTTGCGCCCAAGCGCTCGGCGCTTGGCGTTTCCCTCTTAACGCGGTTTCATCGCGGAGTTCGTGAAACATGCATGATAAGAATGAAGGTCACTGTTGAAGGAGTGCTTCATAAAAATACATAGAGCCCCCCCGTCGCTACAAGGCGATGACTGCAAGAGCTTCTGTGCGCGTTTCGATAGCCTGGTCAGGCGCGGAGCCTATCGAAGATACCGACACGCTCGTCCTTACCATCGATGGCTACTCTTTGGATCTACGGGTCTTTGTAGATGGACCGGATAGGGGGAGCATAGATTGGTCAACTGTAGCGCATGTGAAGGAAGTGGAAGGGTCTACTGCAAGTAAGGACCTCGATTCATGGAAGTCCCAATGTGACGTTAAGACAGAGAACCCAATCCTGAGATGGGATCATATAATCGATTCGCGCCCTCCTACCGATCTTCCAGATCAAGGTATCTTCGAGACGTTATCCAACGAAGACGTGACGGAAACAGGAACGATGTATAATCCCAAGACTACACTCTACGAGCCGTACGTCGAGACCTGGCGTCGGCTGCCCCAGGCAACAGGCGTTCCTTATTTGGTCTTGAGGCTTGATAAATCCTCTCTCGTCCACGGTAGAGCCGGCGTAGCCTTCCTAGGTCGCGTAGGACCCCATGCACTGGGCATTGCAAAGACAGACGATGGGCGCTTTTATGCTTGGAGAGATCGACTTGAAGACGAATCATGGCGTAGAGTGTATTATTTCGGTGACGATAGTCTGGCCTCATGGTTGCCCTCTCTGCCCTCGACCGTACCGGGAGGTTGGGTCAAGGGCAGCCAGACAACACTAAGTGGAGTGAGATGGACGGTCGAAACTACGGGAGTCATATAACAGACCGATGCATCAGACAACAAAGATCTCCCAATCAAACTCGGCCAGGATATCCAGCCAATCCACAAATACACTCCCGTTCGAGTTCTTCGCCCAAACCTCATTGACAATCGTTCGTGAGCGCGACACGTTGAGAAACTCGAAATCGGCACTATGGACATGCACCTTAGTTCTTGAGCCGTACAATGACAATTAGACCTACACGAAGTCCTCATAGATTTGCTCGATCCTCTCTCGATCGTCCAACTCCCGCTTCTCCTGGCCACTGGCGACTGCGCATAGGGCGGTGATAAATATGACCCAATGTGCAGAGCATAGACCGGGAAGATTCTGTTCGCACATGGCTTCTAGCAATGATAACGCTTGGCGTACGAGCAAGCGGATGTTGAGTGAGCAGGGTGGTTCGCCAAGAACGAAACATCGCAGTTGTAAAAGACAAGCAACACGGAAAGCCTCGTGCAGATACCGATGAGAGGAGATACTTGGTTTGGCTAGCGAAGTAAGCAGAGGTCCGTTGAGTGGATATGACCCTACTCACTAATGACTAGCTCATCCAGCCTCTTCTTCTCTTTGGTCAAAGCCTCCTCCAACTCCATTGCAGGTTGCACAACGTCCAGCAAGTCATCATCACTCCATCCCTTGCCACGTTTAGATCTTCTTTGATGTACGAGCGCCGCAATGCGATGCATCTTGGCGAAGAGCGGTAAACTTGCACCAGTCAAGGTGTTGAGAGTTTCGAGCCCTGTGCGGCAGTACTGATTAACGATGACTTCTGGTACCATAGGAGCGTTGGTGAGGATGAAAGAACCCTGAAAACAAGGTGTCAGAGTGTTCCTTAGTTCGGGGACTCACAAGAACATCATGATATAGTAAGTTCTCGAAGCTATTTAGTCACTGTGAGCGAAGAGAATGGCTTTGGTCTCTTGCACATACAACTGGTAGTGCATCGAGTCAGGCTGCGTGTCCGGTCCATCTGCCCGGTAAACAGTCGGTACGAGTCGCGTCAGATGCTCGACTATCGTATCAAAGCCCCACACGTCACCTCTGCATATCTAAAGGAGGTATCAGAGGCTGGATTGATGATCCCTTGACTGACCTTAAATTGCATGATCATTAAAGCCGCGGCGAGCAACGTCATGTACTCCGTATCTGCATCACCCTGAGGCTCATTCGCCGGCCGCTGCACCCCTTCTTCATCAAACAGCTCAGCCATCCTTGTATTGATCAGATTGATTGCTTGAGAGCTGAACTTTTCGCATTTAGCCTCGTATTTTACAAGGCCGCGGTTAACCATATGCCTTGCCGCCCAAGCCAGGATGCTCAGATGTAGACCTTGACCAGCAGGCCCACGTCTCGCCGTGGTGATGGAAAGCTTGGTAAAGGCTTCGAACGCGCTTGGCGCTGCATCGCCTGTACATGACACGAGTCGAGACAGGGAATCGTGAAAGTGGCTGAGCAGTGCAGCTTGCAGTCCGCCGGTGGGAGTATCTGCACGGCGACGAGAGGGCGAGGTCGATGATCGACCCGATGGAGCGCGCGACATTTGAGGTGCGGTCGGTGCCAGTTCACCTCTACCCAGGGTGACAGTTGACTCAGTTTGTGACAAGGACGGCGGTGTGGGCTGGAGCAAAAGGTTGTTGAGGGAATCAAAGGCACTAGACGTTTGAGTAGTGGGTACTGCAAGGCAGTCCGCTGCCCACAACTGTAATGTCGCCTGCAAATGCTATTCAGCGGCAGTTTACAGCTATAACTCACATCGTCAAGGTTACCATCCCCGGTAAACCAATCGAGCACTCCCAAATCGTCATCCATAGGTGCAGACAGCGGCAGGTATGTTGTAGGAGCAGAATCAGTGTCGTAGGTCGATACGGTCGATAGACCGGGCTGCAAAGTCAACGGATGGTCGATGATGCCCGTGAAATCATGAGGAGTGCTGGCTATAGACATCAATGGAGTGGGCGTGAAGGATTGCGATGAATGATCCGAGATGCGTGAACTGAAACGCATGGTACTGGCCTTCTGTAGAGGGGCCGTCGACATCGGCTCGGGTCTGACAAGTGAGGAGCGAACCGTAGAGAAAGCACGATTGTGATGACTAACTCTGCCGCCGTCATCAGAAGGCCAAGAGCAATCCTGCAAGGTGATTAGCGTGGGTCTTTGGGACATGAACAACCCACATGACTGACCATTTTCAGCCGTGAACAAGCGCCGCAGGCCGGCTTGATCATATCACATAGTTTCCTCCTTTTCCTGCACGTCAAGCATCCACTCTTGCTCCTGGTGACCTTTCTCCTCTTGCGTCCCGGCGATTCGGCAGATAGACCCGAGCTGTTGGCAGTGCCGGGATGAGCATCGTGGACTAAGCGGGAGGATGAGGCGATGGGTGAGTTCATCTGGAAAGAAGCGTGAACAGCTGGCATGGCTGGCTGATCCGCGCCTGTCAGTATTCTCGCCAAGTCGTCGTTGATTATGATGAAGATGGCCAAATACTAACATATGAGCGAAAGAATGCTGATATTGTGCGCTTAGAGATCGGGGGAATATAGAGAAGCGGGCGCTCTGAGCCAGTATTCTTATCTTTATGGTCGCGACATCACCGAGGCCCACAACTCAAACTCCCAGGCAAGACAGAGACACCTTGTTCTTCCGGGAGTCGAAGACATCCTTATCACTTTCCAGGCGTCTTCGTCTAAAATTCCAGGTCACTCCCCACCATTGTTATACAAGAATCAAGTTTCAAAGATGAAGTTTCTAATCACGTTGTACGATGCAAATGGAACGCGGCAGTCTGTTGCCTGGTGTGGACTTGGTGAATGACTATCACGAGGTCCCCTTCATCACGATGAAGATGTCCAACGCTTTCTCGATCTCTTCATCGGTTGATATAAGTGGCGGCGCTAGAATATACCAGCACTCTTATAACGAGTAACATTCATGAATACGGCCCTTTTTCATGCGCCGGTGCAACGTTTCTGAACAGATTAGCTTAACCTTGTAACCAGGATCTCACGTTCACGGCTCTCTCGCCGGTCCACTCGATGATCATCCCGAACGATGATCTCTACGCCGATCAACATACCACAATTCTTGCTTTCACCAAAGCACTGATGATTGTTTTGGCAGAAAGGTGTAATGAAGACCGTCCTATTCCGTGAGTCACAGCCTCGTCATCAGCATCATGTTCTCATGGTATCGTAGTGAGTAGACATCTGGGCGGGAGTCAGATCTAAAATATCAGCTGACTGCGCTTCGAGTAGCCTAAGCTCGCGATTTAGAACAGTCAACAAGCCTGGAGGATGATCTTGAGCGTGACAAAGAGGAGAACCAAGGACAGTTCATAACTATAGGAAGGCTGGAGAACGAGAAGACCGTGATGAAGGACAAGGCGAGAAGACCGTGATGAAGGACAGGGCGATGGAATGCGGGTGGTACATGCTCTGATGCTTGCCAGACTTGGTGCTGAACGGAGGGGACAAAACCCCATCAAAGCAACGCTTGAGGTGTAGATTGGGCTCGAATTCTAATCCAGTATCCCGACCAAGCAGGAGGTATCTTGACAGAAAGTTGATGTGAGGCATGACGACATGCCTCAATGGCGTCTTCCATCTGTCAGTAGAAAAGCAAGGACAAATCGGTTTGTTCACCAAGCTACACGGATGTCCTAGAATAGTCGAGGAGAAGGTTAAACACCCACTTTAGTGGATTGCGTGCTAACTCCTCTCCGCTTGAGTCGTCTTTTGGCGCTTGCGAATTTCAGCGGGTGAGGCGAGTAGTGTTTATGTCTAGGGTTTGCTCCACCGCGGTAGAGAGTATCTCCTCCTTGCTTTAGAGCTAGCGTTCACCAGCTGTAAGAGCCCATGTGGAGCAACGATATGTTTAGTTTTTACGCTTTCCACTAGGGAGTGGCGTGGGCTATTCGGTTGCCCTACGAGTCTGCCGGTGGCAGCTGTGGCAAGCTGAGCTCTGGTTGCTCGGCGTCAGGGAGACTGGATGTCACAGATCGACCGGAAAGAGTGCGACTTGCCTCGATGAGTCTTGAGGCATGATTTGCGTTGCTTGGCGGGCACTCTAAGCGCAAACACCGAGAAAACGCACCATGTCGTAATATTGACGGATGAACAGAATCGTCTCAAGGGAGGGTGTATTTGGCACACTAGTGCGAGTAGAGCTGTGCTCAGCGCGATCTATCGAAGGAGCAAACTTTACCGACTGCAGCCTTCGAGCTAGCGCTAGCACCCGGAATCTGGGGCCGGACGAGCGAGCTCTTATTTCCTGTTCAGCAGAATGCCCGACGCATCTTGCGATGTGATGTACACTTAGCTCAAGCTTTGTGGCCAAGTCTGGGTTGTGGCATCTTG
Source organism: Naematelia encephala (assembly GCA_002105065.1). Taxonomy (NCBI): domain Eukaryota; kingdom Fungi; phylum Basidiomycota; class Tremellomycetes; order Tremellales; family Naemateliaceae; genus Naematelia; species Naematelia encephala. Next base: position 154,400 of record MCFC01000041.1, read on the forward strand.
TGCTCAGGATTTCGGCCGTCTCAGAGCGAGCAGGGCTGATCCCACAGCTGTCAGGACGGCCGAGTGCATACAACCCTGGACATTAGAGATCTATAGGCCGCGATCACATGACCACATACACATCGATATTGCGTACCCTAGCTGATCTTTCGACCTAGCAGAACATATCAAGGGGTGCGATCATGTCGAGATGAAGCACCTGGAGATGGCGGATCCCAGGTAAAGACCGAGAGTACCTCGGTCTCGGTGTGATTGTCTAGTTTGTGTGACTAATTTGCCCGCACGCTAACAATATCGAGAACAGTGTCACGTGTTACCACATGTATAGGATAGATCAATTACCGAATGAGGAATAAATACTCGGCGCTCCACTGATGGGATGTTTTAAACGCAGATAGGACTTGTTTCTTAGTCTTGACCTTCAACTAGATACTCACGCTTATCCAGTCCCTTGAGAACAGTTCAGTACGTCAGAGGGAGCTCAATCGTCTATATCTATCTCGCCTCATCCCGTCTAAGCTCATCCACTCATGCGAGGCCCACACGTCAAAGTACTGGGGAAGACATACGGCTGCTTCTTCTTTGAGCCAAGGACATCCTCACAGTACGACCAATCACTTTCAAAGGTATTCATCTTAAACTTTACGTCACTCTTCACTTTCGTCGTACAAGATGAAGTTGACTCCGGGTTACTGGACTCTGGTCCAAGGAGGGGAGAGGATAAGAATGGAAGTACCGGGGGCGACAACGCACGATGACGTCCTCGAAGCGCAATCAGCACATTTCGCTTCACGCAATGTTACCGCATCGAGCCTTCAAAAACGTTTCGAGGTATACTCATACAGTACCGGTGTCAATTCTGTGGGCCAAACGGTTTCGACACTCAGCATTGGTAACGTTGCAGGCGCTATCGGTGTTGCGGCGTTTGTTGGTGCCCTCGGTTACTTCTTTTACTCAACATCGAAAGGGTCGGGTTCGACGAGCGTTGACGTGGGTGGTACTGCTGGATCTAGGAGATGGCAAAGTAGGATCACTGCTGCTTCAGCTGTCCGACGTAGACGACAATTATCGGGCGGTCTGACTATGACAACCTCGTGCGACAGCGGCGATTGCGCCGATTCGGAAGAATACAGCCAAGACGACGATAATGACCTAGCAACTCAAATTTACAACCTAGCAGTTGACGATGAGTCTGGTGATGGTAGCGGTGAGGATCCGAGTGATTATTCAAACGTATACTTTGGCATCACTTGGGTCGATGATGTGGGGAGTGTGCAGGAAACCTGTGAGGTCCAAGCGTACAGTGATTAGGCAGAGATATGTAGGGCGCCGACTAGCGGTGCGCGTAGGGTTTGGAGTCTGAAGAGCTCTGTGGGGATGGGTGTGTATGGTGTATTACTTGAAGAGCAGAAATGTAGCCAACGATCGATTCGGCAAAAGAAATGACTTGTTGTAGCGCTAATGTTGAAGGGGCGTCCTCGGCTCTTGGATCAAGCCGGCTAGTGACTACTTCACAAAGTCCCCAGGTTGCTCATCAACATGTTTTCGTTCTCAATGCCACGCAATCGAGTCCCGGAAATCAGTATAAAACAAACACCGGGATTCCACGCCGACTCACAGAGACATTGTGTCAGCCAGTTAGAGGGCGGCAGCCGGGCAATTCTACTGCGTAACTATCTGAACATCATCAGCCTAAAATGGTGACTGCAATTTTTACAACAGTGAAGACGAGACACAGATTAAAAGTGACTGGGACCCAACCCAATGCAGTACGACATATGCAGCGGATACAATGGTACAGACTTTGTGGCTGCTTTCAAGCGATATATGTGCCGAGAATCTACTCCGTGGGCAACAGGGCATTTGCTGGGAAACGACACTCTGGTTCAGTCTGAGGTCTACCGGCGTGTCTACTGCATCATGGCAGCCCGCCAATGTCTCAGTGTACAACTGAATTGAAAAGCCTCGAGCTTAGGCAGCCTCTCAGAGGCTAGGGGTACCATTTAGGATTCAAGCCAGAGAAGAGACTTCAACGCATCCGATGTTGTCGTTGGTAGCGCCATTGACGCCGTGGGTGCTTCAATTCCGGTTGTTGTCAGATTTTGTGTATGACCTTTTTAGTACTAAGTGATGGAATAACCGCGCGACGATCTTACATACAATTCACTGCCGTCAAGCCTTTATGTGTAGAAATCTAAGCTGCCTCAGCGTTCCTCGTCCGGATAGGGCCCGATGCCGCCACTAGCGATGAACTCATCGATACGTCGTTCCAACAGAGGCAGCGGGACGGAGCCGGTCTGAAGCACAGCATCGTGAAAGGCGCGGATGTTGAAGCGGTCACCGAGAGCGCCTTCGGCCTTCCGGCGGCACTTTAATATTGCTAGCTCGCCAAGGTAGTAAGAAAGCGACTGTCCCGGCCAGGCGATGTAGCGGTCAACTTCGGTCTCAATCTCGTGATCTGACAGTGCCGTGTTATCATGCAGATATTTCTGCCCCTGTTCACGCGTCCATCCCAGCGAGTGAATACCACTGTCCACTACCAGTCGTGCGGCTCGCCAGGCTTGATAGCTCAGCATGCCAAAGATTTCGAATGACGTATGATAGATCCCCATCTCCGTACCGAGATATTCGCAGTATAGGGCCCAGCCCTCTCCATAGGCGGAGATATAGACCGCGCGAAAAGGTGGCAGGTCCTTGTGCTCCAGGGCCAACGGCATCTGGAAAGCGTGACCAGGGGCGGACTCGTGGAGAGTGAGAGCAGGCAGTGAATATAATGCTCGCGATGGCAGGTCATACGTGTTGACAAGGTATACTCCTGGTCCGCCACGACCCGACGTATAGAACGGCGCTTGGTCGTCAGGTACTGGCTGAATCGCAAAGCGCTGGCGTGGCAGGTGACCAAAGTACTTGTCTGACACGCCATCAAATTCCTTTGCAATCCAAGCAGCCTCCTTGAGCAGCTGCTCGGGTGTCTTGGCGTAGAATTGTGGATCAGTCCGAAGGAATTGTAGGAAGCTCTGAAAGTCGCCCTTAAAGCCGGATGCTTTGACTGTGTCCAGCATCTCCAAATGGATTCGAGCAACTTCATCGACGCCGATCTTATGAATAGCCTCGGGCCTCAGATCCTCGGTGGTGAATTCTTTAATCTTGGCGAGGTAATAGGCTTTGCCATCGGGTAGGCTTTCAGCCGCCAGTGTCTCGCGAGTGTTTGGAAAATACTCCTCACGGAAGAATGCCAGAAGCGTACGGTAAGTAGGCAAGATTGACTCGGCAATGACCTCCACGCCTCGTGATTGTAGATCTGCCTGCTCGCTCGAAGGGATGCTGGCAGGCATCTTCTTGAAGGGTTCGTAGTAGATTGTCTCTTCAGCTGTCTTGGCGTCTGCGATCGAAGCAATGGAGCTGTCACGACCTTGCAGGGTGATTTTCGGTGGGGTGAAACCACGTTTAACCCCTGAACGCATGTTATCGATCTGTTCGCCAAAGTAACGGGGCACTTGTTTCAATTGGGCGATGTAGTTGGCATAGTCGTCGCGACCGTCGAAGGGCTGACGTGCCGTCCCTGCATGATTGGACCAAAAAGACGAGTCTGCATTGAGAGGCTTTTCGTAGTCCTTGAATCGTTGCTGGTCAATCAGGACTTCGATTTGGGCGCGGTAGACTCCGTAATTTACCTGCTCTCCGGATGAGAGCGTCTTCGGATCGATCTTATCGAGTTGTCCAAGCACGTCGATCCAGT